>CAOLHI010001323.1:0-400211 GCA_948474755.1 Ctenosaura bakeri
GAAGAGTGCACAATGCAGTCAGCAGCAACTAGCAAGAATTGACTACTAAAAACCTCATCTAAGGTTTTTGCCAGACAAAAGTATGCCAAGGTAAAAATTGGAGATGGTCTCTGTACCTGTAATGGTGGCATACAAGAGGGAATTTCAATAGGTAGTGCTTGTTACCTGATTGTGTAACAAGCAAGACCTGCTGGAACAGTGGCATACCAAGGCTCAACAGCCCGTAGGGCAAGCATTGAAGTTGCACCTGTAGGTGCTGCTGCCACCCCACTCCACCCCACCGGGCCAGGAGTGGCGAGGTAGCAGCAAGCAGGAGAGTGGCAAGTGGGAATGGGATGGCGGTGGGCAGGGTGATTGGTGGCGGGTGGTGGGGAGCTAGGTGAGGGGGTCCCTCTTTTTGTGCCCCCTTGGCATTGGTGCCTGGGGCATGCACTCCAGTTGCCCCATCCTAGATACACCTCTGTGCTGGAGTTCCCTTTTCTAACCAACAATTAAAGGTACAGGAGACATTTCTAGTTCTCAGTCTGTCAACCCAAACTGAACACACTAGAATGTTTGCCACTGATGGGGACATTTTTCAAGAAGAATAGACTAAAAAGCCCTGATGTTCAAGATCATCTGCCAACTTGGCAGCTGATTGAGGGATCACTGAAATTAGTCAGAGTTCATGGAAGGAGGTCATTCAAGTAATAATGTCTCCGCCTGAAAAACTGAACGCTGGTTTCCATCAAGCATAATAAAATATCTTAAGTGCCTTCACATATTTGTTTCCAGAACATGTGTCCTCTCCCCTTTTTGAATCTTATATTTGTATCAAAAGGACAGGGAACGTGGACAGACCTCAAAAGAAAACAACAAGATCACTAGTGCTCAATACATCTTGCACATGTTACAATGCTAAGAACAACAACAGCATTGTGATGGGATTATCCAGGTCAACCCACTAAAATTCTGCCATCTTAAATAATGTATCTAGTCCCCCCCCCAGAAACTGTCATGGAAAGCAAGTGTGGTCTAAAACATGTTACTTTCTGAGTTGAAGACAACAATATGCTACTCTCCCATTCCATTTATGAAAACCAGCTGCACTGCACTTGAAATTTACTTCAACACTTGTTGACAGGGCAACATCTCCTAACATACCTGAAGGCATTGAGGTAGCTTAGGGAGCAGAGGACAAGTTGTTTAGCATGCAGCCCTTTCCTCCAGCCTCTTGGTTCCACCTCCTACCATCTACTCTGTGAGGCAGATTCTTCACTCTGTCTGATGGTAGGGCCAGCCCTGTGAAAAGGAATTTGATCACTTCCTTGGCCAGTTTCACTAACCATAATTATGAGTCATAGCCTGATATCCAGTTCAATATGACTTTCTGTGACTTGAAGCCTTTTAATTTCCATAGTAGCCCTGGGATACAGATCCAAACTGGCTTCCAGAAAAAAAAAAGTTAAAAAATCAACTAGATGGCCAAAGTAACTAAAGATTTCCTAAACTATAGGGTCCTACATTTAGTATCTGAACATTTCTGATCCCAAGACCAGTGAGAGGGAAGCAAGATAGTGTACAGAGCTCATCTTCTTTGGAAAATAAATAATCTGTCACACAGTTAACACATGACTTTACAAATGAGGAAACTAAGCTATCATTGTTCTTTTCAATCGACCAGTGATGTGAGATTAAATAACGTTTCCCCTCCTCTCCCTGGGTGAAGACTTTGATAAACTGCTGATTTGTCATTTCTCTTTTAAGCATTTTGAGACTTTAGACCATATTTGGTGCACACCTACTCAATCATATCTTGAAGTTTAAAACACACAAAAATCAGGCTGGTAATGACAAAGAAATGAATCTTTCCTCTAATGTGCATTTCTGTCAGTCAGTTTAACCTTCTGTCTACGTATAATGGTGTCTGTATCCTGGTATAAACAAGTGTCTGTGTAAAAATGCTTTGAATTTATATGTGTTGGCTACATTTTCAACATATTGCTCTATGTTAGACTGTCTATCTCTGGAGTATATTTTTGCTTTTCTGTCTGACCTTCATCCACTGTTCTGAGATCACTGTCTGGTATTCAGTATTGGCCAAATAAATGAATTCACATTCTCTCCTGCTAATATGGGGCAATTTTGCACTGAGTTGGTAGTCACAGAAAGTGTCAGACTTCTATGAGAAGAGACACTGAATAATAATGTCTGACCAAAAAAAAATAAAATAAAGAAAATAGAACTGATTAGTCCTTTGCTGTGAGTACCCAAAGTAATTTTGTACAGATAGTGCCCAATATTACTGCACCAAGGAAGACAATGGCCCTTTCCGCACTGAGGCTTCTAGCGCAAGCGGGGGAGGCCGGCAAGCGCAAGAAGGCTCGTCCGGGAGGCTGCCGCTTCCCCCTCCTTCCTTCCGCAGGCGAAGGAACCAGTGGGGAAGCGGCACCGAAGGAGGCTTGCCACGCAAGCCGCCCTCCCCCCGTGCGAAGCGGGAGACCTCGCGCCGGATTCCCACCCCGCGCGCGCGTGCGAAGCGGGCAGCGTCACGCCGGATTCCTCCCCCCCACGCGCGCCGGATTCCTCCCCCCCGCGCGCGCCGGATTCCTCCCCCCTGCGCGCGCCGGATTCCTCCCCCCTGCGCGCGCCGGATTCCTCCACCCCGAGCGTGCGAAGCGGGCGGCGTCGCGTCCCCCCCGCGCTCGCGCATGCGCACGAAGTGGGCGGCGCGTCCGTCGCGCTACCTCCCCACCCCGCTCCTTCCTTCCGCAGGGGCGGAGGGAAGGAAGCGCGACCCGGCCGGCTCCCGGAGGCTCCGCACGAAAGGTAAGTGCGGGTGGGCTCCGGGAGCGTTGCGCGAGCGCGGGGTGATTTTCGCTTGTACGCGAAAATCAAAAAACCCGCGCTCGTGCCGCTTCAGCCCTGTGAGCCGGGCGGAAGTGGGAGTGCGTCGTGCGGAGCGACGCTCCCACTCCCGCGAGGCTCACGGGGCTATCGCGTGCGCAAAGGCCCGTGCGAAAAGGGCCAATGTCCTCTTCTTCTGCTTCCTCTCCTCCTCCTCAACATTTACTTCCTGAATCTTCCAAAGTTTCTATATCATTAAATTTTTGTGTGTGTCACTTGGGGAACTGATTAAAACTTATCAGGATAAACCTTGCTGAAGTTGAAGGACTAAAGATGGACTCACAGATAAGAGATTTTGCTGCTGTTTAGATTTTATTCAATTAATTATTTAATTAATTTCTATGACACTACTAAGATCTCATCTGATCTTGGAAGCTAAGCAAGGTCAGTCCTGGTTAGTACTTGGATGGGAGTCCTACCGGATGCTGTAGGCTAAATTTCAGAAGAAGCAGTTAAGAAACCCACCTCTGAGTATTCTTTGCTAAAGAAAACCCTATGAAATTCATGGGGACACCATAAGTCAACAGGTCACTTGAAGGCACATGCATGCACACATACTCTCAGACTAAGCCACACATCTGCA
Source organism: Ctenosaura bakeri (assembly GCA_948474755.1). NCBI lineage: Eukaryota > Metazoa > Chordata > Lepidosauria > Squamata > Iguanidae > Ctenosaura > Ctenosaura bakeri. Next base: position 3,470 of record CAOLHI010001323.1, read on the forward strand.
GAAGGGGCCCTTATTTTGAGAGCTATTTTAGGGCCCTAGTTACCTCAATCCTGCCATGAGTGAGGACATATTGTGTCCCCCATGGCCCAAATTGTGTTGATAATAGTGTTCAGATAACCAAAGTTAAACATTTCCTTTAAAAAGCAGCCAGGGAAGAAAGTGGGCAAACGGTGTTTGAAATGTGAGAAAGAGATAATACCGTATTTATCTTGTGGCACCCTAAATGCTAATGAGTTTTCTTTGGAATAACTAGGTGAGGGAAACCACATTCAGACACTTAGATATGGTTTTGTATTTTAAAGGTGTCAACAGTTAGGATGATGAGAGCTGGTATGGTGGTCTGAGCATTGGACTAGGACTCTGAGAGACTAGATTTTGAATCCCTGCTCAGCCGTGAAAACCGTCTAGGGGACTTTGGGCCCTCAGTCAAATTCCCCCAACATAAAAGGAAGACACTGGCAAACCACCTCCGAATAAATCTTTTCAACAAATCCCTATCATAGCATCACCATAAACTGGAATCAACTTGATAAAACGAAACCCAAACTCCACAAAGGAGCTATCATTTTATCCTAAATGCACACTGATGATAGGAACCATAATCCTGTTGGTGAATTAAATCAGTGTTTGCTGTTGTGTTGGTGTACCTTCAAGAGCTTTCCGACTTATGGCAACCCTAAGGCAACCCTATCAGGGGATCTTCTTGGCAAAATTTGTTCAGAAAGGTTTGCCTTCCTCTGAGGCTGAGAGAGTATGATTTGTTACTCTGTTATATATCTTTTACTCTGTATATCTGTTAGCAGCAGGAAAAGGCCATGGCCATAAAAGCAGTAAGACACCGGGGAAACAGGCTGCTTGGAACTGGCAGAGTTTGTCTGCCTTCCTGTACCACTGACATATAACCCTGGAAGAAGTCCTGGAAGAACTCCTAGCACAACGCACCGACAGGATCTTATTTGTTATGAGCCATATTTATAGTGTCCGCTCTCTTGCCTAGCTAAAGTGCTTTCTAAAATCCTAATTTCTAAAGATGTGTATGCCTATATTTTTTTCATATTTAGATATCACAACTACATTCTTTTTTAGCTGTCATACTCCAAAGCAGTAACTATTAAGACTTCCAAAAATCAACCTGTGTATCAGCCATCGCATTCTTATCATCTTGCCATCAAAGTAATATTATTTTGCTAACATGACTCAAAAGTATCTTCCCCTGTTATGCCTTTTGTTGGACATAACAAAAATCAGCTTCCTTTTTTTTTTTTATGCCTTCCCCACTCAGTTTCTCTGAACATTTGGTTATTGGCATAGCAGGCACATAGCCCTTGATAACCACAAGGCAGTTTCTCAGGTAGAGTGGGGGAAGGAAGTGAAGACAGGAGGTGGAGAGCATGACAGCTCAGTGTTAAGACAAAGAGTGTGTGTGGCGCAAGAAGCCTGAAAGAGAGAGAGAGAGAGAGAAAGAATGGAGTATATGACAGGAGAAGGAGGGAGTGCAATGTTGAGTGGGGTGTGTGTGTGTGCGCGCAACATCTGCATGTAGGTCTAAAGGGGGTCACAGGATAAAAAGTTTGAGAACCACTGCTATACACACTTGCTTGGGAGTAAGTCCCATTGAGTGTAATGGGAATAATTTCTGAGTACATTCAACCCTCCACATTTGCGGGTCCCACTTTTACAGATTTGATTATTCACGGATTATTTGCTGTTACCTCTGCTGCCTCCCTATCCCATTTTTAATAGGTACTGCAAGCCTTGTGAGGCTGAGAAAGTGCAAATGAGGCTTGTAAGTCCCTATTAAAAATTGTGTGGCACAGCAGTGGAGGTGGCAGTAAGCCCCACCAGCCCCCCACTTCTGCCTTGTGAAGGAACCCTGATGCCTCAGAGGAATCCACGGTGGGTTGAATATGGTGATCATACTTTTTTGTGTGTTAAATATGATTTGAAAGGGCCTAAATTTATTCATGGTTTTCCCACTTTCACAGGGGCCTGTGCCCCTAATCTTAGTGAATGTGGAGGGATGACTATAAACACATATCCCATTGTACTGTCAGTTTAATTGCTTTATTCCTTGTAAATGAGTAGGATAGACCTTCCGCTTTCTAGAAGACAAATGCTATACTTGAAGAGAGGTTAGACAACAGTCGTCCATTTCAGGAGTGGACAACAGTTAGACTGAAATCTCTGAGTGATTTGCCGTAGATCAGCAGTGGCTTCTGGTTTCTAAGTACAAGCAGCAACTATGCACTTATCTCCTGGAAACCATGTCCTATGGGGAGAGACTTAGGGAGCTGGGTATGTTTAGCCAGGAGAAGAGAAGATTAAGAGGTGACATGATAGCCATGTTTAAATATTTGAAGGGATGTCATATGGAGGATAGAGCAAGCCTGTTTTCTGCTGCTCCAGAGACTAGGACATGGAGCAATGGCTGCAAACTTCAGGAAAAGAGATTCCATTTAAACATTAGGAAGAACTTCCTTATGGTAAGAGCAGTTCAACAGTGGAATATGCTATCTTGTAATGTGGTGGGGTCTCCTTTATTGGAGGTTTTTAAACAGAGGTTGGATGGCCATCTGTTGATAATGCTTTGACGGTGTATTCCTGCATGGTAGGGGGTTGGATTTGATGGCCCTTGTGGTCTCTTCCAACTCTATGATTCTGTGATTCTAGCTGGATGGACCTCAGGTATCTAGTAAAAAACAGAACAGTCAATCCCCAAAGCTTGAAGTCTCCCAACCTTTGTGCCATTTGAAGGCATCCTTTGTTTGAAGGCCTGTCCAGATCGAGCCTAGAAATTTGAGAAGGTAGAGAATGGCCTTCACGTTGTTCCTTATCAGTTTAGCATCTGGACAGCAAACTGAGTAAGTCCATAGGTCAGTTGGCCACTGCATTGACCATTATGGTTCCCATATGAATCTGAAATTTGATATTTTCAGTGGAGGAATCTGTTACATATCTGTTGCAAGAGGTTACATTGTTGGGTAGACAAGGCAGAACCTTCTCTGTAGAGGCATTGCCGACTTATCTGACAGGTTAGGGACCAGAGCACTGTCAGAAAGTAGAATTAGTTGACAGGTGGAATGCAGTCTTCCATCAGTTCTTCCCCTCTGTCATTTTCCTGCAGGGAACATGAAGGACTTACAGAGACTCACGAAGTAGGCCTTCATAATTCCCTCATGTTCCCTACAGGAACAAGGCAAGAGGAGAAGAACTGACAAAAGAATGCACTGTGCATCAGAAGAATGGTATGTGTCTATAATTCACAATGATTGAACGAGTGAAATGTTGAAAAATGGGTTGTCAATAAGTGAGGGGTGCCTGTAGCAGCACCCAAACTGTAGAATTTCCTCCCGAGGGAAGTCAGGCTGGCTTCATCCATTCTGACTTTAGTGTGGGCAGCTAAAACTGTGTTGTTTCACACGGTCTTTGGTTTTTAAAACTGAGGTGGCTGCGTTGGCTGCTTTAACTATCTGCGGCTGTAAAGCAGGGGTGGGCAAGGTGTGGATGCTGCCCTTGGCACCTCTAAGTGTACCCTCTGAAACCCCCAAACCCCCAGGTACATTTTTTTAAAAAAATATCAGAATGATTTTTCAGGGTTTTTTTTTCTTTTCCTCAAGCCCACCCAAAATATACCCAAAGCACAGCAGTTCCCCTGATCCTCCAAAGCCACCTACCTTCCAAAAAGACAAAAGGAATTTAGAAAATCAGCCCAAAATCAGCCAAAATGGCAGCCAGAAACAATATTGTAACACTTTAGGAGCTCTGCAACATTTTGGGTGCAGGATGGGAAAATGGGCTCCACCTTGTAATGCAATAGTGCACCTTTACTTTAAAATTACTTTTAAAGGGTCATTTTCATCTGTTTTTAAAAGTTTAAATTTCTGTATCTAATTTTTAATTTTTTAACCTATTTTACATCATCTTAGGAGCCCTGGTGTGTTGAGAGGTGATAGATAAATACAATCAATCAATCTACCAATCCATCAATTGACTTAAATTACAGTATTTAAATTATAATAATTATAACAAATTTGCACCTATATACATCAGTCAGTGTATGAAGGATTCTATCTCATGCCTGGAAATGCGTATCTTATTTTTGTGGTAATGCACACATGGCCATTTTGCAACAAAGACTTTTAAACATATATGGAGTGAGAAATATTCAAGCTGGCATCAAGAAAGGAAGAGGCACTAGGGATCATGTTGCCAACATATATTAGATAATGGGGTGCAGTAAAGAACTTCAGAAGAAAATCAGTCTGTGCTTTGTAGATTACCTTTGATTGTGTAGATCATGAAAAACTATGCATTGCTCTTAAAGAAATGGATGTGCCACAACATTTGATTGTCCTGATGCATAACCTACACTCATGACGAGAGGCTAATATCAGGACAGAATAAGGAGAAATCGAATGGCTTCCAGTTGGCAGGGTGGTCAAGCAAGGCTGCATTTTATCACCCTATTTGTTTAACTTAGACACTGAACATATCATATGTAAAGCAGGATTAGACTCAAAGGAAAGAGGCCGGAAAGCTAGAGGATATGGAGGACAATTTAAGATATGTAAATGACACCATACTACTAGCAAAACATAGCAAAGACTTGAAACATTTACTGAACAAAGTCAAGCAAAGAAGTGTAAAGACAAGTTTACAGGTGAACACTAAGAAAACAAAAATAATGACCACAGATAATTTACATAACTTTAAAGCAAACAAGACATTGAAATAGTCACAGATTCTTCCATACCTTGGCTCAGTCATTAATCAGAATGGAGACTGCAGTCAAGAAATCAAAAGAAGACTAGGACTTAGAAGGGCAGCTATGAAAGAACTAGGCAAGATCCTGAAGTATAAAAATACACCATTGAATACTAAAGTTAGGATTGTCTATGCCATTGTATTTCCAGTATCTATGTATGGTTGTGAAGAAAGCTGATAGGAAGAAAATCAACTCATTTGAAATGTTGTGGTACAAAAGAGTTCTACAGAAATCATGAATTGCTAAAAAGAGAAATAAAAAGGTCCTAGACCAAATCAAGCCTGATCCTAGAAGCCAAGATGACTAAACTGAGATTGTTGTACTTTGGCCATATCACGAGAAGACATGACTCACTAGAAAATACAATATTGCTTGGTAAGGTAGAAGGCAGCAGGAAAAGAGGAAGACCACATTACAAATGAACAGTCAAGGAAAACACATGTCTGAATCTGGAAGAACTAAGCAGGGCTGTTGATGATAGGGTGACCTGGAGGTCTCTCATTAATAGGGTTGCCATAAGCTGAAGTCAGCCTGGGGACAGGTAACAACAACACACGGCCAGGATTTGCTTGAATGAAAGAGGGAAAACGAAGGAAGTTATGTCTGGTTCTTTAATGTTTGTATATATCTGGGCCTGGTGATGATGCAAGAATCTGTGTAAGTTTATCTCTGATGGTAGGGATGCATAGAGAACTAGCTGTAATCAAAGTCACTGTCTCATGTAACCACAAAATAATTCATTCTCGTTCATTTGGAGATATATGGTTGGAATGGTCAACAGTATGTTTCTTATCAGCAAAGGGGGTTTTCATGGCTGCTACCTACCCTGCCTTTCTGGGCAGCAGTCATTTAGCAAAGATTTATAGGTCTTTCCTTTGCTTCATGGTGTGCTGGGAGGGAGTGAAGTCCTGTTCTAAGTGGGGCATTGCAGTGAATCAGTAGCTTAAGGTATTCCTAGAAAATCACAACTTTTTGATGACTGCTCCGTATGAAAACCTTCTATAAAATGTCCAGAATGTGTGTTATAAACTGACTTAGGAAGTCCAATAAAGTCGCAAGCCTTGGCAGGCTCCTAGGCTAGATTTATAGTCTAATGGAATATGGAATTTCCATCATCCGTCTTTTTCTAATCTCCTCAATGACCTTTTTGCATGTGAAGATTTACCATCTTCATGCAAAAAGGAAAATCCACTGTTTTCCAGGCATTTGAATGTAAATAAAAGGCCTTAAAATATTTTAACTTGTTTAGTTCTTGAGCAATTCAGTTTCATTTGGTTTTATATTTAAGTGGTCCTGTGATTTCTTTCCCCTTCTTTTTCATGTGCACATTCTGGATTGTTCATCCAGCTATCTTGCTATGCTTTGTTTATCTTGATTTAGTATGGTTTTCCCGTGCCCTGTTACCTACAGTTGATACATGAATGCAACCAAGTATCAGTATAATGCCACTATTTCTATGCTTACAATCATACTGGATTGTAGAATTTTTTCACCGTACGCTTTTTAAAAGCAGAACAAGATGTATATGGACAGAAACCCCACAACAGTGCAGACCTCTGCGTGTCAGCCAGGATCTATGTCTCAGTGAATGTAGAAGAATGCAGTTCAAATCTAAGGGCCTTTCTGCACTATACTGTTATAGTGCTATTATTCCACTTTCAGCATCCTATGGAATCCTGGGATTTGCAGTTTAGGCAGGAGTATTTAGCATTCTCAGCCAGAGAGCTCTTTGGCTTCAGTAAACTACAAACCCCAGAATTCCACAGGATGTTGAAAGTGGAATAATAGCACTATAACAGCGTAGGGCGGAAAGACCCTAAGATTCTACCACAAGGTGGGCAACTTGTGCCGTTCCAGATATTGTGAATTTCCATGTGTTGGATTTTGGCTCCCATCATTCCTCACCTTTGTCTGTGTGATGGCCTGTGACCCTTCACATGCTGATGAACTTCAATTCCCATCAGCCTTTGCTAGCATGGCTAGTGGACAGGATTATGGGAACTGGACTCCGACAAGCTCGGTAAGGCTTTGGTTCCCACCTCCACTACAATCTCTTTCTCTACTTTTCTGTAATGTGATCTGCTTATGGCTCTGTTTTTAGTGGTCTCTTATGCAAGGGCCTTTAAAAAGGTGCTTGGCAGCCATTAATAGCTTCCAAATCTGTTTGTTTGCTGCTCTTTGCTCCACAGAAAGAGCAGAGAGTTCTCTCCCACTATCCCCTCCCTTTCTTCTATTAAAATCTGGTAATTGAAAACCTATCTTGTTCTTACAGAATGGTTTTGCTGTTGTAAGGCCCCCAGGTCATCATGCTGAAGAATCAACAGCCATGTAAGTACCAGGGAATATTGCCCATCTTGGAGCACTAGGGTTACTGGCAATCACCTGCATTGTGCGTGTCTCTGAGGAGCTCTAATTGTTAGCAGATGACTGCAAAGGCTTTCGAGGTACTCCCAGAAGTAGATTTATAGTCTCAGACATCATATAGCTTTTTAAAAACATGCACATGCGCACACACGCACCAGATATTCATGGACAAATACCCTGAACATTATTTATAACTGTTTTCCTGACCGACATGCTTTGTAAAATTTCTGTTCTTCTCTATTCCACAGGGGGTTCTGCTTTTTTAATTCGGTTGCAATTACTGCCAAATACTTGAGAGACAAGCTAAATGTAGGCAAGATATTGATTGTAGATCTGGTATGTATATTCTTGGCAAGCCTTATCATTTTAATCCACCTAGATAAAAGCTGGGGGTGGGTGTAGGGAGAGAGAGAGAGAGAGAGAGAGGAAGAAATAAATGTTGTAATTTTTTTTATTTTATATGTTAGGCTTTCCTGCCTTTAATACTTAGAAGTAATAAAGGTGTGTGTTTTTCCTCTGAATTTGGGAACTCATTAAATCCAGGATGGCAGGACTGAAACCATAAACATGTATGTTTCACTTTAATGGTGTTAACTGCAATTTTAATGAGAAGAAGGGGCAGATCAGGGTGACTTTTATGGTTCTTAAATGAATTGATACTTCCACTGTTAAAATGACCCAACAAGTACCCAAGTTTACTTTTCCCTACAGAATATAAATTTCAAATAGTTAAATTATGTGGCTTTGGTTTGGTAACCAGTTTCGCTTTCCTTCTTAAACTGACAATAACTTGGCTTGTTGTGCAACATGGGCGGCTTTTTATTTTTTTAAAACAGATCAACAAGATCTTTCCCCTTGGGTTTTGAAACTGTGTATACTAGTACAGCATGACCTTCGTGCACACCAACTTATTCAATAACGATAAAACGACGAGCTCTTTGGATGAGATTTATCCTTTACTGAACACGAACGTTTCAGATAATAAATGGTTGGTTTGAACAGAGTTGTCCTTTGGTATGTTGTCTATCCATTTTCCTAGTGAATAATGAATTGAGCTTCAGCCTCCTGCTTCAGGATCAACTTCATACACAGTCTTAAGGAAAAGCTAAAGGTTGATTTATGAGCCCCATTTTTTTTGTTTTGCCTACATTTGGGAGGAGGTGTAATAAGTTGACTGAAAAAAAAGCATAGACAGGAAATGAACCCTGGCATTCAAACCTAACCTGTTACATCTGCATTTAATTAATTTTTGCAGGTGATAAAAGATTTAAAGACAAAATATGCTAAATATTTTTAAGCCACCGACTTAATAGTTTAAATCTTATTCATATCAGCACTTATAATTAAATCTTATCATGAAGTCATGGCCTTAGCATTTAGCACTTTTTCCCCCCAAGTGAAACATGCATCACAATCATTGAAAGTGGTGCAAGGAAAGAAATCTGAGAGTAATCATGTAGAATCGTTTTTAGAAATATTTAAGGATCAAGTACTAGAATTAAAACAATAAGCACACTGCATAAGCTATGGTGTGTTTTTGCCCCAAATTAGAATTCCAATGTACAAAAAACTAACATGAGAATAAGCAATGTGCTTAAGGTACACTTTTTTTAGAGACAGAGCTAACATGGTGTACTAGTTTGAATGTTGCACTAGGAATCCAGAAAAGCAGGGTTTGAATCCCTGCTCAACCATGGAAATCTGCTGTGTGACTTTGGGCAAGTTACACTTTCTCATCTTAAGAGGAAGGCAATGGCAAACCTCTGAATACATTTTGCCAAGAAACTCCTATGAGAGGGTTGCTATAAGTCAGGGCCAACTTGAAGACACATAATAACTAGATACATTTTTGTTACTTTTGGAGCTAATTAGAATTCTAGTGACCCACTCCCCAAATGAGACCTTCCCTCTGACCACAACAGTACATCATTTTGTATCACGGTTCACCAAAAAAAAAAAAAAAATCATGGGACCTTTTTTTGTTCCAGTGTGTTATATTGGCTGGGATCAAAAGGATCAATGGCAACAGGCAATAGATTTATTGGGTCTTCTTGTAGCTGTAGCAGCTGTCATTGTCATTCTGGCTATTGTTTGTAAGAACAGATAACACTTTGCACACCAAGCAGCAGAAAACTGGGGACTTTATTGCATGCATACCTGTAAACAATATGGAAATCCAGACTACCTAGAATCATAGAATTGGAAGAGACCACAAGGGCTATCAAGTTCAGCCCCTTGACATGCAGGAATACACCATCAAAATACTCCTGACAGATGGCCATCCAGCCTCTGTTTAAAAACCTCCAAAGAAGAAAACCAACACACTCCAAGGCACTCTCAGATTCCACTCTCAGATTGCTCTTACCACGAGGAAGTTCTTCCTAATGTTTAGATGGAATCTCTTTTCCTGAAGTTTGAAGCCATTGCTCCATGTCCTAGTCCCTGGAACAGCAGAAAACAGGCTTGCTCCATCCTCCATATGACATCCCTTCAAATATTTAAACATGACTATCATGTTGCCTCTTAACTTTCTCTTCCCCAGGCTAAACAAACTGAGCTCCCTAATCCTCTCCTCGTATGACATGGTTTCCAGGTCTTCTGCCATTTTGGTCGCCCTGCTCTGGACATGTTCCAGCTTCTCAATATCCTTCCTGAATTGTGGTGCCCAGAACTGAACACAATATTGTAGGTGGGGTCTGGCCTAAGTAGTTGTAGGTAGGGTTCTGTATTTGGTAGGTGTTGTTCTGTACATGATAGGTGTGATTCTGTACATGGTAGATGTAGTTTTGTGCACATTCTGCTTGAGAATACGATCCTGAAGGACCAGAATGTTCCGACAGAAGTGGACCATGAAATCATGCGGAAGGACCTAGAGATTCCTAGAGAAAACATATTTTTTCTGTGGCTGGGGCAAATACAGTAAGAATTTTTAAAATAAATAACAAATAAAATAAAATAATGCATGAATAATCAGATCTGTGAATGCTGAACCTGTGAAAGTGGAGGGCTGACTGTAGTTAAAATCAGGATATGCCTGGATTATTGTGTAGAACTATGAGTACTACCTTTCCTGAGCAGATCGTGTAGTTTTTGCTGCAGAAAGGAGCCAAAATATTTGCCTTGTGAAGAACGCTTTCTTTTCCATACCTCAGTCAGCTTCATAGGACAACCCAAAGCTTCAGTGGTATGAGAGATGGAGAGCGTCTCTTGACCTACTTTATTCATATGCATAAATGTTATAACCTATAATGGCATGATTTTCCCCCTATACATCTTATTTGCTTGCTTCTCAGAGGTATAGTTACTGGGAGAGAAAAATGCAAATATTGGCCCCCAGATAAGAACTGAGCTCCCAAATGAAATTTTCTTTCATTCTGGCACTGCAGCAATTTATAACTTCAGCTGAACATTTGGAGATACAGGCCATTTCTGCACTAGATTGTTATAGTGCTATTATTCCACTTTCAACATCCTATGAAATTCTGGAGTTTGCTGTTTAAGGAGGGGCCTTTAGAATTCTCAGCCAGAGAGCTCTTTGAGTTCAGCAAACTACAAACTCCAGAATTCCACAGGATGTTGAAAGTGGAATAATAACACTATAACGGTGTAGTGCAGAAATGGCCATAGCTTAAGCATCCAAAGGTCAGATTTCTCACCCCCCTCAACAGCTACATACCTGCTCTTTGTGAACTGAAAAGACCCAAAGGCAGTAACCTTTTCTCATTAGGGAGTTGCTCTAACCCATCTTTGCTATGTACATTCTATTATATGCTGCCCCGAGATCATTAGGTATAGGATAGGATAGAAATATTTTAAGTAATCAAAAATACCTGCATTTTATATTTGTTTAATAAATATGTATAAAATAAATATGATAAATAGAAGTAATAATGCTCTTTTCTACGTATCTCAACTCTTCAGTGTCTTTTAAAAGAGGTGACAGCCAAAAATGTGCACCGTATTACCAGAACAGTTGTACCATAGATTTGTATGTAGTCCTTATGAATGCTTTATTCATATGACAGATTTATTTCTGGGCCATTTCTAATTTTGAACCATGGTAGGGATGATTAGGAAAGTTGTAGGGGGCCATAAGCTGATATGGAAGTAGGCAATTAGTGGAGTGTCTTCTTCTGGACTGGTTGAAGAGGAATGTGGCTGTGGCAGCCTTTAAACTGGGAAAGATATGAGATGAAAGGTGCTAATAATGTGTGTTGTCTGAAGAAAGGAGAAGTTGCCAAATGAGATTTAAAGTACTTTAAAATCAATGGGTTGGATCCAGTTTCTGCATCAAGCATGCCTTTTCAATCTATTGGTTGATTTTCTGCCTTTCCTGGAAAACTTGCATAGTTTAGAAGTCGTTCCCAAGTTGCAAGAAGTGACATTTTAAAGAGTTGGTGACACACAAGCTCATAATAATAACTACATCCAGACTACATTTGACTTCATTATACCTGGAAATCTTTGAATGACACCCTGTGATATATTACAATGATTACCTGTACAATCAGCTATTACCTCTCCATGGGAGCAGGTTTCACTAAACATACTAATGAGCTCACCATGAATTTTTAAAATTCCTTCAAATATGTTTTGCGGTTTCACTTTCCCAGGAGCCATTTTCTATAATGAAATAACATAATCCCATTTCAGCATTAATTTGAACATATCAATAATAGTCTAATAATATTATGGATTCATAAAACATCCCATGGGATCACAGTGTAACTCCAGCCCAAAATAACTGAAACTAAATCTTAGCTTGTGCAAAATGTAGATAGCTAGTGCACTCACATTTCATTATTTTGGAAGACCCGCATTCCCACCGGAGAGAAATGCATTTAATGACATCAAGAGAGAGATCCAAGAATCTGAGATCACTCACTCCCTTTTTTACTTGGTGTGTGGCCTTGTAAAATCTATAGCAGCCACATAGGCATGTGCAAAAGAGAGATAAAAATTATTTTGTTTGTGGACTGATTAAATTGTAGATCTAAACTTCAGTTTTGAAAAAGGTATATAGAGCATCAAGGCCTGAATGTTCTTGTTCCAAATAGAGCAGATCCATTGAATTAATGTGTCTTCTCTAGTTAGGACTAGCACATAGGATTCAAACCTGAGTATGATTTTATTGACCTGCACAAAACATAAGGAAAAAATATATGTAGTTCTAATGTGGTGTTTGCCATGAGATTTTCCCAATTTGTCTGTATAGGTTTGAATCCAAATTAATAAAAATGCAGCTGTCTAAAATCAGGCTCATCTTCCCTAAAGAAGCTCCCTCAGCCATCTAAAAATGCCATACATGGTCAGAGGATCTTGCTGAGTAAGCTGAGCTGCAGGGATTTACACCAGCAGACGATACCCTGAATGTACCAGATCCCATTTGGTCTTGGAAGCTAAACATGATCAGGTCTGGTTAATATGAACAATGCCAATGTATGCTAAGCATCAGAGGCTATATTCAGTGGACGGAAATTGTAAATCACTTCTGAGTATTTGTTACCAGAAAGTGATCCGCCCATAATAACAGTGTCACATACAGTTCATCTGTCTTGGAGCACAACTCTACTGGAAGAGAATTGGACATTGAGGTGGTATCCTCCTGCTGTTGGGCCAGATGCTACTTGGGAGAAGTCCAGAATTATCATGGCAGACATGAAACCCTGAGTCTCTCATGACTAAGGGTCTACAGCATGAATGTTGAAATCCACCAGAACAAGAAGTCAGGGGTAATCTAGAGCCAAACCTGAGACAGATCATGGTAGCTCAGGAAGGGAAATTGTTAGCCAGCTGATAATGGACACCAGCAGAATCCCTGCATTGTCCCATCTGCCTAACTGTAGCCAGAGATGGACCAAGCAATCCAACCACTTGAGATGGGAAGCAAAGTGCTGCCTCTGTCCACTGCCCACTAAAGAAGGAGAGAATTATGTTTACCCCTTCCCAAGCCCTAGAAATAAAAGGATGAGGATGAAGCACGGCATCTGTACTACCTCCCCTCCCCGGAAGTAGAAGGCAGTGTCCCTCTGGCAGGAGGAGGAGATGCAACTTCACTCCTGCCAGGACAGAAGCCAGGTTGACTAGTGAGACAGATCTGAGTAAGATCAGTTTCTAATGCAGGGGAAACACAGGGATGCCACAGTCATGGCTTCCTCTTTTTTGCTGTGATGGGAGGGGGCATGGCACCACTGCTGTATACTCTTTCCCTTTCTTCTCATTCAGTATGGAAGGTGGGTGTCAGCAGGGTGCTGGCATGATGAGTATCATGAACTCTTGCAGGACAAAGCAGGGAGGAGTGGTAAATTTGCTGCTCCAGGTACCATAGCCCCTGAGGTGAACACCCCAGCCAGTCTAATGGCTGCACTGGCCCTGACTGCATTAGGATGCATTCAAAATTGGCAAGATGCTGGACTGAGCATTTGGTGAGACAGAATTTTTGGAGACCTCTGTCATTTCTTACTCCTCTACCCAGGCCTAGCCTGCTGTATCACAGAATAACTCAGTAACCAGACCTGGGTGGGAAACACTCCCAGATCTTCTCTCTACCAAGTTCATGTAATAAAAACCAGATGGAGAATCAAATCTAGGATGAGTAATGTTTTCCAAACAAATGACCTGGCATTAAAAAGCATGATGTTCAAGCTGCAAAGTATACTTTTATTGTCACTATGACTTTCTCAGTTAGACTTCAACCTGGATGGAGGGACAATCATGAAAACCACCCTCCATTCTCTCTAATGGCCAGGTTGGAAACTGCCATCTCTCCCTGCCAGTAATTACCTGTATTACTGAACCATTCTAGAAGTGTGGTGATGGGAGAAGTCAAATTAGGGCATTTACCCCTTCCCCCCCAAAAAATTCTGTCCCCCATGAAATTTTCCTTCAGTCTCCACATTTTTAGCATTAAGTAATTTAAAATTTCAGTTGAGCATTTAGAAATACAGTTTAGGCATCCCAAAAAAAAGGGGGGCTGGCAAATTCACCAAGGAGATAATGAACATAGCAAATACAATAGTTCTAGATGTAAATGATTTTCAAATGTCTCCCACTCTCCAGTATTAGAAATCTGAGGTCCGTTTGTCCTCTCTCCTAGATGTGTCTTCAGGGTCTGCTAGCACAGCAATTTCAGAAGATGCAAAATTTGTAAGAGAGTGCCATCTTGCACTTCCAAATTTCCTGTTTCCCCATGGCATTTTTGACTCTCTTTCTCCCTCTTGCTCTGTCTCTAAAACACACATCCCTCCCTTCTCCCCACACCCCACATAAAAATTGCCCTTAGCCTCCAAGCTTCTTCACCCCCCTCTGATGTCATCCCTTAATTGCAGTTACACCAGGGGAAGCTGTTAGCTCCACAATCAACAGGTCAGTCAATCCACTGTAGATTTTAATTCATACTTTAAAAAAGCCGTCTTCACAACTCTGTTATCTACTTACTAAAGGAACCTGACATCCTCAGGCATGTGAGGGGTCTTTAGCTCATTGCCAGAGCTGAACAAAAGTTCCACACTAGTCAGCTTCTGTACATGGAAAGGAGAGGGGGCATCTTGCCGTGTGCTTCAGGAAGCAAAATGCCTTGAGCCAGCCCTGAAGGCATCACTTGCTTCGTGTAAAGGCTATATCCTGCTTAAATACCTCCTCAACTCCTCCAAGTGCTTCATTCCTCAAACCTAAAAATTTGATAACAATCATGCCTTCGTTAGTACCCATGTTTTCCTATCTGTGGATCTCTGTGCTGGAATTAGAAAATAATCTTCATAATCATTTGAATTTCCCCACAAGGATGAAGCTACAGGCTGCTACAATGATAATGGTTTTACTAGAAACCTGGAACTGCCATCCTTTGAAGGAATTGAAAGATTCCAAGTCAGCTTCAAATCTCATTTGTTGCCTCAAGAGCACAAAAAAAGATACAGTGTATACATCCCTGACTGGTGGCAGGGATTAGCTATGATGGATCAGTGAATCTGCTCTGAGCTTTAGTTTGAATTTAGATGAAGTTATCCAAAATGCTGAATTCCATTTCCTATATGAGATATAGGAAATATTGAAAAGTGTATTTACAGGTTGTTTTAAAAACCAGACCTGAATCATCATCCTACTGACACAGAAGTCGCCCACTAACACTTCATGACTTTTCACATGTGCTCTGCTTATTCCTTGGAGAGGTTTGAGTCCCCACTTCCTGGTAAGATGCATCCACTCTGATGCTCATTCACTAACAAAAAGTCCAAAAATTAGGGATCATCCCATCACTGCACCATCTGCTACATTTACCTCCAGTGTATCAACATAGCAGTGGGGAAATCCAAAAGGACACCTTGCCCAGGGACCCTTCAAGCCTGGTGCCAGCCCTATGAGAGAAGTGTGCTTTAGAGCAGAGGGAGCAACTGTTTTTGTTCCTGCTTTTCCTGTTTTGGTTGCACTGTGATTTCCGTTATCTCTAGCCATGTAGCCAGTGGTGGAGCTGCTGTCCAACATCTGGAGGGTCACACGTTCCCCCTCTGTACTTCAGAAGTTTCTCTTCCCAACAGCGCTGTGACTGTTTGTTTGTTTGTTTATTTATTTAAGTGTTTGTATCTTACCCTTTATCTGAATCTCTCAGGGCAGCTTATAATAAAATCTATTTAAAGCAATAAATACAGAAGTTTAAAAAGTCTGCAAATATATCAAATAGTTCCAATGTATGTACATATTCATATTTTTTGAAATGCTGTGGGCTTACAATAAAAAATTTTTTTGACAATGTAACCATAAAACATGTGCAGTCTAGATAAGATCAGTTTGGTCTAAAGGCTTTAATAAAAAGCCAAGTTTTAATTTGGTGCCAAAATGAATCTAGCGTTGGTACCAGTTGGGCCTTGGAGGACGGGTGAAATTCTATAATCAGGGTGCCATTTCAGAAAAAGTCGTCTCCCATGTCCTCCCAAATGTATTTTCCCAACTGATGGGACATAGAGGAGGACCCTTTTAATAGATCTAAATTCTCAGGCAGGCATATACAAGGAGAGGCACTCCCTCAAATACTGAGGTCCTAAGCTGTTTAGGGTTTTAAATGTTATTGTCAGCATTGAATTAAGAATGGAAACATATTGGCAGCCAGTGCAATCCTTCAGAACTGATGTTATATGATATCTAAATGGAATTTCAGTGAGCAGTCTAGCTGCTGCATTTTGAATTAGCTGCAGTTTCTGAGTTGTATACAAGGGCAGTCCCATGTAGAGTGCATTGCAGTAGTAGAAGTAATAGTTGTTACCAGTGCCTAGACTACTGTGGCTAATTTTGTCACAATTCCTGTCCAGGAAACAATTGGAGGACCAATTGACTATGAGCAAATCAAAACCTCTTTCTAATCTCAAAACCCATTTTTCATGGAAATATGTTCCATTGGTTTCTTTTTTAGGTGGATATGCTTCTAAAGGAGGCATGTTTAGCTCTGCGGCTTTACAACAGTATATAGAAAATGTGACTGCTTATAAGCAGTATGTATGTAGCTGCACAGTATTGTGGGCATGGGCTGATCTTTTTGGCACTTCAGCTGCTCCCTGCCAAAGGATTTGTGATGCAGCCGTTCATCAAAGCGTTCTGCCAGTATATATCCATCAGGATGAATGGCACTCTTGGCCTTTGGAGGCTCAGGCTGCTCAAAGCTAATGAGATCATATTCTTAGATCGTCAGCTGCGGCCGTCATGATTTTATGAACATGAAGTATGAAGCCTTTTCTGCATCTGGGTTGCCTTTTGATGTGGATCTTGCTGCTGAGGGACTGCTAACTGAACTGAACATTTCAAGGAAGCCAATTTACTCAGCTGGTTGCAAACCCTTTGACCTCTATAGTAGAATTTGGCAAATCAATGAATACGCG
Organism: Ctenosaura bakeri; assembly: GCA_948474755.1. Classification (NCBI taxonomy): domain Eukaryota; kingdom Metazoa; phylum Chordata; class Lepidosauria; order Squamata; family Iguanidae; genus Ctenosaura; species Ctenosaura bakeri. Next base: position 20,465 of record CAOLHI010001323.1, read on the forward strand.
AATGTTTTTAGTGTTCTTTCAAGAATGGCAAAAATGCTCCATAGCCCATAGATCCTTCTGCAAAATACTATTTTGTATTTTAAACATTCATCTTTTTTTAAGGCCAATGAGACTAGTTAATTAAGCCTAAGGGGTTATGAACTGTTGGCAGTTAATAAGTCATAAAATTCCTCCATAAAACAGGATGCTAGATTCCATCACTGAGACAGGGAGTACAAAGAGCCGGTGTATAATATTTAATTGTACAAAAGGACTGGGATTTCTCAGTGACTGCTCATCTGGAGTCTCAAGGGCATGCTCACTGTGGTTTCCTGATTTTTAGAAGCCAGTTTAAAAAATGAGTGTATTAAAGAGTAATTTGCCTGAAAGTTCAGGAAGTTTGGGGTGGGGAAGGGTGGGTGGAAAGGGGTAGAGGGAGAAAAGGAAGGAAGGAAAGAAGGAGGGAGGAAGACAAAGAGAGGGAATGGAAGAAGAGAAGAGAAAGCAAATTTTAAAAAATAAAATAAAAATGAGGCTCTCTGCACATTGGCTTGGACGTGATTGCATTTGTCATCTGCTTTCTTTCCCCTTTAGGATGTTCACCATGGCAACGGTACACAGCAGGCTTTTTATGCTGACCCCAGCATCCTGTACGTCTCCCTCCATCGCTATGATGAAGGCAACTTTTTCCCTGGCAGTGGAGCCCCAAATGAGGTTAGGTTTATTTCTTTAGAGCCCCACTTTTTTTATTTGTATCTTTGCAGGTAATTGCATTGCATGATTACCCCTAATTTTCTCATCCTCCTCTGGTGCTTTAAATTGCCCTAGATTACCAAATAGCCCACTGAGACCGAGAGGGGGCGGGTGGGTAGAACAAGTGCATAACCCAGAACAGTCCTTGTCAAGCAGGCCTAGGTTGATTTGACAGGCCGTTTGATGTTTTTAACCCCCCTCTTTCTCTCAAAAGGAATGTTTCTGTATGTTTTCTTATTTTGATTCCCTCCCTGCTTTTCCTCTTCATCCTCCCTCTGGCACTTGCCCCTCCTTTCCTCTCCCTTTTCAGGTTGGAAGTGGCCCTGGTGAAGGTTATAATATAAATATTGCTTGGACAGGTGGCCTGGATCCCCCCATGGGAGATGTAGAGTACCTCGCAGCATACAGGTTGGTTCTCGTTTCCTTCTGAAAAGTGCCAAACAGAAGTAACAGGCGGATAACTGAAAGAGTTCAAACTCCAGCAGTCTTGAAAAGCCATAAACATGACCTGTGGTGGAATTGGCTTAAAGTAAAAAGAGAGGGAAAAACCTCTTGTTTGGAGACTTCACTGGTCAGTGTTCATCTTCTTGGCCACACACAAGCCAAAATATATTCATTCAGTGCCTGAAATAATGACAAAGATGCTTTGGATTGTTGAGTTGTTGTTGTCTTCAGCCTGTAAAAGACCATTCAAATCCAAGGAATATAATGAAGCATGCAAATCAGGAGTAAAAATCAATGTTGGAACGTTGGTCTAAAAGGAATGGGGAGTGTCCCCTGACGATTTCTCCATAGACTGTTGCTACATAATTAGTGTTGCAATTTCATGCCATAGTCTGCATGCTAGCCTGTTCTTTCTCGAGGGTGAGGATAAATGGAGCTACACATGATCCTCTGAGGTTGGCTTGTACAAATGATGCCACCCACTGAATTGGCCCTTTTGACATCTAGTGTCTCCTGGTCTGCTCCATTTCATGCCATAATCTAACCCAGACTTCCCCAACATGATAAAACTTCAGGTGTTTGAGGCTACAGCTGTTGGCATTTGCCATATAACTGGGCCTGAGGAGAACTGAAGTATAGAAGATTCGGCATTTACCCATATGTGAAATTATTGATCTCAAATTCTTCCATCAAATGTACAAAGAAATTTGTTAAATTTGGTAGGTTTCTGTGTAAAAAGAATGAAACAATTAAGATTCACATTGTCCAAATTCAATAGGTATAGATACTCCCAGTGTGTGTGTGTGTGTGTGTGTGTGTTTGTGTATATATTATAATAAATATATAATGTGTGTGTGTGTGAGTGAGAGAGAGAGAGAGAGGCCATTTCCACAGGTTACTAGATCCAGGCGGCATCTCACGGGGATTCCAGTAGAGCTTGTTCCATGAGGGGAGCATTACAGGAGCGCTCCCCTCTGCATGGGCTGCCTGCAGGAATAGAGGAGGCACAATGGCCACACCTCTTCCTTTCGCAGCACAGACAGGCACTGTCCCAGGTTGTGGTGGGGCAGAAGACATGCAGGAGGGCAGCAGGAGGGCAGTGTGATTGCCGGTCATTGACGGGAAGAACCTGTCAATGATTTGTGGCACAATTGCACTGCTTGGGGATGGGAGAAGGACGGGACATGGACAACGTCAGGCAGAACTGTCATCTGGGTCCCGTACTTCTCCCGTCCCCAATGCGGGATGACAACGTCCTGTGGAAAGGGCGAGAGAGAGAGTATTCCCAGTATGCAGGAAATATGCATGGATTCAAAAGCAGATTTTAAAGAACTAAGTAGAGTCTACTCAGAGTCTACTGCCTGAAAGGGAAAATCTATCAGTTTCACTTTTATCCTCTTCAGACTTGTTTAATTGCTCCCCCCACCATTCCAAATACATGAAAGTTTGCAAACTTTTGAAATGTTTTGTATTTTAAAAAGTGTCATCTATTCAAGGCACTGGGTTGGGGAATTAATTAATCTCTGTAGCCCTAGTGAAGAGGTTCCAGAGGTCTTCTACATTACTGTATATGATGTCCTTCTGTCAGAAAACAGAACATAGAGGAAGGTAGCCATGCCACTTTGCCATTCATAGTCAGCTTTCTAAAGAACTTAGATGAGCTACCTTTTAGATTATTGGTAATGCTGGCTGGGAGATTCTGGGAGCTCTCCCCAGAAAAGTGAATCTTTCCACACTCTGGCTTTCTTCTATTGCAGCTGCATAGCTTAGGTTTTGACTTACCTGCTATGGTGAAAGTACTTGGTGAAGTCCTGCAAATTGGGGGTAGCCAAGCTTCTTGGGGTCTAGATAGAAATGTCAGGTAAAGTTTGTAAAGGCTACAGTTCAAAACTTTTCCAACAGACAATGAAACCACTGAGTAACTTCTACTCTGACCACTGTCAAAAGTTATAATTTCAAATGGTATATGTACTGCATACCTTCACTGCACTGCAAATATACCACAAACTCTATAAAACATGATTTCCCCCTCCCCTAAACACTCTTGGGTGGCCCATGAATACACATAGCATTGAGATGGTTTTGTATTCAGACATAACACACCTGAAATTGAAACTTAGCACCAAACACAGAAATAGCATAAAATCACAGTATTGCACTGTTTCTGTAAAATGGGTTTTGGTTTTATATATATTATTTGCCTACCGTGGCAAACACCTAGTCAAAGACTCAATTGCTGAAAGGTAGGCTGTCAAAGCTGGTAAGCCTCAAATGGTACCTCCTCTTAATACTTTCATTAATCCTCTGCCAAGATCTTTGGAGAGCTGAAAAAGAAATACAAATCAAGAAAAAAAAAAAGGGTGTTTAGATGTCTCAAGGGTCTGGTGCTGGATCTCAACTTCCCTCGCCTCTTAAATGCTTGGTTCACAGTCAACCTTGGTGAGTAATGGTGCAATATTAAAAATATTAAACTGAGCCAAGGACGCTTGGCATTGAGTTCAACCACATTGTTATCAGAAAAATAAAAAATATAACCATTGGATTGCTGTTATCTTGTTCTGAAGGGGTAGCAATACATTCTGAAGTAACAGCACAGGTGCTAGTTAAGAACTAGTCTTAAAAAAGGCAAATCCTTTTAAGCTAGACTGAAGGGACTTTTGGGACCAGTGAGTACAGCAAAGAGAGCTGTATGCAAAAGGACTCTTACAATTCTCATATTCAAGAGCAGATGTCAGTGAGAAGAGAAACTGTGAAACAGTTTCTTATAGGGAGTGGCTGATGGAACTCACCATCCATGACGGCCTTTTCCTGAGTAGCAGCAACTGTAGATAGTCTGGGATTTTTTCTTCCCACAGTGCACTATTCCTAGCACCATACCAGATCAATGTGTCTGTGTGTAGGGGGCGGGGGTTGTGGCTGCCAGGAAAAATGGTGGAGATTATTCATGGGGAAAATTGCAAAGCTGTCTTCCTTTTCTCAAGGATAGGGGAGAAAAAGAAAAAAAAATCTCAGGACTTCCCTCAGAAAAATGTTGTCCAAGAAATTTCGGCTCAGCATTTTCCCATACTGTTTATGACGTGGAGAAAGTTTACTTGTGGTACAGGAAACTGGCTGTCTGAATACATTTACTTGCTTTCATATTTGCTCCTTTCAGTCTGAATGAAAGGATACTTTAGTTCATTTAAATGAGTGGTTTACTTAGGCTGAAAGCCTGAATTTTTAATATCTTTGGATATTAGGGAGAAAAGCAAGTATCCTAACCATGTGTACGACATAAATCACACCTTCTAACCCAAACTTTACCTCCCAGTGCCCTCTAGATGTTTGAGGCTACAACACTCATTATTCCCAGCCAGCATGACCAACCAAAGGGTACCAGGCTGAGGAAGCTGTCCTAGAGCAAGGCTATGTCTTAGAGCAGTGTTTCTTAACTTGGTGTCTAGGGACCCTTGGGGGTCCCCAGAACCATCTCAGGAGTTCCATAAAGCTTTGCTGCTGGACACCAACAGCAGCAAATGTTGGGGAAAATTGGAAAAAAAAATTGAATATTGAGAGACCTTGGTAATGAGACTCTCAATCAGCAGAGTATTTGAGTAATTGCACAAAAACGGAGGTTGAACAGATCACCAGTCCCACTTCTGTAGCACCACCCCAAACACACTTAATCTAGCTCAAAATAAACACAAAAACAGTTTGGTTAAAAATATTAAAGAGTTTACTCACAAAATCTTGTACATAGTCTATACAGGTTCAATTCTTGAAGAAGGTAGGAAGAAAATTAAGCACTCACATGCTTGCTGCCAATGATCCCTGTTGGGATATCTCAGAGCATGCTTTCAGGACAAAAGGTGAAGACAAAAAGAGGAGAGTAAATCGCAAGAGAACCTTTTAAAAAGAACAAGGAATGTGTATATGCTGGAGGAAGAGGTGTTAACCAACAAACAGGAAGTTCTCTCTAGGCTATCTCTCTATGCTTACAATAGACATGCAAACAAACTAGCCATTTAGGCATGCAAAGGTTGCCACTCCCAACAGCAAAGGCTATACAGATGTGGCAGTGGGGGGAAGAGTTGCAGGTGCTGAAACTGCTCCCTTGTTTGCAAACAGGGGAGCAGTTTAGGTATGCACACACATACACCTGTTGCTGTGCCCCTGATGAAAGAGGCATGATGGCAGGGGTGTGCACACACCCAAACTATGACTCTGGAGACCAGACTTTGAATCTCTACTTGGCCATGGAAACCCACTGGGTTACCTCAGGAAAGTAACATTCTTTCAGCCTCAGAGAAAGGCAAAGGCAACAAATTTTCCCAAGAAAACTGTCAGGATAGATTGGCTTCAGGATCATCATAAGTCAGTTTTCAGAAGGGAGAGATATGATAGATAGAAAGAACCTTCCTCTCTCAGTGGCACTTTGTTGTTGTGTGCCTTCAAGTCTCTTCTGACTCATGGCAACCATAAGGTCAGCTTATCACAGGCAGTTATTTTGGCAAGATTTCTTCATAAGGGTTTGAGAATGTGACTTACCCAAGGTCACACAGTGTCCAAGTGGGGATTTGATTCATAGTCTCCAGAAACATTAAATAAATAAATAAATATCTGGAAATTTGAATAAATATTTAAATGTTTAAATCCAAATTTAAATATTTAAATCTTGAGTTAAGTCTTGGGGTTCTCCAGCACAAAATTTTATTTGCAGGGGATCCCCAGTAAAGAAAATGTGAAGTCCTAGACTATGGGCCCATGGCTAAAGTGGTCATGTTTTCCCTCTCCATTTTTTTCATGACTCAGTCATATTCTGTGAACTTATATTTCTCATCGCCTCCACAGTTATGCTCTAGTCCTTTAAGTGTATAGAAAGAAATCCAAAGGAAATGACTTCTCAAATTACAAGATTAATGCTGGATTTCTGTTGTTGTATGCCTTCAAACAGTTTCTGACTTATGGCAACCCTAAGATGAACTAATAACAGGACTTTCTTGGCAGGATTTGTTCAGATAGGGTTTGGTTGTGCCTTCCTCTGAAGCTGAGAGAGTGTGACTTGCCTAAAGTCAACCAGTGGATTTCCATGGCTAAATGATTATTTGAACCTTGATTGTCTAGTGCCCTAGTCCAATGCTCAAACCATTCTCCCAATGCTGAATTACACATATGATATTGTGCAGGCAAGAAGTAAGAAAGTTTAGATGATTGAAAAACAATAATGAGATCAGCATGTTTTTTTCTAAATTCAGATATGTAAATAATTATATGCTGGTTTTGGCTGGGCAGACTACTGATGGGCATGTTAGGCAGTACCAAGAGAAAGGAATGAAAAAATAAAATAAAATAAATAAAATAAAATAAAATCAGTCTTGGACTTTGGAGAAGCTAGAGTAGCTGCAAAAATTAATTTAAAAATGGACTCTAAAGCCAAAATGAAAGCCAGCATGGTGTAATGTTGGACTAAGACACTGAGAGATCCGAGTTCAAATCCTTGCTCAGCCATGGAAACCCACTGGGTGACTTTGGGCAAGTCTTACTCTGTCAGTTTAAGAGGGAGGCAAGGGCAAACCCCTCTGAAGAAATTCTGCCAAGAAAATGCTTTAATAGCTTTCCCTTAGAGTCACCTTAAGTCAGAAATGACTTGAAGGCACACAACGACAAACAAAATGCTAAAAGGATTGTCCTGTTTCAAAGTATATTCTGTCTGGTTTTTTCAAGAGCTGTTTTTCCCCCAGCTTAACACTAAAAGTAGTTCATTTCCTTTCAGTGTCTTTGTTCTGTTTTACCTTTCACACCAGAGTAGATGGCTAAGTCTGTAATGTGACAACTATTTTGGACCATTTAAAAATTAAGAATACGTGACTTGAATGATCGTTTCATACTACATTCACCACTATCATGGTGACACCTAAAGCAAAGTATAGAATCATGGGACTGATTAAATATTTATGTGACTTTTAGGCTACAAAACCCATCTCACCATGAGGCTAATATTTGATGTAATGAGCCCCAGGCTATGTGGCCTTCTTCTATTACAAATGACAATTATCAATATCTGATGCTGGTTTAACGGAAAACCATCGTCTGTCATTCTGTCCAAATCCAGCAAACCATACTTATACAGTTTCTTTTTATGCATGTTTGGGTGGTAATGGCAAACTATGGTTTCTGCAGATTTGGAAGAAATGGCGAACTGGTTTATGCAAAACCTGGCTGGATGTTTGTAGTCATTGTACACCTGGAAGGATGGAAAGGAAAGAAGAAAAGTAAGCACACAAGCTCAGGATTCTTGCCTATTTACTGTCATGGCATTAAATTGTGGTTTAGCATAATTTAATCTGAGAGCCAGCATGATGTATTGGACTATGAACCTAAAGACAGTGTTCAATTCCCTGCTTGTCTATAGGTGATCTTTGGTGCATCACACACTGTTAGCCACAGAAAACCCCATGATAGGTTTGCCTTAGGGTCACTACAAGTTGGAAATGATTCGAAGGCACCCAACGACAATGATTAATTTATTATATATTTTATTAGCTACATTTATATGTAGGTTAAGCTGAGAGAGAGTGAATGGCCAAAGGCCACTCACTCAGTTTACTAGCTCAGTGAGGACTATAAGGCTGACCTCCTAGTTCGAATCCAAGAATATAACACTGAACACACTGAATTTCCTCCTCTGCGCTAGTATAATGTTAGCATAACCCTTCTATGACATGGATTTTGTAGTCTTGAAACTACATAAACTTAAAACCACAATAATGTCTATCTTTCCTGAAGTGCCAATGCACAAGGGAGAAAGGAACATTATGGAGAGTACACAACCCAGTCATATATCTGGTCATTCTTGCAATGCTATTGCAATGGTGTTAGGGTTATGTTGAAATAACCCCACTGTGACTGTGAGCAAAAAAAGAATGTGCCAAAATATCTGTGGCTCTGAATTTGAAAGAACAGTTTAAAAAGCAGTGAAGGATGGAAGCCCAAATGGAATTTTGCTTTGAGCAATGGATTTTCTGCATAAAACTGTCTGGGGAAGGCAGGAAAACAGAATACCAATAGTATTCCATTAGTGGGCTTCATACACCCCTAATTTAAACCTTTTCAATGCACCAAAGAAATAAAACAATGTGAATGCAAGAAATGTCTTTTGCCTCAAGGTCACTTAACTAAAGAAAATTAGTATTTTGTCAAGAGTATTTTGTTTTACCAGTAAAACAACAGTGAGAATTGCAAACTTTGCTTTCCTCAGGGTCAATAAGACAGTCATACCATGATAGGTCAAGGGGAAACCTGGTGCATCCAAAATGGAGCTGCCACACAACAGAGGTTGGTGGAACATAACAGGAATTCATTCTGTGATTGGACTTAAAAAACCTCATGTTTATGAGTGCAAGGGCTTTTCAGTGATCATGTTTTATGGAAACAATCCAAACAGAACCATTTTCTAGATGTTGGAGGAGTTAGTGTTTTGGATGACAACTCAGAGGATCTCCCAGCCAAGAATTCAGGGAATTTTAGAATGCAGCTCTAACTGGTGAAGCTGGCCAAGAGTCAACTGAGTTGACACTAGGTTAGCTGGAACTATGCTGAATCCAAACCCCTCCTAGCCTAAGGATGCTGAAAATGGTTTAGGTCTATCTTTGAACTGGTCTAACTTTGAACTGGCATTATGGTTGTGTCCCTGGGGCTGGAGAAGCTTTGAAGATATACTTTTTCACTGATTGAAGGGACAGAACATGGCTCCTTTGTTGAACTCCTTTGTTGAAGTCTCCCTTTTCTGACTCTTTTCAACTCTTCAGTCAGAAGATTTTAGCCAGCAGTGCAGTTCTCCCAACAGATTGCTCTGGCACCAGATCTCCTGAGATCAGCCAACAAAAGAAGGTTGTGCTTAATCCTGACCCCTACAGCTAACACATCCTGAGATAGGATTGCCCTCCCTCCCTCCCTTTTTATTCCACATTTCTCCCAACATGAGATCCAAGGCAGTTTTCACTATAATTTTCTAAACTCTACCTTTTTCCCATTGGGATTTCTAGATAGCACCACAGTTGCTTCCCTAGGATTACTAAGAGTGTCTGCTGCTGAAAAGTTCATTGCCAGGTTTCAGTAGAATCCGGCAATTCATGAAAAGAAGCAGAATCTGACTGGTCGAGGGCAAGGTCAGTACACAGGCTGGCCCATGAAAAGTAAAATCTGATGGGACTTGGGCAAAACTGGGTCAATTTGATGGCACAAGAATGGAGCCTGGGAGGATTTGGTGGGGACCAATCACTCTCTCACACACACAAACTTTTATTTTCCTGCACGAGGAAATTGCTGGTGTCTTGGATTCTAGACCTCCTTATTTATGAGAGTGTTCCTTATTGCTATTGGATGACTAATTGTCAACGTTATGGAGTCATCACTGTTTCCCTCTTTTTACTTTTAAAGGAAGCTTGCAAGCATTGCTGTTGTTGTTTTTCTTTTTGTTGCTGTGTGCCTTCAAGTCATTTTGCCCTAAGGCAAAATTATCACAGGGTTTTTTGGCAAGATTTGTTCAGAAGAGGTCTACCTTTACCTTCCTTTGAGGCTGAGAAAGTGTGACTTGCCCAAGGTCAGCCAGTGGGTTTCCATGGCTGAGTGGGGATTTGAACCTTGGTCTTCAGAGTCATAGTGCAATGCTCAAACCACTATGCCATGCTGGATCTTTTGCAAGCATTAGCATTGTAAGAATTGCAGCTTTGAAGAGCAGCTGGAAACAACGGACCATACAGCTTCCCCACATCCCTTTAACAAAGATTTAAGACTTTGATTTTACAGCTCTGATAAATACATAGTGAGGGTTCACATGAGCAACATCTACCAGTTCACTTTGATATAGGGATATGTTCTGTATATGTTTTCCCCACTACATGAGCGGGGAAAACATCTCCCAGTGTTAAATAATTCAGCTGCTTTTCCTCTAATGAATCACTGTGTGCTTTGGTGTCATGTGGACCCTTGGATTAGCCATGTATGTTTTGCCATCTTTCATTCTGCCATCTTTCATTCTGTGAAATAAAATTTTCTAAGAGTTGCTTCACCTAGTAAGTGCCTCCAAGAAAGCTTGTGTATGAAACAGAATACCCTTGACTACATTGCCAAGGAAGGGAATTGAAGATAAGTGCTAGTTTTACAACCATGGCCTTCTGCTGTGTGAGATAAAATATCCAGACGTGTAACTTCAACGTTAATAGAGAGCTCATAAGTGATGGATCCAGTAGGAGGATCCTAATGGCTGTTCAGAAGCTCAGAAACTGTGTTCTGTTTAGAATACTTTCTCAAAGTCATTAATTGTAGTTACAGTTACAGTTCCAAGGCCCCATGGCTGCATTTTAGATAGTCCTTACTTTCTTGTTTTTCAGAGGTAACAAAATTATGTGCTTTTAAGTTCCTAAAAAAAACAGAATGCTTTAAGCCACTGGCCTGTTAGCAAAAACAAACTCACATAAGTAATGAGGCCACACAGCCCTAAGTAATGAGGCCACACTAGGGTGATGCAATTCTTAGAAAATTTTAGCAACAGAAGTAACAAAAACTACTCCTAGTTACAGTTATATATCAGGAGAAGCACTTATGTATTGCTTTTAACAGTACTAATGTAACTGAGTTCTGCATTAATCGACATTAAAAGAAAAAGAAATTTAATTAGAAGTAATTAATTAGAAGAAATTTAATTAGAAGTAATTTATTATTTGTAATTAGTTACTTCCAAGATCTGATACTGTCTTGCTCATTAACTGGCTTGTAGATTGTGTGGTGTTCTTTCTTCCTTTTAGAGGTGAGCAAACCTAGATATCTGTTTCTTGTTTTCAGCTATGCGTGATGGTTCTTATGTGCCTTCAAGCACTACACCATCCTTCTATGCATGATACAGCAACTAAAATGGTTTTATTGGATGACAATATTCCAAGGACCTTTCTGCAACTTACCAGCTCTGTCCCTTGGGGATATTGCTAGAGCCTCTCCTAGGAGGGGAGCGTGACAGGAGCGCTCCTCTCCTCACCAGCTGCCTGCAGGAAAGGGGAAAGTGCAGTGGCGCTGCCTCTTCCTTCCACAGTGCAGCCGTGCACTGTTCCAGACTGTGCTGGGGCAGGAAGCGCAGCCATTGTACTTCAACAACCTCCACACCTAAGGTAAATGAGGGTGCGTGGCGAGATGGTAGCACAATTGCTGGTCACTGAAGTGTGAAACCTGTCAATGATTTACTGCACGATGGCGCTGCTTAAGGATGGGAGAACAGTGGGACCTGGACGATATCATGCAGAACTGTCATCTTTGTCCCATCCTTCTCCAGTCCCCAATGCAGGATGCCGACATCTTGCAGAAAGGACCCTAGTTTTTTCTCTGACAGAGACATATGAAGAATCTGCATATTCAAAAGATTGTATCTCTTGGAAGCATGCTTGGGCCCCAGTGCATTTTGCTGAGCGCAGTGGCTGGTGTTAAGGGTTTAAGGCTATGAAACAAGAGTAACTACTCTTTATGCTTGTAGAAAGGCACACAATGTAAAAGTATGTGCCTGCACTTTTTCTGGGTTTTCCCAGGGTTTGCTGCCCTAGAAAGCCAGCGTGTAATAGTGGTTTCAATGTTAGACTAGAAGTAGGAGTCCAGGAGTCCTGATTTCAAACTCCCCTCTCACCTGTGGAAACTCACTGCATGCCATACTGTCTTCAGCCTTTGTTGCTGCATACCTTCCACTCATTTCTGACTTATGGTGACCTTTAAGCAGACATATAATGGGGTCTTCTTAGCAAGATTTGGTCAGAGGGGGTTTGCCATTGACTTCCTCAGAGGCTGAAAGAGTGCAACTCATCCAGCATCATCCAGTGGATTTCCCTAGTTGAGCAGAGAACTTTGGTCTCTCAGAGTCCTAGTCCAATGGTCAAACCACTATACCTCTCTCTCTCTCTCTCTCCCAACCTTAGTGAAAGACAATAGCAAAATTTGTCTGAATAAATCTTGCCAAGAAAATGCTAGGATAAGGTCACTATAAAAGTGATTCAACTGTTACACCCTGTTTCCTGAGGTTCCATGTTTTTTCTGTTTCTATTGTTTTGCATCATGATGACAGCAGGCCAACTCTGCATGTGTTCCTTTGTATTTAAAATTCTATGTAGAAAATGCCACTGGAGAAACAAAAGGCATTGAAAGGCTTCCATTTCTACTTGTTGCTGGTGATCACCCCCATTGAGAAACAACTTCTTGCATTTAAGCTACTGTTAAACACTTTTGTATCTAATGCACAGTTTTGGCAAAATTCATCACACAGGCAACAACTGTGTCTTAAGTTAAATATTCCCTCTCTTTAAGAAAATAGACACTACAAGGTTTAAAGCAAGTTTTTTTTAGTAAGGATACTACATAATAAGGATAATTATGCACATAATAGTGATAAGTCAGAGTCAACTTACAGGCACTGATATTCTATTACCTTGTAAGGATAGTTGAGAATTTGATTTGTTTCATTTTTTTGCAAATAACTTACCAAAACATGCAACTTTCTTTCAAAAATTTGATGGGAAGAACTTTTTTTTCTTTAAGCTAGCTGTAGAAGAAAACAAAGTTACAGGTTCATCTATCTATCTAGGCAGAAAGCTATAAGAGCTTAGCTCATAACAATATAACTTTGAATCTCTAATATATTCATTCATGTTTGTCTGAATTAGGATTGCCACTTCCTTCTGATAGCTTCTCTGTCAAGGGTTGCCAGATCTCAGGGTCTGGCCCCGCTTCTCTATTTCTCAAAACAAAGGGGAGGAATCTCTGGGTGAGAGTTCACTGGAAAAAATATTTACACACATATTTTTTATTTGTTATTGTTTTGTTTGAGTTGCATTTTTTTTATTTGAAAGCTCTGTGTATATATATTTTCCTCATTTTTTTAGACTTAGTGATTTTTGTTTGAATGCTGTACTTTGTGCAGCTGTTACTGATGGTTATTGTATAATGCTGAATGACATGCCCAGAATCTGCCCCCTCGTGACATCATCAAAAGGTCACCTGTAGGTCTCCTGTTTTAACCTTGAAATCTTAGTGCCTGGGATAGTCCTGACCCCGCATCCTCATATGCAACACCTATGTACCAAGCTAGTACAAAATGATTACTTCTATGCTGGGAATAACTGCACCTATTGAATTTGGCTGGTGCACTTGATTGAGAATGTCATTTGGTTCATATTTATAGTGACTTGTCAAAACTTGCAACTTTCCTCATAATTTGGATTTTAAAAATTAAAGTTTTTTTCTTTTCTTTTCTTTTCTGAATATGGAAGAAGGAAAAATCAACAGATTTGCCCATTTCAACTGATGTAATTAGCTGCAGTTAGCTGATCTAATTACAGTGGCATGCTGTACAAAAGTAAAATGCCAAATATTTTCAAGATGACTTTTGAGAAAGAGAATAGCCTACTACCTTCAGGCCAAGAGTGACAATAACAAGCTAGAGAGCATCACCTTAAAAAAATTGAACTGTACAAAAGCTTCAGACTGTCTTTGAAAATGAACAGAACTCGGGATTGCCAGAGTACATTTCCCAGAGCTCCACAGTTGTCTTATTTGCTCCAAGCTGGTCCTTGTTTCCAAGTTTGTTCTCATATAGTGTAATTAGGGTGGAAAAGTGATGAGAAGATAAACTTACAATCCACGGGCTAACCTGCTTGCACTTCAGCCTAATTTTACATGTGGTTTACTTGAAAGGGTTTTTGTAAATAACTATTTCTCATTTTCCCCCAAGCTTGACATGTCCAAAAGAGTTGATAGCACATTGTGCCATAAAGCCATAAATATTAGCTGAACTGCTAGCAAACTGTCTCTTTAATTTTTCACTTCTAAGAACTGTCTAGCAGCTTGTCTGCAGGCATGAAAAGTGCCAGCTGTTGTTTTTTTTATATGTAGAGAATGGTGAGATATCCTGAAAGGTGGCCTTTCTGAAGGACATTGCCCTGCAAAAGTATGAGGAATAATGTGGAACCTCCATAGTAATTATTTAATTCCACTGAGCAAAAATTTACCTCTTAGAATATTTTGACAGTAGGAGTGGTGACATACTATGCACATGTGCCTTCATTTTTGGCACCTTTTTACCTCAATATCCAAGGGACTAAAAAAATTTTTTTTTTCTTCTTTGGAGGAAGAAATGGGAAAAAAAAGAGGAATGGTGAGTGATTTAAAAAAAATTGTTCACAATGCAGCATCTAGAGCTCTTCTAAACAGATTGTTATATCTCAGAGTTTATAATTAAAAAAAATAAAGTAAGAAAACACATTTTTAAAAACCTTTCTTTCCTTTTCCTTTTTTTTGTTTTTAAACTTGGGAACTCTAACTGCTTCCTACTGAAACACCTTCAAGTTCTTTTGCTTACTCTTTTCCCCCAAAAGTAGCTTTTTAAAACAGCAGATGAAGCTCATTTAATCTACTGGAGTGCCAGAATGAAACTTTTTCATTACAGAAATTAATTAGTGTGACTTGACCTTCTTTTGGATACAGTTCTTTTTATGGACACGGCTGCTTAGCAGGGAAGGCAAGAGAGGGGGTAATAAACAAGGCATGTACCTACTCTTCTGAAATGCAAGTTACAAACAAGTCAGTTCTTGGCCCTGGAGTCCTTTTCAAAAATAAAAATTAAGAAAATGATTTTATCACAAGTCTTACTAATTCTTATGAAAATGGCAAACTGGAATATTACAAATTTCTGGGAATTTAAAAACGTACTCCCCTTTTAAAGGGCACAAAAACAAATGTTTTCTATTGACAAGAAGATGAGAAAAATTATCTGCAACAACTTGGAAACAAGAAAAAGAAAAGAAAAGGACATAATGTAAGAGTTCTGAGAATTCCCCAAGGTTTTCGTGGGTACTTTCATCTAGCTTTTTACACAAGTCTCCCACGCATCTGATTTCATAAGTGCAAACTATAGCTGGTCAGAGTGGTTTCCAGGTCAGCTAGAAGGAGCAAGCCAATGCCCTGGTTGGCTCAACAATGTTCTCACACAACTATGACTGGATGATATATTTGAGACATTTCTGTTTCTGGCCTCATAGAATCAGGATGAAGCTCCAGTGATTTTCACCTGGGCTGCTGAGAAAGATGTGTAGTATCAGGTGTACCTTTTTAGTATCAGTGTTGTACCCAGTAATTGTGAGTTGGCTAGTTCTAATTATGTCACTTTATAGTAGCTTTTGGAAACAAGATTCCAGTTTATAGAATAAATACATGGTTTTTGCTGCAACGGTCTAAAACTAACAGCATTACAACATTGCACCCCGGTGCTTTATATGTATTGTTTAACTGCTTTCCTTTGGTGGATATTTTTATGAAGATCCCATTATCCAGAATGAGAAAGAAGGGTCATTTCCCCAAAAGCAGAAACCAGAGCCTTTTAGTTACATGCTCCTTTGAAATATCTGCTTTGTGCAATTTAGCTAATGAGACCACCTCTATTATTTATTTTTTCTTCTTTGTTTAATGTTAAAAAAAGGAGAAAGAACACCATTTTGTGGGTACAGCTATATAAATGTGTTTCTATTATTCACTTCTCTTGGATGCTAGCTTGGAAAGTTATTTTTTAAAAGTAATTAGTTACAATTAAAGTGCTTAGACCACAAAAAGTAGTTTTATTGTCAGTATGGTTATAATTTTAAAAGGAATTTTTATTTTCCTGTTTCTTAGAGATAACTAACATAGTTGCCTTTTGGGTTTTTAAAAACAATCTGAATGCTGCTGTAGTACAAAACATGTTCTCCTCAAGTCTACATCATTATTGCCTCAATATGTAGAATGGAGCATGTTGGAACCAAATGAGGCATGACAAACCAGCACTTGAACCATCTGATATCCCTCCTCCATTGTTGACTGAGGGCATGTCTTTGTAATTGTAAAAAGGAACTAAAAGTTATAGTTACAGAGGGAGGAAGGGAATTTAGTCCCTGTTAAATTACAGTCATAAATGTACAGGTGAATGTAACAAAACTATACCTTTGTTATTAGGGAAGGAATTGATTATAAGTAACTAGTTATTTAAAGCTGGTTATTTCCAAGTGATGGTAAGGATAATATTTTCTTGGAATTTTGAGCAATAGCCTAAGACTCTAGGACTCCAGGGTTGAAATCTCTGCTCAAACATGGAAAGCCACTGGGTGACCTTGAGCAAGTCATGCTCCCTCAGCCTAAATGAAAGGCAGGCGCAAACCTTTCTGAATAAATCTTGCCAAAATACCTTTGTGGTAAGGTTGTTGTAAGTTGGAATTGACAACAGCATATAGGTGATTTCTGCTCTACACTGATATAGTGCTATTATTCCACTTTCAACATCCTGTGGAATTCTGGGGGTTGTTGTTTAATGAGGCCAAAGAGCTCTCTGGCTAAGAATTCTAAAAGACCCTCTCTAGACTGCAAACCCTAGGATTCCATAGGATATTGAAAGTGGAATAATAGCACTATAACAGTGTAGTGTAGAAATGGCCATACTCACTTGTCAGTTGCAGCTCTGCCCAAATATTAGGTAATGTAAACCAAGACTGTGGCACTTTAACTGAATCCTGGCAGTTAATTCCAGCTATTGTATCTCAAATGCAAAAAGTTGTTTCTCAAAGAGGGTGTTCATCAGCAACATGTGGACATGAAGGCTTTCAGTGCTCTCTGTTTCCACAATGGCATTATCTCCGTAGGATTTTAAATCTAGAGAAACACATACAGTTTAAGCTTAAGAGATTAGGGTTCAGGGTCTACTGTAACCAAGATGCAAAAGAGCAGAAACAGAAAACAAGAACCCTTAGGGAATAGATTATAGTTGTTACGTGCCATGAGATCAGCTCCAGCATACCTTTCTTATGGTTTTCTTGGCAAGATTTATTCAGAGGAGGTTTGTCACTGTCTTCCTCTAAGGCTAAGAAAGTGTGACTTGTCCAAGGTCATTCAGAGGAGTTCCATAACTGAATGAGAAACTGAAACTCTGGTCTTCCGTATCCCTACTCCAACACTCTAACCTCTACATCATGGTGGCTTTCAGTGTAAATGATTATGATCCCTATTTTACAAGTGAAGAACTGAGGGAGATGGATATTGATGTGCCCTAAGACAAGTAATGCATTCATTGTAACTGTGGCACCTTCCACAGCACCCCCCCATCCTGTCATGGGGACAGGAGATGGATAGGACTGTGGCAATGCTTCTACATGATGTTGTTGAAGTTCCATCCTTCTCCTGTCCCCATGTGGCAAGATTGTGGATTAAATCATTGATGGATTTTCCCTGTCAATGACCTGCGATCACGCCACCATCCCACACTCATCTGTCCTGCGGAAGGGCAGGAAACAGGATGGCGGTGCTTCCTGCCCCAGTGCAGCCTGGGAAAGTACCTGGCTGTGCTGCAGAAAGAAGCAGCGTGTCCATTGGAGGGTTTGTAGGGAAGCGCTGCTGTCACGCCCCTTATCGCTACTGGACGCCACTGCAAGAAGGTAAACTGAGGAAAGGGCTTGTAAATCCACAGGATCAATCAAACAGTTTCCAGATTCTGAAAAAGGCTACTTTTGATAATTATTTATTTATCCAATATAACATCTAAATGTAGATAACAACAAATTTATTAAATTCCTCTTTCTATGGAAAAAAAAAGTGAGGTATGTTGTTGCTATATCCCATCACCACAATCTCTGGTTGAACATCATGAGGGAGGTGTGATGGACAATCACATCCATGATCCTATGCTTCTTGCTTATAATTCTACTGAATGTGGAATTCCCCATCATGTTGTAAATCACCTCTTGTTGCTGCTGCTCCACAGAACAGTTTTGGGAAGCAGTGATTTGGAGGGAAGTAATGGCAGTTTGGAAGCGTGATTCAAACCCTTCCTCTATCCAGCACTTTCCCTTACAAATAATGTAGGGCCACTTTTCACTCACTGCTGTGATCCCAGTCCAGTGTTTCAACCTGGGATAAATTGAGAGACAAACCTAAGTGTAAAAACAGTAATAACTGAGTATTAAACTTCTTGAATAAACTACAGTCTAGTAGATATGTGGCTTGTAGAGTCTATATGAGACCCAGATTGTGACTTTTAAAAATATTTAGAGTTAATATGTTTATATCTATGTCTTTGTTTATCTATCTATCTATCTATCTATCTATCTATCTATCTATCTATCTATCTATCTATCGGTAGTTTAAACATCATTAGAGCTTATGGAAAAGGGTCAAAGTTGAATTGGGAATTTGGAGAAACTGAGGCCCAGATTCTGCTGTTTGTTCAACTGGGCAAAATGCATTGAATTAATAGAAATTTGGTAACTCAACACTTCAGTTGATCCAGTTGTTGTACTCTGGTTTTACTAGAGTGGTAAATGTCCAGCAGAATTTGAAGGGAACTTTTCCTGTACATTTTAGAAATTAGGCATTTTGGTGGGTCTTGGACTGTGTATTGAAATCACGTTTATTTCATAAATACGTTTAGTAATATCCTCACCATTTCACACATACAAAAATGTTGTATTGTGGAGTGCCCTTATTCAACCCTTCTTGACATACCATTTCCTAGGGGACCTTTCACACTTCACAATTGTAGTGCTATGATTTCACTTTAATTCAGTGGTTCTCAACCTGTGGGTCCCCAGATGTGTTTGGACTTCAGCTCCCAGAAGCCCCAGCCACTATGGTCAATGCTCAGGGCTTCTGGGAGCTGAAGTTTTTGAACATCTGGGGACCCACAGGTTGAGAACCACTGCTTTAATTGATTTAGTTCCATCCTATGGAATTTTAGGATTAGCAGTTCAGGGAAGGGTATGTGGATATCTTGGCCAGAGCACTTTGGTATGTCACCAAACTACAAACCCCAGGATGCTATAGAATGCAACTATGGCAATTAACCTAGTGATATAATTGTGGAGTATGAAAGGGTCCCAGGATACCCCATGCCATTCCATTCTACCCCACAAGCCTTCCCCCCAAATTACCAGTCAGCTTTCTGGAGCCACTGACCATACTCAGTCCTCATGAATCCCCTTTGGATTTCCCCCCTCTTAAGGGATTTTTTTTTATGTATTTCTGAAAATGTTGTGGTTCGTTTAAGCCTCTTGCTAGCTCTGTGTTTACATGAATGGTGCTGTTTTGGCTGTGTAAGCGCCTCTACTCAGACAGTGGGTTTGCTATTAGTATATAGGATATCTTGAAAAGATGGTACAGTTTTACACTGTTATTGGGAAATTTCAGATATGGAAGGCCAAAAATGGGAGATAGAATTAATGCTCAACATTGAAAGAATAACTGGAGATACATTATACCGATTGTGTTCTGGTATTTCACTTTCATCAGTGGTAAAGAATTTTGTTCCATTTACCCAAGTAGATGATGTTAAACAAAGATGTTAATTCACATTGCTTTTACCAGTGAAAAAAAGGTGAAATGCTGAAACACATTGGGCATGCTCTTATTTCCAAATAAATATCTCAATTTTTGGTATCATTTGAGTTTTTGCCTCTACCTCGCCCTCTACATTTATTATTCCTACTCCTTATTGTGTTAACTCTTCAGCTTGCTGCTGTGTCCCACCCTATAAATGACAAAACATCATGGCATAACATCAGGGCATATATTCATCAAATTAACATGTCGAGCTCATATGACATTAAAATTTCAGGATACAATGGTGATCTTTAAGACCTGCAATATAATGAATCCACTATTTCAAAGAGAAATGAGAATTTCCACAGCACTCAAAATTGCAACTATACACATTGCGATAGTTTATTGAACGTCATGCTTGGAGGTTAGCATAAACCTTAAAGAGTATTTCTCCATTTCTGTTGCATCCTTGTTTCCAACGGTACTTTCTGACACGCTAAGCTAAATTGCTGCATGTATTGGACCTTTGAGGCTTGGGGCAAAGAATGGAAAAATTATTTACAAAAGCTTAAAAATATTTAATCACAAGAGGCAGGGGGCAACAATGTTTTAATTATCAGTACCTTAGGCCATTGGCTGGCTGGAGGCTTTCTCAAACAACCAAATGCACCGAATAGCTGTTTGCCAGCCTTAGGGTCAGGCCTGAGATGAAACAGATAAGATAATTGACTCTAATGAAATCCAGAAGGCCTTGGCTTTCTTGTTTGAGCTTGGATTTGAAAAGTGCGTGTGGAAGTGAGACTTAATTCAAACCAGTCCTGAGCTAGGCCCATTTCTCAATGGCTTTGATATTGTTTGAAGTTCTAAAAGTGTTCGCCACACCACTGGCCTGCTGGGCTGGGCCTCCCCGGTCACCTTAATTACTAAGCTTTATTGCTGACTTTACTACACAGGAAAGGAGCCATTATATGTTCCATCAACATCAGCTCTCCTCAGATTGGAGGAAAGGGCAGGGTGAAAGGCCACTGTTGGAAGGCAAAAACTTCACTTTGAGGTAGTCAGATCATTTACCAGTGTTGAATTTCACTGTGCTATGTGTGGACATTCCTAACAACACAGAAGTCAAATTTCGACTTTTGGGGAGGGGGAGTGATTACTTTTCAAAACATTTTGTTTGCCCATGATTTGTGAATGAAACCTTTGTTTTTCTGAGGTGAAGGATCCTAAGAAAGGGCCAGTTAATCACCTTTGAATAAAAAGATAACAATGTTAGGGTATATTATAAATAGAACTGAGTATTAATGCATCTTTGAAGTGGAAGCGAGAGGGGAAACCCTTACGGTGAGCACACAGGCCTGAAAGCCCAAAGGATCAGTTCTGTTATATCTGGTGTGATATCTCAAGGGGTAATATGAGTGAATGCAAGGTGTACTGTGAAAACATAGGAGATCCTGTGAGAGTCCCTGTAGCAGAGGTAGATTACATCTACCTACTTTTACAAAGTGGATTATTGTACAGTATCCACTAACAACAATTATAGTGTTTTAATTCCCAAAAAGTGTTACATTCAGGATCTGGCAAGCCCCTTTAAAGCTGCTACTTCAACTGCCACTGTTGGCAAAATATCAAAGTTGCATAGGAAACAATGCAGTTAATTGAAGCCTGAGATGCCTCAAGTGGAAGCCTTTTTTTTCCCCTTGAGGACCATGGAAGGAGTTTCCAGATGTGGCTAATTTAGTAACATCTGATCATTCTTGTTCTGCTTCAAGCTACATCCAGAATAGCAACTCTGCTTCCAAGCCTCTGGAATCCGAGTGATATTCAGAAGCCAAGTGGACAATCCCAGTTTTCCTGGTCCCTAGTGTTGTTAGGGGGGCTTTTCATCAGCACCGCCATCTCTCATACACATTGCAGAATGGATCATGATTGTGTTCTTTCCTCAGATATAATCTACACTTGCAGTAGGCATGGGTGCAAATTTGCTGGTTCTGGGATCTTCCAGGGGTTGCAGAGACTGCTGCAAATGTAAAACAGGACCAAAAGTAGCAAGTATGTAGAAATCCACTTTTCATTTGGAAAAACTGTTTTGTTTTGTTTTGTGTGTTAAGCAGTACTGGAGTGGGATCTGCATGTAGGGTTGCCAGATCTCAGAGCTTTGCCCCTTGTACTCTAATTCTCAGGGCAAGAGGGAAGAATTTCAGTGTGAGGGCACGCCCTTGAAAGGTATATGTAAATATATATTCATCATTAGTGAGACCTGATATTTTTTTAAAAAAATTAAATAGCACACTTTGTGCAATTGTGGTCAATACATAGTGTGTCATGTTTAATGACGTCACCAGGAGCTGCCGTGTGTGATATCACTCTTATCCCATTTCCAGGCTTTGCTTCCTACGACATGTCAAGAAGCAATCCTTAGGTTTAAGGTTGTAGCCCTAGAACTATGGGGGCTGGCATAGTCCTGACCAGGCCAGTCTATGTGTAACCTATTTAAAAGATGAATTGCTGTTTCCAGAAGCTTTCACTAGTGGCAATTCACCCCTTTTTGTCCATGAGAAGGATAGCCCAGGAGTCTGGATGGGTCGAGAAGTCATCCATCTGTGATCTAGACAAAAGCACTGCACAGCAATTTTGATCAAGCAATCAGTCAATCAGTCAGTCACTTTATTTTATACCCTATTCCCTTAATACTGGGTCTCAATACAATTTACAGATTAAAAGAAACACAAATAAAAGTACAGCTTGTTAAAAGCAGACAAAAATCAATATCAAAATCATATTAAACTGCTCATAAAATTGAAACCATTTAAAACACTAACTGCATAGCATATAGGTAGTACAGCACACTAAAACTGGAGGCCCTTACATCAAAAACAATCTGTTTCCAAATGCCTGCTGGGATAGGAAGGTTGTTGCCAGATTATGAAAAGGCAAAAAGAAGGAGGCTAGTCTAGCCTCCCTAGGATGACAGTTCGAAAGTCTAGAAGTGGCCATAGCTAAGGCCCTCTCTCACATTGCTACCAAATGTGCCTATGAAAGTGATAGGATCAAGAGAAGCACTTTCCCAGGAGATCTTGTTGCTTGGACAGGCTCACATGGGAAGCTGTGATCCTTCTGATAGCCTGGATCTGAACTAATTAGTCCATTAATGACTTTCTTTTTAAAGAAGCACTTTCCCAATGATCTCCCACTGGTAGAACAACAGAAGAGGAACAATGTCATGTCATAAATCCCAGCCAAAGATGCTATTATCCTACTGTAAGTGAGACTTACCTGCCTTATGTGATAAAGCCCTGACGGATACTGTACTTGCCTTTGTGAGCAAAATGAACCAGACAACCAGGCATCGCTTTAGACTGCAGTTGTCTGACCTGTTCAAAAGCCCTACATGAACATGTGTTCAGTCCAATAAAGGGCTCATCATGCAAAGAAATTATAGCTCCCATCTGTCTGCCTTCAAGGCAAGCAATGATACATCACATTATACTCCACTACAGAGACATGGGGGATTGCTGTGGAACTCTTTCTAGGAATGGGGTTCAGTTTCTTGGACAGCTGGTCAGAAAACCAGGTATGTACGAGGCTCACCGTGTATCTTTGGAAATCAGTGCTAACATGTTTACCTCTACAGCAAATCCAAGATCAGGCTGTTAAAAATCTGGACATAAAAACATGACTTCACAAAAGGAAGTTGTCTAAAAGATGATGGATTGAAGGACACACTTTTGGGCTGGTTCTACCTTTAGGCAGAGTGATGTGGTTGCTTCAGGTGGCAGACTCTGAGAGGTAGCCACGGGGCAATTCCTGTGTGCTCAGTGGCCTTGCATGTATTCCCCAAGCTAGACTCCTGCCTTTAGGTGTGATGGAGTGTGCTATCTTATTGTTTATGCTGAAGACAAATTCAATTACGAGTCTATCTGACTTTTGTACATTTTGGAATAGCAAGAGGCACCATCTTGTTCTTCACCGCTGCAAAATACCCTAGGCCGGTGCTGGATGTTTTCAGCTCTGGAATGCATTCACTATTAGCAGAGAGAATAATTCACTGTTTTAAAAAACCCCACAAAGGTAGTATATCTTAGTAAAGCAGTCATTTCAAACTGAGCCCGTGATTTTTTCCCCCATATGCAGATTGAACTTTTAGGGATTATTTGTGTGTGTGTGTGTGTGTGTGTGTGTGATGGAGAAGATCAAAGAAAAGGTTTTTGTTTTTTTTTACTTTCCTGGCTACACTGAACATGAAAGAACAAAGGGGGATAATGGGGAAAACTCTCACAAAACAAATGGTAGCTAAAGTGGCTTAGAGGCAAAATAACTAATAAAAGCAGAACTGGGCCAGCACACGTCTTTATTTATTTGAATGCCGCGTGAAGACTCACACATACTTGTTAACAAGGTCAAAGCTAGCTTTAAGAAGAGGTTTGTCCATGGCCCATCTTGCTTCTAGTTGAATCTTTGTTCTTATGAAACAGAACTGTTCTAATTTAAATCATATGGATGCTATTTCACAGTGAGAGCAAAGATGGAAGAAAGCACAAGGAGGAAACCGTGAAATCAAAGAGGGAGTTGGTGAAAGTAACTTTCAAAACCAAATATGAAATCAAATCTAATAGGATATTGCTTGTATGCTTCACAATTGGGGAAGAATTATCTCTTTCTTTTCTCCCCCCATATCACAGCCCATAAATCTATAATCACGATTAAAGTAGGCATTGTAGATTCATGGTAAATTAAATCCTTGTCTGCACTGAAGGGAGGGGCAAGGGAAGAAATAAAAGGGAAGGGAAGAAATAAAATTTGAAAGCCAGGTACATGTTGCAAAAGGCAACTAGGGTTGTTAAGACAACTACAGTGGCTGCCTATAGTAGCTGCTTATACATTGTGAGGAAAAAGGAATCACGTTGACAGAAAAGAAGATACCAGTTTTTATAAAATGTGTATGTATTTTTAGTGTACATATGCAAATTAGCAATTACTGGAATTTAGACAGATATGAAGTTCATCTCACCACAGAATCTGAGCAAGCAAACAAAATTGGGAAGTGGCTGGCTTACAGGATAAAAAAGAAGAAAGAAAGGAATGTGATTGTAGAAATAAGAGAAGGAATGAAACTGCTTACTCAACAGGAGAAAATTAAACAGACATTTGAGAAATATTTTTTGAATTTATTTCAAGAAAATAAGTCTCCTAAACAAAAAGAAGGAGATATAATAAAATATTTAAAGGATACGAAATTAATGGAAAATATCGGACCAAGCTCAGAAACAATTGAATGAACCTATTACATGTAAGGAATTGGAAGAAGTCGCCATAGTATAGTGAGCAGATGGTATATCCAAGTGTTACTTAAAAGGGAAATTTCAGGATTCTTGCTTCCTTTCTTGAGCTGAGATCCGTTAATTGTATTACAGAAACTTTGTGTTGAATAACAAAGCTGTACAACTGAACCAAGACACTAGGGGTGGAATCCTATTGACATTTTAAATATATTACACTTTTTGGTGCCATTGTACAAGGGTGTGCTTTGCACATTGTACATGGATACACACTGTGCCTTATGCATGGACATGCATTTAGTTGTACATTTGGTTGCCCACTGGTCTCTTGGCTTAGTTCCTCAACATTGCCATTCAACGCAAGGGTGGCATAGCATCATTAATGAAATACTGAGGAAGGATCTTGGGCCAAATATGCAACCAAATGCACAGTGGCACCACATGTGTGACTCCACGTCTCCCACCTTGAATTGAATGCAGATGCATCAGTAAAAAAATGTTCATAGGGAATCTTACACATGCACAGGATACCAACAGGATGCCAACCATTGGCTCTTTGTTTTTAAATTGGTTTCTTTATTACTTACGTTTATATCCTCTTATCCTCCAGTGGGCTCAAAGTGATGAACATGACACTTTTCACCACTTTATCCATAGCAACCCTGGTTAGTTGAGAGAGAGTGTATCTGCCCCAAGGTCACTGAATTAAATTTCAGGGTTCAGTGTGGATTAGAATCTGCATTTCCCAAATTTCCTCTGATAGCTGTTTAAATACAGGACTGTCCTCTGCAAAGTGGGTCACATGTTCTCCCTATTGATGCCTCTCACAAACAACAAGGGAGATCCATGACTGGAAAGTAAACCATTTTTGTGTGAAGATATATGAGCCACTTGCAGAATTTTGATCAACTCATGCAGTATGGAGAGGATATGGTATGATTATTTAGATACATTTATTTCTCAGTATGAGTTTATAAATACAATACAACAAAATTTAAAACGTATGTATGAAATACTTCCTACCAATGGTCCAGCTTTCTGTGGTGGTAGAATTGTGTGCTCCTATGAGATAA
This sequence comes from Ctenosaura bakeri, assembly GCA_948474755.1. Classification (NCBI taxonomy): domain Eukaryota; kingdom Metazoa; phylum Chordata; class Lepidosauria; order Squamata; family Iguanidae; genus Ctenosaura; species Ctenosaura bakeri. The sequence continues at coordinate 46,332 of CAOLHI010001323.1, forward strand.
GAAACTATGCTGATGTTAGCAGTGCTGCTGAGAGGGCTTCCCATGTCAGGCAGGCTTTTACTGAGACTAAATGCACAAATCTACTGGGCAGCTGCAATAGTGTGTGTGTGGGGACTCTGGTGGAGGATCTCTCGGAGACAACGTTGAGTGGTACCATGGCTAACACTTGTTAGTATTGTACAGAAGGTGGCATGGTAAATTCCTTTTGAATGTCTTTTAGCACTTAAACCCTATGAAGAGACAGTCCAAAATGAAATGACAGATATTGCCAGAAGATGAAATTGCCAGGTCAGATGGCGCTCAACAGGCTACTGGCGTACAGCAAAGGACAATTACAAGTAGTGCTGTGGCTAATGAAACAGCTGGATTCAAGCTGAAAGGATGTCTAGCTTTTGACATGCTTAGAGGTCAAAGGAAAGTCCAAAGCTGCACAACACATAGTATAGGAACATGAAATGTGAGAAGCATGGTTCAGGGGAAAGTAGACATAGTAAAACAAGAGATGGAACATATGAACGATGCAATACTTGGGTTGAGTGAACTCAGGTAGACAGGAATGGGACATTTTGCATCAGATAATTTTACAGTGATTTACTTAGGAAATGAAAATCTAAAAAGAAATGGGGTGGCATTAATAATGAGCAGAGATGTAGCAAAAACATTCACATTAATGCAAAGTCTGACCAAATAAAATCAATAAGACTTCAGGGAAAATCCATCAATATAACTACAATGCAAGTTTATACTCCAGGTACAAAGGCAGAAGAAGAAGAAATTGAAAGATTCTGTGCTGGAGTCCAGGAGTAAAACGGTTATGCACCAAAACAGGACTTGTTTTTAATCATAAGCATTTGAAATGTGAAAGTAGAAAATGGAGCAGAGGTTTTAGGAAAATTTGACCTAGGATCAAGAAATGAAGTAGGAGAGTGACTGATTAAAGTTTGCAAGGCCATCAGTTTGTTTATCGCAGACACATTCTTTATGCAGTCAAAGAGGTGATTGTATACACTGAGATCACCTGATTGCCAGTAGAGAAATCATATAAATCATATATTGAAAGCTGAAATTGGAAGCAGAAGATGGAGAAGCTCCATTCTTTCTGCAAAAACAAGACCAGGAGCAGATTCTGGCAGAAAATGGAGAAACAGAATGGTTCCCAATTGGTAAGAAGATCAGGCAAGGCGGCATTTTATCCTATCTGTTTAACTTGCACACTGAACATATGATACATAAAGCAGAATTACACTAAGAGGAAGGAGACATGAAAACTGGAGGAAGGAAAATAAACAATTTAAGGTATGCAGATGACATCATACTATTAGCAGAAAATAGCAAAGACTTGGAAGTATTATTGAAGTAAGTCAAGGAAGAAAGTGCAAAGGCAGGTTTACAGCTCAACATTAAGAAAACAAAACTAATGACCACCAATGACTTACATGACTTTAAAGCAGATGATGAAGAAATTGAAATAGTTCAACATTTTCCATACTTCGGAAAATATAATAGAATGGAGACTGCAGTCAAGAAATCAGAAGAAGACTGGGACATGGAAAGACAACTATGATGGAACTAGACAAGATCATGAAATCATTGGTATGGATCATTGATTTTGTATTACTGAATACTGAAGTTAGGATGGTCCATGCCATTGTATTTCCAGTTTCTATGTATGGTTGTGAAAGCTGGATAGCAAAGAAAGCTAATAGGAAAAAAAATCCATTTATTTGAAATGTGGTGCCAGAGAACATTTCTGTGGATACCGCAGACTGTTAAAAAGACCAATAAATGGCTTCTAGAACAGATGTAGCCTGAGCTCTCCCTAGAAGCCAAGATGACTAAAGTGAGACTGTCATACTTTGGCCATATCAAGATAAGATATGACTCAGTAGGAAAGACAATAATGCTTAGTAAAGTAGAAAGCAGTAGAAAAAGAGGAAGACCACATTAGAGATTAACAGATGCAATCAAGGAAGCCATGGCCCTGAATCTGCAAGACTTCCAGCAGGGCTGTTGATAATAGAGTGACTAGGGGGTATGCCATTCATAGAGTTGCCATAAATTGAAGTGATGGCATTTAACCAGAAAACAAAAACAATGAAGTGCTTACTATCGTATTGCATGACTTGTAACTCTGAGGATACTCAGTCAATCAAAAGCCTTAAGCGGCTCTTGAAACTGCTGTTAAGGCTACAACTTGAAGTAAATTCCATTATACAGATTGGGGCTTACTTCTGAAACAACACACTTAAGATTACATTATAATGGCTTTGGTTGTAGTACTCAGATAATCTACTTTAAACGTCCATTGATTTAAACAACAAGGTATGATCTCTGCACATTACATTACAAATAAATGTAAAGCAGCTGAACAGCTGATAGGCTATTCATACATTCAAATTGGCACAATGAGTATGCGGGCCAGGAGGATTTGCTAGGAGTTCATTATGCAAATACTGTGCAGAAGTTAGAAAACAAATGCAGGGGATGGGCAACATTGTACCTCCTGGTCTTATTCCACATGACTCATGAGCATAATTTTGGAGAATCTCTCTATATACAAATACAGCATATCCTTGACTGTCCATAAAAGGCTGGATCCAAATGTAATTGTATCCACTGAAATACATTCGTCATGGCTAATCTAAGTTCCATTGATTCTCATGGGTAGATAGGAAGTATAAATAAGTCTGTAGCTATCCTGTTGGGCCCTGTCAAGCTTAAATAAAATTTGTAGTTGAGTGAAATTGAAAAACAGTGTTTGATTTAATGGATTGGATCCACATTTAGCCACACTTGGAACACATTGAAATCACTGCTGTGATTAATTGAAGCCCCATTGATTCTGATGGGTCTAAACATGATTGTATTTTAATGATGATGCAATTTGTAGACCTGTGCACAATGTTCATTAGCCCTTTGAGAAACTATGCCTATGTTTAAGGGTTGAAGCCACAACTCAATCCACTACACATAGTCAACACAACTCAACCCACTACACATAAGATAGAATAATAGAAATCTAGAGTTGGAAGAGACCACACAGGCCATCCAGTCCAACCCCCTGCCATGCAGGAACACCCTCAAAGCAATCCTGACAGATGGCCATCAAGCCTCTGCTTAAAAACCTCCAAGGAAGGAGACTCCACTACACTCCGAGGCAGCATATTCCACTGCCGGACAGCTCTGACTGTCAGGAAGTTCTTCCTGAGGTTCAGGTGGAATCTCCTTTCCTGCAGCTTGAAGCCATTGCTCCTTGTCCTGGTCTCTGGAGCAGCAGAAAACAAGCCCTCTCCTTCCTCTACATGGCATCCCTTCAAATATTTAAACATGGCTATCGTCCCCTCTTAACCTTCTCTTCTGCAGACTAAACATACCCAGCTCTCTAAGTCTATCCTCATAGGGCATGGCTTCCAGGCCTCTCACCATTTTGGTCGTCCTCCTGTGGACTTGCTCCAGCTTGACCATGTCCTTCTTGAATTGGGGTGCCCAGAACTGGACACAGTATTCAAGATGGGGTCTAACCAAAGCAGAGTAGAGTGGTACCAGTACCTCCCTCGATCTAGACACCATACTCCTATTGATGCAGCCAAGAATTGCATTGGCTTTCTTGGCTGCCGCATCACACTGCTGACTCATGTTCAGCTTGTGGTCTATGAAGACTCCTAGATCCCTTTCACACGTACTGCTATACAGCCACGTGTCCCCCATCCTATATTTCTGTATTCCATTTTTTCTACCTAAGTGTAGGACCTTACACTTCTCTCTGTTGAATTTCATTTTGTTCGCCTTGGCCCAGCTCTCCAATCTATCCAGGTTATTTTGAATTTTGATCCTGTCCTCTGGCGTATTAGCAACTCCTTCCAATTTGGTATCATCTGCAAATTTGATGAGCATGCCCTCTATTCCTTCATCCAAGTCATTGATAAAAATGTTGAACAGCACTGGGCCCAGGACAGAACCCTGTGGCACCCCGCTAGTCACTTCTCTCCAGGATCAAAAGCAGCCATTCGTGATCACCCTTTGGGTTCGGTCGGTCAACCAATTACAAATCCAACTAACAGTAGCCCTGTCCAGCCCACATTTTACTAGCTTCTTTGCAAGAATGTCATGGGGAACTTTGTCGAAGGCCTTACTAAAATTGAGGTATGCTACATCCACAGCATTCCCTTCATCTATCAAGCTAGTAACTCTTATCATAAAAAGAGATAAGATTAGTCTGGCATGACTTATTTTTGAGAAATCCATGTTGACTTCTCGTGATTACCACGTTGCTTTCTAAATGATTAGAAACTGACTCTTTAATGATCTGCTCCAGGATCTTTCCGGGTACTGATGTCAGGCTGACTGGGCGATAATTATTTGGGTCCTCTTTCTTTCCCTTCTTGAAGATGGGGATAACATTTGCTCTCTTCCAGTCTGCTGGAACTTCTCCTGTCCTCCAAGATTTCTCAAAGATTATAGCAAGCGGTTCCGAAATGACCTCTGCCAGCTCTTTTAATATCCTAGGATGCAATTCATCTGGCCCTGGAGACTTGAATTCATCCAATGTGGCCAGGTATTCCTGTACCACCTCTCTACCTATTATGTGCCTCATTTCCCCTGCTTCCTCACCTGCTCCCCGACCACCAGGTTGAGTGCTTGTATCCTTCTGGGGAAAAACTGAGGCAAAGAAGGTGTTAAGTAGCTCTGCCTTTTCTCTTCCCCCTGTGAGTAATTCGCCATCTTCTCTGCGCAGCGACCCTACTGTCTCCTTCTTTTTCCTTTTGCTGCGGACATATTTAAAAAAACCCTTTTTATTGTTTTTGATGTCTCTGGCCAGCCTCAGTTCGTTCTGTGCTTTAGCCTTTCTGACTTCCTCCCTACATCTCCTAGCTACTTGCTTAAATTCTTCTTTGGTGGTTTCCCTCTTCTTCCATTTCCTATACATGTTTCTCTTAACACTTAGCTCAGCTGAGAGTTCTTTAGTCAACTGGCATGGGCACAGTCCTAAGGCAATTGGTGTGAGTTCATTATACCCTGTCCTCATTTCACAGTTCATCTCATATCTTCATTCTACCACAAAACTGATGGCCACTGAATTGCAAGTACTGATATATAATGACCCACTTTGCTCTCTACCCTCTATTAAGCAGCCCATCCCTTCTTGGAGGGTCAGATGAAGGAAGTCATTACTTTGTCCATTTTTCTAGATATGGTGGTACAACTGGAATACAAGTTTCTTTGAAGTACCACCAATTTTAATGTTTCTAAACAGTGTTTTATATTTTCAGAAGAAGCATAGAACATTTAATTGCCATTTTTTACATTTTATTTTCAAACTGGAAAGAGAATGGTAAAACATTCTGAGCCAAATCTGATTGTTAATCCCAACTAGAATGGACCACTTGGATGAACTGCTGGATGGTAAATCAGTATTTGTGTAAATCCCAGTGATTATCTGGTAGGAATTAACAACTAGATTTAACCCTTAAAGCAGAGAAAACCAGAGGGCAATACCATCCAATTTTGGTTCTCAAAGGCTGCAAGGTATAGTCACATCCTCCATTTTGGGTCTGTCACCCAAAATGGCAGCTGTGACTGTGGAAGCTGTTTGGAGATAAGGATGCCATATTGGGGGTAAGGATCCCCCAATATGGCATGTAATCCCCACAACCTTTCTTTTACTCTTTAAATGTGTTTTTTGTCCTCTGAAAAACTTTTTTTTAAGCTGAATGGTGGGGCACCAGGGTCTCGTAGGAGGGTCAGTGGGAGATGCAAAGGCTTATGATTCCTACTCCTGTTTTAGGATAATTGACTGCATTAACATGAATTAATAGAGAATGACTAGCACTTATAAACAAACATAAATACATAACAACAGAGGTCTGATAAAATCCTCCTCTGAAAGTAGGAGTGTACTCATACTGTACAATTATATTAGTTTCATTCTACTTCTGTTGTTCTGGATCTACCCTATGGAATCCTGGGATTTGTTATTTTGTGATATGTTTAGAATTCTCCATGAGAGAGCTTTAACATTCTAGTTCAAGAGAGTACACTAGCATTCTAAAACCCTCACCAGACTTCAAATCCAAGGATTCCATAGGATGGAGCTGTGGGCAGTTTAAATGGAATAAAAATGCTATAATTGTGGGAATCAGATGCACCTTAAGTTAAAGAGTTGTTCATGGGATAAATCTTTTTCTTCAAGATGGAGGTAGTCAGAGATATCTGCAGAATGAGTGAAATAAAAAATAGACTTCAAGTTTTCCAGTCTCTGGTCTAATCCATTTTATGCAAGGTAACTAGGCCCAGAGGTACCATGCCAGCACCTTTTACAGTAACTTTTGAAAAATGGAGGCAGTATTCAGAAACAAAGAAGACAAGAGAGGAATCATACAATCACGCCATTAATTGAAAGGATATCTGAGAGGACTGTCAGGTTGTACTGGCTATCCTTCCTCTACCATATTGTTGACACACAGAAACTTCCATGTTTGGCCAGTGTGTTTAGATTCTAAACATGAGGCCAGTCCAACTTATTTTACTGCCTACAGATATCAACAAGCTAGCAACTGGCCCCCATTCCGTGTAAAGGATCAGGTTAGTCTAGAAGTTCATTCTTTACTTCACCAGCAGCTATGGACATCTGATGTACATGTCTAGCTTTAGAAAGCCTGGAAAACTATCAAAAAAGAGAGAAACAGTGGTGGAATCCAACAAGAACAGCCAGGAGCAGTGGTATAGTGGTGTCAGGGCTCACAGGGCCATGGCTTTTTGAATATAACTTCATCTGCTGCTGCCCCCACCACCCCTCTACCCCCCACAACACACTTGTTCTGAGTTTAGCTGCAATCCATGGATAATAGATGGGAAACAAATTTTCCCAGCAGTAATGTTTGGAGTGGCTTTATGAAGTTCCTGGTAGAGATGAGAACTGCAAGATGTTATCTTGATGCAACATGCCCATCCACATTTTCAGACTTTCATAGTGAAGAGCTGCACTTCAAACTTTGGTACTATGTCACTGCCACCCTACCCTGATCTCCCATATTTGTCACCTGAGGACATTATTGTAATTGGTGTAATGATAGGGCTGGCCCTGTCTTTACATGAATGTTAATGTATTGCACATAGATCTTTTCTACATGGGGATGGCTGAGCATGCTGGCCTAATGTGCTGATGGGAGGCAGCAAGTCTGCCTAGATATTGGTGGCTTTGGCCCCTGCAACATCTCTTAAACATTCTTTCAGCACAAGGGGAAAGGGCATCTGAATCCACTAATAAATGTAAATGAACAAAAACAGAGCAACAAGTACGTTTTTCTTGTCATATTTGCACTGAGTTTTTACAGCCCTTTCATTAGACGTATTTCAGCTCCTACAGGGGCTCCAAATTTGCTAAAGAGAAGCAGCCATTAATGACTCACAAGCTCCAGTGACATTTCTTAATTCAGGCAGGGAATCAGGCAGGCCACCAATAGGCAGCACCCATTGATTGTTACTTTACACGTGAAAACATATAGAAACAGACCCCAGTTATTTCATAATCTGCTCTTCTGAAACCAAGTGCACTGTCTAGAAAGGGGAAATAAATGGATATATGCCATTAAGAAAAGTGATGATTTAAATGTGCATATGCCATTCAAAATAGATGCTAGGCACTCCTGAGAATTTCTTTCCGGGAACCAAGCTGTTGAGAAAATGTACTTTTTGGTTTTTAGATTCAGGACAGACGAAGGAAAGATGTGCTTCATGCAATGCGTATTTAATTGATGACATTGCTACAAGATACTAGATAAATGCATAGAGGCTAAGGATTCATCTACACTATACTGTAATAGAGGTTTGATACCTCTTTAATATCTTGGCTCCATCCAGTGAAATCCTGAGTTTTGTCATTTGGTGTAGTGGTATCAAACTACAATAACTGTTTAGCACAGTGGTTCCCAAACTGTAGTCCTCCTTATGTTTGGGACTTCAGCTCCCAGAAGTCCTGTCTGCTAGCTAAGCTGGCTGTACCCTTGTTGAAGTCCAAAACACCTGTAGTGCCAACTTTTGGGAACCACTGGTCTAGTGCAAATACATGCTAAAGCTTCTTCCAGATTGATCTAAAAAAGTGTGAATTCTCTTAGTATAGTTACTTTGGTTTTGCTAGGTATTACCAGTTGTTGTCACTTCTGTGTCCACCTAGTCCCTATCAGAGTGTTCTTTTCTGTTGTTGTTGTTGTTGTTGTTGTTGTTGTTTTTAAAGAAAACTAGAGCTACCAGAACCTTAAGAAACATTGGCCCCATCTGTTTTCTCCCCATATCTGTCAAAAGGTCATTGTCCATAATGTTCAGAACCATCATATCACTGAAAATTGGGATGGAAAGAATAGAAACTATTCTAGAAATTGTCAAAAAACATGTTTTGTGAGTGTTAGGAAACCCTGACAAGGAAAATCCTGGAATGGTAAGAATCATTGCATTTTGGGACTTATTCTGTGCAAAAAATTGCACAAAAAATGCTGTGTTCTGTGTTCAGAAAGCATATGCAAATTTTGAGCAGAATAGTTTCTGAACTGCAAATAGTCCTTCTCACAGTGGAAAGAAAATTGCTAACTTCTTCAAAGCTCTGCTCTTTTTAGAATGAAATTAGTGAACAATCACATTCAGTAGTAACTGAATATAAGTTGCTGGGGAAGGGTTTGGGGAGGAGGAGAGACCTGTTTGTTCCAGAAACATATGACTGGCCACTGTAAGAAATCTGGACATAATGAACTTTTGTTCTGATCAAGCAGCAGGACCGGTCCTACCATTAGGCATAGTGAAGTGACACGGTCTTGGGGGCAGATCTGTTCTATACCCCTTATGCTAGTCTGCTGTTTTTAGAGGCAGCAGAGGTTGCCATTCTTTCAGAAGCACTGAACTAAGATCCAACAGCTAGGCAAATTGGCTTTACTACACAGAGTGTTGACGGTGCCTTGGGCAGCAAAATGGCTTAGGCCAATTTATTCTGGCAGGGTTTTTCTTGGGTTTTGCCATACTATATCAAGATTTCTCTATGAACATCTATATTTTTTTCATTTGATTTGTTTTGATTTTTGGCCATAAAAGCCACACTGTAGCCACACTGTAGTTGAAACTAAAAGGATACATTCAACAATTGAACTGCATTTCCCAGTTTCAGAGATGGGGTAGGGAAGTGATAGGGTTTCGAGACTATACCTAAGAATTCTGCATTTCATTCTCAAAACATGAAAATCTTGAACTTCCACTACATCTCTTCACGATTGCTTGAAAATGTTAGCCCATCAGCTCTATTGGCACTAGAATATTACACTCATGTTGTTTGTGGTCTCCTTTTGGCTTGTGTGTGAAGTCTTCCTGGCTCTTAAAAACTCTTCCAAAAAAAGATTGGATGTTTTTGTCTTGGGAAAAATGTGTCATAGTTTCAGCAAAATGTTCACAGCTCTACTGAGAATCAAGAAGGCCAATATGCTAGAGTCTACTGCCATCTGTAATGTCAGCATATTGTCTAAGATCAGAGAGATTCCTTTGTAAGTGGAAGGAAATTTCCATGCCATTATTTTTGGCTTCTTCATTTTTATACCTTGCCTTTCACAGAAGAAAATGATAGCTATGAATATCAGTCCCTCTTAGAAGCAATGAGTTCTAAGGAATCAATCTATGATACAGCTTGCAAATTCTTTCCAGTTGAAAAAAGTTTATTGAGCAACAGGAAACCTATCCAGAAAAGTTATGAAATCACTAGAGAAGGAAAGATTATATGCTAGGCAGACAAAGGAATTATCAAAGAAATTTTGTGGCAGGTCATGGAAAAATTAATTTTATGGACTACAACTCCCACACTCCCCCAGCCACCATTGCCAATCAAGCTTTTCCAAGCTCTGCTTTTGGGGCAGATCATAGCTCAACAGTAAACTGTATGTTTTGTACACAGAAGGTCCTAGGTTCAATTCCTGGTGTTTCTAGAGAATCCTGGAAAAACACTTGTGAGAAGCCCAGTTGTCTGTCAGTGCGACCAGTGTTAAACTAGATAAGACAATGAAATCAACTTCCAAAGCCGAATGTGGAGGTTTGAACATCTTACTTTGGCCCATTAGAACACATTAGGCTATAATGCTAGCCACAGGATTATCTGGGACTGTGTCCTGCCGTATTCAATAAAGCTTGCTTCTGACTAGACAATTTGTTCTGTGTTTATTATTGTTGTCATTTTCCATATTTCCCCAGTTAGAACAGACAGTGTCACCAAAATGAAGAAATCAAAACAATTAAAAAAAAAAAAAGAATCAGCTTAAAGAGCAGATAGACAGTGATATAAAGCTATGTCCCTGGGAGCCAGCATTGTGTAGTGGTTCTAGTTGTCAGAGTGTCAGAGATTTTCAGGCGAGAAGGATATGAGAGACTAGTGTTCATATAACTAGAGTGATTGTCAGCTAGCCACTGTCCCATAGCTCTGGAATTCTGGTAGTTTCTTACATGGTAGATCCAGTCTTGCTTGCTCACCACATCAAAGCAATACCAAAGTGGGCGATATAAACTAGTGGAAAGGGAAGAGTTAAACCTGAAATGGTAAAACCCTGAAATATCCTCCTGAAACCAGCAGGGGGTGCTGTTTCTGGTTTGTGGTTGTCAAATTCCTGCTGGGCATGACCTCAGAAAAATTCTGACAAGAAGGCTTGGCTTTGATTATAAGAATTCTTTTGGCCCTCATCTGCCCCCTTCTTCTAAGAAAGTCCCCCCGCCCCCAGCTTGACAAACATTTTAAAATGTTAAGGGGGGATAAGTTTGAAAACCAAACATTCCCCCCCCCAAGAAATTTATAGTTCAAATTTACACCAAGTTTGCACTAACTGGAGTAATCTAGGTTTCCACTGAGACTTCAGAATTCTCTTTGTAATCCATTAGTCACTTCCCTTGAAGAGTTTGTCTTTATAAGCAGTAGGGTAAAATAGGCCCAGATGTGTCGGTAATGTTAGAAGCTCTTGCATGTACCTGCAAATTATTTTTTTCAAGCATAAAAACTGCTAGAATGTAGAGGTGGAACTCAGAATGTGGAAGTAGCTTTCGTTGGAGAACTGGATTGGCTAGGCAAGAATCTGATTAACGTATCAGCCTAATTATCATGTTTAATGAACTGTCATATCCATAACCGCTTGGCTATTTTTTGTTTTTAGGACTGTGATCATGCCAATCGCCTCTGAGTTCGAGCCAGATTTTGTCTTAGTATCTGCTGGCTTTGATGCGGTGGAAGGCCATGACCCCCCTCTGGGAGGGTACAAAGTGACAGCCAAATGTATGTACATCTTTTATTTTATTTTTTTAAGTCTCTCAATCCCCTCCATCATCTGGGGCCCAAGATTATTCTAGGCAGAATAATCTCCTAGCCTAAGATTATTCTATTGCTTTGCTTCAGTCATTTATCACTCCATTTTAGTCTGCAGGATGGATAGTCAACAAACAGAGCGAGGGCTGGTAGATTTTGATATTAAAAATGGCGATTGATAGAATTTGTAGAACAGAGCTTGGAAAAGTTACTCTTTGTTTTTGTTTTTTTAAAAATCTTTGCCCAACTCCAGTAAGGAATAATACGAAGATAACTTTTTTCTCCACTAGCCCATGAAATTCTGGCTCAGAAGGATATCTATATTTCACTTTAGTTTTGTCAGTGCTGGCCTTAAAACAACATTGCATGGCTAGTGTTGTTTTCTTTGGGGATACAAATGGGGCAAAACCCATGCAGTGCATACCCCTCCAATTGTTCCAGTTTGGCAGAGACAGTCTCAATTAAGCCTCTGTCATCCCACTTTTCATCTGCTTTTAAAATGTCCCATTTTCTTCCTCTCACTTTCCTCCTTCATCCTGAGTTTACTTCAGGTGCTGCAATCTGCGTTCAAAGTGCAAAAGCTGTTTGCACTCAGGGAGAGAAGAGAGGAGTGGTGGAATCTTGCCCTTGTCAATAGATTCAGGCAAGAGCCAATGGCTGCAGCCTCTCCTAGCTTATATGTTCTTCATTGTTAATAACTTTTGCCATCTTGATCACACTCTGATGTTTGGCCACATGTGCCCCAGTTTTTATCTGTGAAATGTCAGAAGATATGGCAGTGTAATGGCTTCTCAACTATATGAGAACCATTCATTCTACTCTGATTCACCTGGGAGGTAATCCTAAGCATATCTTGTTCTGGGAAAAGTCTGTTCAAAGACTGGGACAATTTACGAAGGTGATTTTGGCCCTTTCCGCACCAGGGTATTAAAACGTTGCAGAGCAACCTCCGATGGAGGTTGTCTGCACTGTGGAGTGGATTGGGGCGGACTACTTTACCGTAGTTCCGCACTTCAATCTGCTCTGAAATGACTGGAACTGGCGGCGCTGTGTGTTTTTTAAAAAACCTCTTTTCAGAGGTTTTTAAAAAGCATGGAGCGCGCAGCCCCGTGCAGCTCCGTCACCATGCTCTGGTGCAGATTTGCAGGTGTGCACTAGTGCACGCCTGCAGATCTGCTGGGGGCGGGCTTCCAGCTGGCGAGCTTCTCTGGTTGGTGGAGAGCCTCCACCAGCTGGAAGCTGCCGTTTTGGATGCCAGAGGACTGCGGAGCAGCGAGTTCACGCTGCTCCACATGGCGATGGACCTACCCGGCTGCCGGTAAGCTCCATTTTGGCACGTTTTCCCCGTTTCCCCCTCCACGTGTGGAAAGGGCCTTTGCTTTATCACTTTCCATTAAAAAAAAAAAAACTCTGCATGTATATGGTCCAAGCCTTTCACCCCAACAGACCCACCCAACTCAAATGTATTGTCAAATGAAACATTTTTTTCTCCAGTTTCTCCCATCTCCCAACCCCCTCATGTTGTTTCCTTTCTTCACTGTCATTCTTGGAGTTCTCATGCCTGTCCCATTGCCTGTTGCAAAGTTCCTTTCATTTAGGAGTATTGACTATTCTACGGTGGGTATTCAAGGTGACTGAACTTTTTTCAACCATAACAATGAGTATGCAGCATCAAAAATTAAATTAAGTCTATTTAACTCTAAATTAACTCTATTTAAATTAACTCTATTTAAAAAAACAGAACATCTGTGAACCAATAAAACACTGACTTTGCTATAACAGAGAAGTGATTAGCTAAACAAAGAGCTGATACACAGTTTTAATTAGCAAGTAGATGCTAATTAAAGAACTTGGCATCGGTTTGAAAAAGCCTTGCGAAATAAGGTTGTTTTTACTGTCTGTCTTAAAAGAGATCGTGATGAGGCTGGACATCCCTCTCCTGAAGTTGAGAGACTATTCAAGATTCTGGGCACTCAAAGTGAAAGGGCCTTCTTTTGGTTACCCATCTGTCACGTATCCAATGAGAGTACATCCAAAATGGACCTGCGGTTGTAGTCAGAACTGTACACTTCATAGCAGCAAGGAATGGCTGGTGATCCTCCAGAAGTTGTTAGACTCCATGTCCCAGCATTGCTTACCACCAGAACTGATAAGACCTTGAGAACAACATCTGGGAGGGGAGGGAACAAGTTACTCACCATTGTTTTATGTGCAGCTCTTTTATGACATTTTATACCTAAACTTTATTGCTGACTAAGACATTCCTAATATTTCTTTCTCAATCTAAATAGATACATTATTATTACCTTAATTTTAATTTCATATGGAAGAAGATTGGAATCTCTTCTTTCTCCCCAAAGGGAACTGAATTTTAAAACACAATCTGAAATGTTGTTGTGTACCTTCAAGTCATTTCCAACTTATGGCAACCTTAATGTGAACCTATTATGGGGTTTTCTAGAGGCTGAGAGTGCGTGATGAGCCTAAGGTCACCCAGTGGGTTTCCATGGCTGAGTGGGGAACTGAACCCTGGTCTCCGGAGCTGTAGTCCAAGGATCAAACCACTACATCATGCTGTCTCTGATAATCTGAAATATACCACTAAAGAATGTACAGCACCCACCCAACTGCCACCTCATTCTGTATCAACTGATCAGCTGCCCAATGTCTGTCTAAATACAAAGGCCTTTACCTGCTGGTGGAAGAATGACAGGAGGGAGGCCAGTTCACCCTTCCTTGGAAGGGAGTGCCACAGCTGAGAGTGGCTACCAAGAAAGCATCTAAGAAATATGTGCTTTGAAACAAGGGACCTTACAGGATCATCTCATGACAGAAAAACCATAAGGTATATTTGCTGAATAGCTTCCGTTAAGTCATCTAAATCCTGCTAAAATTATTGACTTAATGTCATGTGACCTATTTGTTTTGAGAGGACTACAGTAATCTTGCTACATTTGCTAGGGTTAGGGGCACAGGACCCTTGTGAAAGTGAAAAAAGCCCTCCCAAACCACATTTAACACACAAAAAAGTATGATCAGCATATTCAACCCACCGTGGATTCCTCTGAGGCATCAGGGTTCCTTCACAAGGCAGAAGTGGTGGCTAGTGGGGCTTTCCTGCTGTCTCCACTGCTGCCCCACACCGTTTTTAAAAGGGACTTGCAAGCCTCATTCACAATTTCTCAATCTCATGAGGCTTGCAGTCCTTATTAAAAATGACATAAGGAGGCAGCAGAGGTGATAGCAAATAATCCATGAATAATCAAATCCGCAAAAGTTAAATCCGCAAATGTGGAGCGCTGAATGTAAAAGGATGAGCCTTTTTTAAAAAATTAAATATTAGTTTGTGCACTACAAATCAAACTGTCTGTTTTCTAACTTTTTGCTGATTTCTTTAAGGATGTGGGGAAATCTCAAGAATTCAACATGTTCACAATTCAGCCCAGTGTATTGCATTTCTGTCTTTACTGAACAGAGCCATGATTCAGTGGACAATTGCTGAAGAAGTATGCATTAGACTGTATAGAGAAAACAAGCCAAAAAGATTATGACAGATTTTGAGAACCCCTTGATACATATAAAATGGGTGTAATCAAGATCATACAACTTCATTTTATTGTAGTACATAAACTGCATCATATGCACAGTTTCGGATATTGTATTGACTTCTAGTGTAACACCCCATAAAAGAGGCCCCCAAAGACCCCAAATTAAGTCCATACCTACTGTCTTTGATCTTCAGATACCGTAATTGTTGATATCAATGGGAATGTTTTGTGGAGCTTATGATCCATCTATTCCCCTTTGCCATATTATAGACTCACTCAATAATTTCAGTCTTTCCTTTTTATTGCTGAAACATTATTAAATTTTTAATAAGGCAACCCAGAATATTGCTAAGTTTTGAAGTTTTTTATTCATATTAGCAATATGAAAAAGAACAGCAAAAATGTCAAGAGCAAAAAGAATGGATGAAGAGTTAGGTAGGTAAGATAGGTTAAAGAGTTAAAAAAATATTGTGGTAATACGCAATCACTTTGGTCCAGTGCTAAGCCAAAGTGCTCTAATATATCTATAGAATTTCTCCACCCATTCACTCTGATACACAGACAAAATAATGCCTAGGCATCCTGTTTGACAACTACAGTTTCTTCACTGTCAGACTAAAAAGAGTGACTAAAGTTTGGGCCATGCAAAAACTCTAAGGATAGGCCTGGTACCAAGAGACAAGGAAGTACATGGTTAGTATGTTCCATATTTCTGTTTTACAATTTTGTTTCCAAAAATCCTGATAAGCAATATTGTCATACCATAAAACTAGCTTTGAAACAGACTTTATAAATGTGTGCAGGTTTACTCACAGCCTGGAAAAATGCCTTTTTGATTACATGCCCCAGAATCCACCAGCAGGTATGACTAGTTGTACAGTTCACAAAGCAGGCTATGGATTTATTTGACTATGGTGCTATTTTAATTTCTCCTGCTAGATTTGGATGGTGGTGGTGGTTGGCTGCTTCTCATTGTGATTAAATCATTGTTTATTTTTGTTGTTATATTGTTTCTTTGTTTTATACTCTTCTGGCCTGAAAATCTTTTGCTGGAAGGTTGATAATGCATTTTCTAAATAAGAGGAAAAAAAGCAAGCAAGCAAGCAAGCTCCTATCTATCCATTTATTGGTTATCTGCCAAAGAATTCAATGCAAGAATTCATTAAACCTTACTTTTATTCTCACAAAAAAAATCCAGGGAGACAGAGCGAGCTAGAAACTGGCCTGTTGCCATCCCCCAAAAAGTTGAGGCTTGGTGTGCTTGTGAACTTGCATTTTCCAAATCCATTATTCTAGGCACACAATCTGCAAGCAACCTCCCCCTCAAACATTATCATAAATGTGGCATTTATTGTATCCATGAGAGAGAATTTTCTTTACTTTCCTATTTAGAATAAAGGGCTTCCATGCTTACTCTTTGCAAAAGAGCCACACTGTGCCAGCCACTGCTTAAGCACTTTGGAGTCCTACTGGTTTTAGTGGAAAATTTAAGTATGCACTTCAGTGTCTCCCACTGAAATCCGTGGGACCTTTAAAAAGTGCTTAACCTTGGTTGGATTATGCCCCTTGTATTTGTTTTATCGTAAAACCCTCAGGAAGAAAAATGTTGTCCTTAAAGGTCTTGATACTGCTTTATCACCCAAAGCAGTAATTGAACCCTTAAATGTTAATTATCTCAAAGACAGTAAACAGTAAAGTGTCAAACAAAACAACTGAATGTTTGGGACTCTAATGTCTCTTTGAAGGGGGTGAACTTAGTGACTTTACTAGGATTTTGGTGCTTGCTTTTTCTTGGATATCTCCAAAGAAAATACTTGGCACTATGGGCAAAACGAAATAACAATTAGAGTTAAGCAAAGATCTCTTTGCAAGCATTTAATTAGAGAGGACATCAGTGAGTGTGACCTAGGACATCAACTTGTTGCTCTGCAGTTTGGAGAGCCATTAATGAAAAGAGGAAGATTTAATAAGTTAATATACAACTATGTGCAACTCAGGGTCCCAGTGTTCAACTCCCTGAGGCCCCTCCCTAAACTGCAAACCCAGGATTCCGTAGGATGTTGTAAGTGGAATAATAGCACTAAAATAGCCTAGTGCAGAAATGGCTTTAGTCGTCACAGGAGTCAGCCCATATCATTCCCTTGTCCTGCATCTCTCTGGCTGGTAAAAGTCTTTCTCAAACATGCTTAAGCAATGGTGGCATCAATATTTGAGATCTGGGAAGGGAAAGGAAGGAGAAAAGGAAGTCCTGGATATTCTGGGAGAGTGAAATACTCTCTGTCTTGGCAAGATCATTCTGAAGATGAAAATGCAGATAGTTGTTTGCTTAGCAGCTGCATTTCAAGCTGTGACAAGCTGCCTGGTGTTTCTAGTGATGTGGGGGGAGGCAAAGGAAAGTTGCCATTTTCTTTCAGAAGAGTATCCTCCTTTCCCATATTCTGTGAGAGAGGAAATAGGGAGTAAAGCAATCCACTGCCATTTTAGACTCACTCCTTCCTTCCTCCCTCCCTCCCTCCCTCCTTCCTTCCTTCTTCCAAATGCATCAGCAGTGATTGGAGGAGAGTTCATATTTTGATGCACCTTACATCTTTGTTTCTTGAAGCAGAGTTTAGTAGCAAAGATGTGAAGTAGTTTACACAGAATCTATCGCCTAGACCTTTCTGTGCAGGCTCTGCAAAAATGAAGATTTTAAAAAAGTCCATTTTCTGTATTTATTTTTAGTCTGCACTGAATTCAATGAGGATCTGGTAGATATTAGCTGGATCTCATGGTTCCCTGGTGAACCATTAAGGATTCTGTGAACTGTGGCAAGATTCTCACTCTTTCTTCTTCGCTGTGGACTTCAAAATCTGAGCACAGTAAAGGTAGAAGTGGCAATAACACTTAATCTGGTCATCCTCATAAAGACAAACAAGCCAAGACTTCTCAAAAGTGTGTTTCAACCATAAGGGGCAATTAGAGACCATATGTTTCATTACCTGCAAGTTCATTTTTTCTACACACTCATCTTCTAAAAATGCACACTTCAGTAGGTATTCTTCCTCAGTCCACCAATATATGCACTTTATCTCAAGTATTTTCTCAGGCTTAATTTTTGGAAAATGAACCAAGGTGTTTTTAAAATTCATAGACTTAATTTTGAAGCAATTGAGTCCATCTGAAGCAATTAAAACAATTATGAAGTTGAAAAGGTAGGAAACAAAGCTACAAAAGAAGACATCTTTTCAGTGATGGGAAAAGTTTCTTTGGGGACTACAATGCTGGCTAGGAGATTCTAAAAACTAACTTTCCAAAGCTCTAAATTTTTGTTCTTTCTTAAATGATAGCAGCAGTTTGGAAAGTCTTTTGCAAAAATGATATGCATTATAGGCAACAGGTGTACTTTGCTAAGGAAAAAAAAGCAGACCGAGAATTTCCTTGTGTAGTAGCAGATGGAGTGTTCCCAATACCCAAATCCTGTGACTGTTGGTTGTTAGGATAGGGTAGGAAGTCTTTTTAGTTGTGGATAGGAGGTCTAAATGGGGAAATCATATCTGTCCAGAGATCCCACTGATGCCTATGAAGAATTCCATTAGTGTTATTTTATTCCTAGATTCCCCTGTATTAACAAGTGGTAGGCCAGGGATGGACACACTGTGGCCCTCAGGTCTGCATATGGCTTCTGAACCTTCACCAGTCCCCTAAAGCCCCCCAACTCCTGATTTTTTTAAAAAATGTGATTTTCAAGTAAATTTTGGTCCCAAATCACGCAGAAAGCACTCAAATGCATGGGAATACACAAAAAATCTCCACTCCACCCCAAGAGTACCTCAGAACCCTGCATGATCTCAAAAAAACTTCCATTTTCCTCTTTGATCATGTTTAAAATGGTGTCAGGAAGTAATACAACACCACTTTCTGTCACATTTTGAGAGGGACTGCAGAGGAAAACAGAGATGTTGAGGCTTGATCTGTGGGGGTGGTGCAACCTACAAGGGAGAGGAATTGGCTTTTGGCCCCCAGACAGTTGCCTATTTAATGACAGGCCCTCAAATAGGGGTTTTGAGCATGGGAGCAAAGGAGTCCAGGACTGAGCCCCTCAGCAATGTAAGACTGGAGCTGTCATAGCTCTATTCTTGCCACATCATTGGTTTCAGTAGGGAGATATTTCTAAAACTTATACCCACTGGATCAAAATAGTATACTCATCTCTTATCCTTCTCAGCAATAGCTGGTAGGGCTTTGGAAGAGGTACATGGTCCACCTCTTCACTTCCACCATCATTCCTCTCCAATGCAAGACTCCTTTCTTAGGCCATTTCTGCACTAGACTGTTATAGCGCTATTATTCCACTTGCAACATCCTATGGAATCCTGGGGTTTGCAGTTTTGGGAGGGGAAATGGCCCTAGCCTTTACTCATGAATGACATGTGCAATAAAAATGCATTTATGTCCTACCTCATTTAAATGCATTCCCTGAAAGAAAACATTCGTCCTCTGTAAAACTCCAGCAACATGATTATGCATACACCAGGCGTATCAAATTCTTAGAGATTACAATCCTGTAAAATGTAACTTCTAGCATGACTAGTTAGTATTTAACAAAAAAAAAGTGAAGATTTTGGCTAAAAGGATATTGCTTTAAAAGTACTACTGGACCAAGTAATATATCATATGACTGTATTCAGTTTAGATCTGCTAGTGGACACTACGGTTTAGAAAAATACCAAGTATTGCATATTCAAATCCTTCTCCTATTTCAGCATGTATTTATGTAGTTAAGAATCATAGTTCCACATTCCCAGACCCTCAGTAATGAATGAGCATGCTAAAGAAATCAGCCAGGAAGCTAATCACACACAAACATTCTTCAGATATGCAAACAATGTCTCCAGTTTTTAGAACCCTGATGTCCCCAGGAACACATTGACATGGGAGTCCAGTTGCTCATATAGACAGTTAGTACTTTTCTTTCTGGTGTGTTTTCCCAGTGGGAATTTTCTCCAGCTCGAGGTGGCTATATCCATAGGCACAGTCAGGGTCATCTCTTAAATTCACCACACAAATGCCTCTTTGGAGACAGTTGAAGCACACAGCATGAAGAAGTTTATTGTCTTTCCCAAGCAGATCATAAATACTTCAGCAATGAAGAGATCAGCCAATTGTAGGCTAGCATCCAATGTTGATATCCATGGGCTAAAAACATCTAACTTAATGCTGGACTGTAGGTAGCTTTCTTTATTTATTATACATTTGTCATATCTATATTCTGTAAATGTTTTACCCTCCTCAACAACTCCGTGGAGTACATCAGGGTGACACAGAGAGATGGCGTATTTAGAATGGACAGGCTGTTTCCGGACTGCGTCAGATTTACACTTATTCATTCATAACTCTTTTGTGTCCCATTTCTCTATCGGTCTGAGAAATAAAACACACCAATATTTTAATATCTGCATTATTTTCCAATGCATTTTTCCATAAAATATAGATTTTTGGTGTGCATTTAAATTACAAATATTTATATGCATTTGGGGGCATTTTTAAAGTCAAGAACTGTGTCACAACATTAGGAGAAATGTAAAAATCAAAGGATAAATAGAACTAGAAAAGTTGCATCTAGGGGCTACAATTCCCAGAATCCTCTAGCCAGTGGGCAAACAGTCTGAGGGGTTCTGAGATTTCCAAAAAAAAAAAAGAGTTTTCCTCTGCCCTGAGGAGAACCATGGGAAGTTTGTATCATGCCAGGTTGGTTTAAAATGCAGAATGGTGTGGACAAAATCCTTGATCATTTCTATTGTATGCCCACTAGTACCTATGTACCAGTGTCAGTCCCTGCTTCTAATACCAGACCCAGATAAATCATTGAAACTTCATTTTCCCTTTTGCCTATCTAAGGGCAATCAAAAGGACCCAGTGCAGAACGAAGTGCTGCTTTCTGCTGTCAATGCCAGCAAGCCTTCTAGACCTCATGCTAATTAGGTATCGGCAAGGGACACGCTAATGTCTCTGAGAGCCCACCAGAAGACACTTTGCCAACAACATCTATAAACAAGGAACCAATGCAATATGGTTAGTACAAAAACATTGCACATTTCTGAATGTGTATATTGCCCAAGAATGTGAATATCAAGCAAAATTTAGTGCTGAACCAGTGGCCATAACTTTTGCATATGACAAAGAGTGAGAAAATAACTGAAGTCTTCTCCCTCCTCATCATCATTGAAAATGAGGCAAAACTGTAGAAAATACAGTCCTTTCAAAAATTACTGTTGTGGGCTATAGCTCCCAGAATCAGAGCCAGTATGGCTGTTAGAGTGGTGAATCTGCTTTGGATTTTCATCCAAACTTTAAAGGAGTTATCCAAAGTGTCAAGCCCTATGCCCACAATGAGTTCCGCACTTGGATAGCTCCTTGGACAAAGGTAGCTCATAATGATACACTGTTGCTGGGAAACCCAGCCCATCCCCAGTTTCTCCATCCCCAGCTAATTGTCAGGAAAGCCCTGAAGACATTCCTGTTCACCCTGTAGTTTCAGCATTTCAGCCTTGAGAGCTCTGCTTGCACTACACCCCTGATAGCTGCTTGTATCAAAACAGATACTTCCAATCTAATCACCATAATGTATGTGTTTAGCAATTATAATGCTATCAGGTTGGGTACAGCTCACTCAAACTTGGGATGTGGTAGCATCCTCCGGAGAAACAAAATGTACAGATCACCACTTGCTCCTGCAGATTAGAACTGTAAGAGCTGAGTCCCAGTCTAAAATTAAACGTTTGCTACACAGATAGATGGGTGTCCACTAGTCCACTGTTTCACATTCCAGTTGTAAATGCTTACCAATGGTGCCAGTGGCCTGAAGATAACACCACTGTAATTTCTCCAGATCAAAGAAACAAAGCAGGAAAGTGTGGCTGTGGAAACCCAACCAAGGCAGGTTTTGTTGTTCTTTCTGGGTTGAGAGGAACAGGAAAAGAAACATTCCCCTTGCGGCAAATTACTCTGGCTTTTTGTGCATTTCTGACAATATTTTGGACTATAAATCAGGAAATGAAGTGCTATAAATAGGGACTTTCAAGCATGGCCTTGGAAGAAACTAATGTGAAACTTAAGCGCAAGAAGCAAGCACGCCAGCCTTTCTTCCTACTTGAAGATCTAAATGGGATATACTCTGGATTAAGGGGTTGGAGACCAGTTTTATCTTTTCAGCCCTTGATTTGACTTTCAGGGGAGGAAAATCCTCTGTTAAGAATTTAATACTATTTCTGTATTGAAATAGGGATAATTGTTGCTGTTTGTTTATCCTCTGTCTTTAAGGAATGCAATACATATATGCTTCAGATCTAGGAATGGCTGGTGACGTCTGTGTTGGTTAATATCCTGTGGGCTTTAGTTCAAACCTTTAAAAAGCTACCCAGAATTCTGGACACTATCAATAGGTTCAGGGTCCCAGATAGTTCCTCTAAAGTTGAGAGTAAAACTCAGAATGGATTCGATGCCTTACTCCCATGGAAGCCACCAGCTCCCACTATTTGGATCCATTCTGTGCTTGATGGCAATGGAATCAATGAAATAACCCATTACAAGTAACATACCCATTTGTAACATATTCTGTCTTTTGTAGCAAAGCATGATCAGGTCACATTTCAAAAAAGTGTTTAATAAATTGGGAACAACATTCACTTGTTAGTGTAGAGAGTAACAGTTATAGTTACTTTTTAAAATTACTTTTTAAGGGCATTTGGAGGCATTTTAAATGAATTTTAGCACATTTTTTTCAATATCTTTTTGTCACTCTCTTATCAGTTCTAAGGTTTTTTTTTTCCTTTTTAAATGGAATAAAAAGCAATAAAAAAGTAAGATGTTAACAGAAAAGCTATTTTAAAGGATTTTAACATGTAATGGCAATGAATAACCTTTTAAAGACTGCAACAAATAATTTGAACATATTGTTTCTGAAATGTTCCCAAGCACTGGTTGGACAGGTACAACATCAGCACAACAGGATTAGAGCTAGCTTCAAGGAGTGTTGGTTTTGCATTAAATGGGTACAAAACCAACCTACTGTCTGCACAGTTATACTATTTGAAGTGGCTTGATTCCGTTTAGGATTTGTAGTTTTAGTGAGAATTCTTTACTAGTGAACTCTCGTGCACTCCTTTCAATTAAAGTCACCATGGTATATTGAACAGAAGGATTGAGGATTAAATCAGGGTACCTTGGGAATTAGAAGTTGGTGCTGTGGTTTCAGCATTGAACTATGACTCTGGAGGCCAGGGCTTAAATCCCCACTGAGCCATGGAAATGCACTGGGAGACCTTTGGCAAGTCAGTCTCTCTCAACCTCAGAAAGAAACAAAGGCAAGCCCCCTCTGAACAAACTTTGCCAAGAAAACCCTGTGATAAGTTCACCTTAGTATTGCTGTAAGACAGAGACCTCTTGAAGGCACACAACAAACCTTAGGAATCAGGGTATTGAACTAGCCTAGGAGAGAATTTTCTTTGCTGAATGGCAAGTCACAGGATGGAGCCATGACAGTGAAAGTGGTATTATTCTGAAGTATCTGTAGTGTAGGCACATCTTAAGTTGTTCCCAGTTTTTGCAAGAAAGATATCTGTATCTGCTGTCTTGAGAAGCCTGTTTTCCTTATTGGTACTGAACTTGCTTCGGAATTAGAGAATGTGTGGAGGTGAGTTTAAGAATGAATACACAACCCAGAACAAAATAGGAAACAAAATAAGGCTTTAAGAATGAAAACGAATGGGGTAAAAAAAAAAAGTCCTCTCTGCAGATACTTGCAGAGAAACAGGATGACAAAAAAAGATGGGTAGCAGAAGGTGGGAAGTAGAAAAAAAGAGGAGGGGACAACTGAATTCTAAATGAGAAATGTCAGGCCTTTCATAAAAGCTGCAATGCACCCTGAGAAATAACGATTTGATGAAAATGGGTTGATTTTTCTTTCTCTTTCCAGAGGCTCTGGGGACTAAAATGCTTTTCCAAAACCAAAATAGCCATATGTAAATCAAGAGCACAAAAGCCCAGTTTTATGATTTGAGCTGCACTTTAATTCCTTTCTATCTTTCTTGCCATTGTTTAAAAAAGCAGTCAGAACTTCAAAGGCGAATGGCATGTGTTCTAAATCAGGACGCCAGTACTGAGGTATGACAGCACAGAAATTCAAACGAAATAAATGTGCTGGTTTAGCTCTTCCGTTTTCCTCAAAATCGCTTCTTATGAAATCAGTTCCTTTAAAGACATGGAGCTTGGTTAGTGGGTTACCATTGTTTTTATCCTTCTAAACTCCTTTATTTGTTTGGTATTATTTGGCAAATACTAATGTCAGTGGTGTGGTGAAGGAGATTTTCTCTTTCTTCAAAGAAGGGCTGTCATAAAATCAGTAGTTGTCACGGTATGTTGTTTGAACACCTGATCCTGCCAGTTTAGCAGTTTCTTAGGCTTGAATGGAATAAAATGAAATATTTACATTCCAAAGTGTGTAACAGTGTGGCTTCACAACTCACCCCTGTTGTACAGGGCAATGGTGATCTCTGAAAAGTTTTCCTCCTTTGCTCCAATGGTTGTTATTGATGTTGTGTTGAATTTATTTATATTCCACCTTTTTATCCATCTGGGACTCAAGATGGTTTGAAAAGGTTTTTGCTGTTGTTAATGTTTATTCTTTTTTATTCATTTATATCATACTTTTCCCCATCAATGGAACTTAAAGTGATCTTTTATTATTTATTGTGTGCCTTCAAGTCATTTCTGAGTCATGGCAATCCTAAGGCTTTCTTGGCAAGATTTGTTCAGAGGAGTTTTTGCCTTTTCCTTCCTCTGAGGCTGAGAGAGTGTGACCAGCCCAAGGTCACCCAGTGGGTTTCCATGGCTGCGTGGGGATACGAACCTTGGTCTCCAGACTTGTAGTCCAATGTTCAAACCACTACATTATGCTCATATGTGTGGCTGGGCAGGTTACAATTTTTTAAAAGCAGTACAAATTAAAAGCCATATAAAAATATATAAATATAAACTTTTTTTAAAAACAAAACCAAAGACTAAAGTTAAAGTTAAAACCATTTAAAATTCATTAAAAGACGATGTAAAAAAAATCAAAAGCTCATCACAATCAGTTTTTACACATAGGTATCTTTTTAGTTGTTGGTGAAAGGTAAGCCATCTCGGCTTCCCTAGAGAGAGACCATTTCCACACTAGACTGTTATAGGGTGATTATTCCACTTTCAACATCCTACGGGATCCTGGGGTTTGCAGTTTAGGGAGGGGCCGCTGGCCCCTCCCTAAACTGCAAACCCCAGGATCCCGTAGGATGTTGAAAGCGGAATAATCATGTTATAACAGTCTAGTGCAGAAATGGCTAGAGTGTTCTAAAGCCTGGGAGCAGCTACAGGGGAAGCCCTCTCCTTTATTCACTTCAAATGAGCCTGAGAAAGTAATGGGACAGGGAGAAAGAAGGGCCTCTCCTGAAGATCTGTAAGGTCTGGCAGGGCTCATATAGGGAGTTACAGTCCTTCAAAAGTGTTAAAAATATACAATATTAAAAGTGTATGCCAAACCTAAGTAAAAATATAAACTATGAAAGGATCTAAAAACAGCAAAAAACATGCCTATTAAAAAAAAGAAAACGACAAATAAATAATATAGCAGCTTGTGAAAGGCTTTTCCCCCCTGAGCAACCACCCCTCAAAAACTGTACCTGCCTATGGATAGAGGATGACAGTCTAATAGGGAGTTCCAGAGTCAGGAAGCAGCCACCAAGGATGCTCACCAGAGAAGAAAGGCCTTGCTCCTGTGTTTTCAGTTACAGTAAAGGTTCTGAGTAATTCTAAGGTGGCTTTCTTGTAATCCATTTGGTCTTTGCTAACAGGTGCTTGTTCACCTACAGCCTAGGTAGCAAAGGCAGGCAACATTCGGGAATGGAGGACTGTATTAACCCCCCCCCCAACCCACCAAGGTTCACTCCTTTTCATTGTCTCCAGTTATCCTCAAACTGGCAAAGTGTTCCTGGTCACCTCCAGCACTGCTTCACATAAAATACTATTTACCTTTATAACCTATATTTTTAATCCAAAGCAAGCAGATTAGCGCTTTCAGAAAGCCATGCAGGAAGCATGCACCTTGTTTCAAGGGCAAAAATTACACTTTTAAAAGGGAATGGTGGTAGCTGTGGGATCTAGGGTGGGGGCAGCCCATGTTGCCCAAGAGCCAAATATTCTCTACTCCTGGGCTACAGGATGCAGCTTATTAACTCCAATCTTATCCAATAGAACAGGGATAAGGAACTTATGGCTCTTCATACATTGAAGAACTTCAGATCCCATCATTCCCATCCATTGACCATTCTGCTTGAGTCTCTAACAGTTGCAGTTCAGCAACATGGAGAGAACCACAAGTTCCTCATCTCTCCTATTAGATTTTTTGCTCCAGCCTATGTCTGAAAAAGGTCTTCACTAGCTGGTTACCCTCATGTCAGGCAATTGGCTTGTGGATGTGATACTTTGATCAGTAGCCACTCGGTGTCACTTTCTTCCTTCTCCCCCTTCTTATCCTCCTGGCTCATAGGTGTGCTTGGTAGTAGCCAAGTGATAGCTTGTCTCAATACCAGGATACTCTTCACTGTTGCTTAACTTAGTGAAGTCACCACCATCAGCTACCTATTTATGTGGGCATTAGAAGTGATACTGCATAAGAATGTAAGAAGAGCTGTGCTCAATCAGCTCAAAGGCCTATCTAATCCAGAATTCTGTTGCCACAGGCATCATCTAGATGCATGTGGGAAAATGCATAAGCAGAACACAAGTGCATACTCACAGCAAATAAGAGAGAACACAAAACTTAAGTATATCAGAAATTGTTCCATACCCTACAGCATTTCACAGATGAAAACTGGTGTGTCTGTGGCCAAGTAGCATCAAAACATAGCCAAAATGAAAAAAAAAAATATGAAAAAGAACAAACAAGCTAGGACAGGCTACAGCAATTCACTTTTGCCTGAGCCTCCTGGGAAGGGTAAAACTCTACTCCCTCCTGTCTCTACTGCTTAGTTATTTGAGTGCAAACTACTTTTGCATTTGAACTCAGTTTGCAGCAAATGAAGTAGGCTGAGGAGGAGAGGGAAACTGGGCCCTTTCATAAGCAGCTGGAAGTATGGGACAACTGAAGATTAATCAAGACTGTCTCTGCCAAATCAAGACAGTTGGAGGATATGATTAAGAAACTGTGCTTGTCTGCATGCCAACATATTTGTTTGGTCTTTTGGCTACATCTCTGATCCTCAAGTTGAAAGAAAAGTGGAACCAGGGCTTAGAAAAGTTACTTTTTGGCCCACAGCTCCCAGAATCTCCCAACTTGCATGGCTCGTGATGTTGGGGAGGTGGGAAGTTGTTGTGAAGAAGAAGAAAAAACTTTCCAAACTCTCATTTCATACTCTCTTGATGAGGACCAGTCTGTAAAATAAGTAGATTTTTCTTCTGTATATACTTGTGACAGCAACAGATGTGAAATTTTTCTTTAGCAGGAAATGCTGGTAAAAGTCATAAACATACCATTTTATATGTTCTGGAGCTAAGGCTTGGAATGAAACATAAGATCCAGGGTGTGGCAGATCAAGATAAACAGCTGCTATCTCTTTCATTTGGCAGAATCAACAAAGCAACTACACCCTCATCTCATTCTGACCACAGTCTCTGCTCCCTCCAGTGCTGTGAAAATTCACATTCTATGGAAGCACTGGAATCTCCTCAGTGCCAGTTCATGAATCATCTAGTCTCTGTCTCTCTCTCTCCTTTTAAATTTCCAAGGCCTGATCATCAGATCAGGGGTGGGCAAAATGTGGCCCTCCAGATATTGCTCAGCTTCAGTTTCCAGCATTCCTCACCATTGGCTTTGTTGGCGAGGGCTGACAAGAGATGCAATTCAGCAACATCTGGAGGGATTATTCTGCATTAGGCATTAAGCCTAATCAGGCATTAGGCAGAGTAAATCTGTCACTCAGTCAGCAGATTTTGGGTGTCCAGGCAGGAAGAAAAGGTTAGTTAATTTATCTGTGAGCCTAAATCCAATTCGTAGGTGCCAAAGACTGCCATAACAAATCTAATGTTACCTGGCTTTGGAAGCAAGGGAGGGTGGGGCCTGGTTAGTAATTGGGTAGAAGACCACCAGGGAATACTAGAGATTGTCAAGTAGGGCTAAGAAAGAATGCTGCCTCAAACGCTGGAGAGCTACTGCTAGTTAATACAAGGCTGTGTGGTTCAATGGTCTGATTATATGGTAGCTTCTTCTGTTTGTAGCCACAACAGAGTAGACCTGTTCCATCCACATAATCAACACATACATAAATCCTGTTGATTCTGCAGGTCTACTGTAGTAGGAGCTGGCAACTGGCATTAACCCAGGGGTGGGAATCATGGGACCTTCCTGGTTGTTAGACTGCAACTATCAGCAGCCCTGACCAAGAAGACTAATGGTGAAGAATGCAGGGGAGTTTTGTTCAACTTCAAGAAAGCTACATGATTCCAGAACCTGCTTTACACTGTTGTACTATTCTTGTACTTTTCCCATTTGTGATAAGAAGTGCTTGTGGGATTGGGTAGTTCTTGTGCCAAAATGCTTTGGCTAGCTTTGAGTAATATCAGTCTAGACTTTACTAAGTTTTTTGGAGTGCTCCAATTGTTGCTGCACTGTAGGCTGCAAAATGTCATAGGCTGGGTCTACCTCTCAGTATCCCAGTTCTAAGCATGTAGGTTATGGTACCTCAGCTATAATCACAGGCTACATAATATCTCCAACATCACACAGACTAATTGTTCACTGGTGCTTGTGATCACTAATGTTTCCTGGGCTTCAGTCCAGGTTAGAGGTACAAAATGTTGGAGGGCAGGAAGCTGTCTAATTCTACTTGGAAATGTGTACCTAAGGAGGGAAGTTTATTCTTTTCCATCCTGGCTAGGATCTTGTTTTCCTAACAGAGTCTTCCAGTGATCCCTATATCCTTCAACAGCATGAAAGAGTTCATCAAGTGCAGTCCATAGAGTTTCTCATAGTAGGCTGTCACATCTGAACTTCAAATGCAGTACTTCAAATGGTGTACTAGTCAATACACCTCATACCTTAACTAAGGTCCACATTAGTAATCAGTTCCAAAGCATTCACAAGAGGCCTTGAAAAAGATGCGCAAACCCCAAACATTCAATGATAGCTGAAGATAATTCCATTAAAAGGTTCCACTATCTTATTCTGTTCATTTCTGTGGCAGATGATGGCCTAGATCAAGAGTGAGAATCATGCAGTGTTCCATGGGTTGTCAGACTGGATCTTCTGGTATTCCTCACCACTGGCCATACTGCTAGAGAGTGGGCAACTGTGGAAGAGGTGGAGGCCATTCCCAAATTTTATGGCTGTTTTACAGTTGATTTTTAGCCTTTTTTCCCTAAATGTGTTTGAGGATATGTGGGGGTAGTTTTGCAGTAGTTTTTGACCCATCTGGAGCATAAGATCCAGGAGGTTTAGGAATCTTAGGGGGATCAGAGGGTCACATATGGCATATTTTAGTCACTCCTGCTATACTAGCTAGAGCTGTTGTCACTTTCAATCCAACAACATCTGGAGGACAACATCCCACCATGGCTCTCACCTATAGGCCTTGTGGGGGGGGAGGATTAATGCCTGTTTTATACTTCCTACTGTTTCTAGCTTCCATGATATTTATACACATTTTGTTTTTTTGTCCTCCACTCATGTGCTTACATATGCATTTTGCATTTATGAGAACCAGCACTTGGTAGATTTTGAGGTATAGCTGCTCAATGTGAGTGTCCCTGTAGAGTCCAAAAAATTAAGATAATTATATAAATTCAGAGCAACAAAGCAGTTCTAACAGTTTTCATCTGTAGCAGGAGCAAGTGTTTTGTAAACCTGATGAATACATGCTACGTGTGGCTTGGCCTAAACATCTTAAAGATGCAAGATCCTGGCTTACCAGATTCTGGCTTTTCTTAGAGGTAAACAGGGTCATCCCTGGTTAATACTTGGATGGGAGACTGCCAATGAAAACCAGGTGCTGTAGGCTGTGTTTCAGAGGAAGGAATAGGCAAAACCTCCTCTGAGTATTCCTTGCCTAAGAAAACCCTATGGAAGTCATGGGGTCTCCATAAGTCAACAAGTGACTTGAAAGCGCACACACACACACTGCTTGTACTCATTGTGCCTTTTTCTGGATGATGTACAACATTTGTAAAGCCAGGATACTGGATATATTAAGTATTTTCTCCAACACACTCACGATATCTCTTTGGCTCAAGCCTATATTATCTGTTACATTCGTTGTCTTACTCATTCGCTGACACACCACAGATAGTTTATTCTTTTGCTGACACACCCTGAGAAATTCATTTAAGTGCTGTTCTTTCACTTGCCAATATCCACCCACATATATTCACATAGGGCCAAAGCAGATATTGCTTTAAAGACAAAGCTAGCAGCTATATACTGTAGTTTTCTGTTTTACTCTAAAGTAAGCACAGGCCTCAATCCATTTTCTTACTCTAGAGGAAAAACAGAAATATTATATTGGGAATATAATTATACTGGAATTATATTGGGAATAAAGAGAAGCGTCATTTGTAATGTTTAAAATTTGAAACTGGAAAGCAAGACCATTTGTCTCTTACTCATTATGTGAAACTGTATTTAGATTTCCAGTGTTAAAAAAGGGAAGATTTGTTTCAGACACCTGAAGTGATAACTCTAAAATGAAATGATAACTTTAAAATAACTCTAAAATGTGGGTTAGTCCCAACTAGGGTAGACCCATTCAATGACTGGTTGAATGATAAGTCAACACATAGGTAAATTCCATTGATTCAATAGATCTACTTTACACATGACCAGAAACAGAATTCAGGCCAATATTTTTATGCATAGTTCTGCTTCAGGTTACAGGAGGCAATTGAATTTTGTTCATATTCTGCAGAAGCTAAAAGCATAGAAGAGCACTGCAGATTAAGATGATTTGAGATGGCTTCCTAGTTTACCTGTTTAAATTGCAGAACTGTTCTCAAAGTCACTTCTGTATCTAGAAAGCTGAATGCGGGCAAGTTGTTGATGTGTTTGTTCCCTGGCAAGACAGTTCTGCTCAGCAACACCCAAGTTCTTGGCAAGCACGGAGTTTTCTAGGCATTTCTAGGTTTCATGGCATGGTCTGGAGGTCTGTGTTATATTAGCCTTGCTGAAAAGCAAAGCAGATCTCAGATTGGTCAGTGTGTGGATAAGAAACCATCTAGGGCAGAGAATAGTTGACCCTTCAGACAGGATTGCCAGAATCAAAACTGAACAAGACTCCTGTATCTTTAATAGTTATGTAGAAGTAGGCGTTTCAGCATGTGCTGCATGTCATGAAACCAGCTAACAAGCAACACTTGCTGAAACACCCTCTTCTACAGGTAATGGGACCTGTTTCAAATTTTCACTCTGGCAACCCTACCTCACAAATAGATGTGCTCTCCAAACAAAATGATGCGGAACTGAATGGCTCTATTTGTTATTTTAAAAGTTAAAAATAGGATTTCAGGAATTATTCTCTTGCAGTCCTACCTTCAGACATTGTTGGACTGCAACTCCCATAATTTCTTATCATTAGCTGTGCTGACTAGGGTTGGATTAAGTATTGGATTACAATTCAGAAAAATGCACAAATGCATTTTGTGCATTTTTTGTTGGCCCAATAAAGGTATAGCTGTTTGGTGGATTTGGGATGTTGTATTTTTCTGTATGGCCAATAAAGCTACCCCTGGAGATGTTTGTTTGTTTGTTCATTTGTTTCCCACCCCGAGCTAGGAATTCCTTTTTTCCTACCTCTGATCTAGGAATTCTGTATAAACACTACCTAAAGATCCATAAGGAGAGAAAAGGTGGGTGATAAATATTGGCCAGTATTCAGTATCTCCTACTTGGCTAAGTATTATGAATACAGAACAGTCATGTATTCATAACTGTTCAGTCTTTACAACTTAGTCATGATTGTGACATTATAGCCATAATTGTAACTCCCCCTCACCTATTTTACCTGGTAGCAGCTGCAAGGTGAGAAAGTGGCCCATTCTGCTGGAGAATGAAGCATAGGTTAATGATGTTTCCATCAGGTTTAGGGAGGTCTGGCCAGGAGACCTTGCTTAGTGCACATCCAGATTGATTAAAAAGACTAGAAAGTCCCAATTTTGTTCCTGTTCTTTCCAATTTTATTTTGGAGATCCATACATGTTCTGTTAATTCCAGAATATATTCCATCAGCTTCATGTGCAATCAGAGACTTCTTATACCAGCACCCCAAGTCGGTTTATTTTCAAGCAGTATAAAATCAAAAGAACAGGAGCAAAATCTAGGACTTTTCAATCAGTCTGAATGTGCCCATAGTTAAGTATACTTAAGTATATGATGTATGGAACAATAATTCCCAATCCTTTCTTACTGAATTAAGTTGAATGTTTTTCTTTCCATCCCTGATTACCTTTCTGGACACATACCTTAAGCTGCATGAAAATCTTGCCTTTAAAGGGGAGGGGAGAATGCTGTGAAAATGTTCAGCCAACTGACTTCCTGTTTTGTGAACTCTGGAGAAATACACACAAGGATCTTGCCTCTTAAGGGGCATTTCCACACATGTAATATGATTTATGACTCTTAGGATGCTTGGGGGTGAAGGGAAGCATGATCAGAAGGAGTTCTCAGACTGATACTTCCGCATAGTAAAATATTAGGAAAAGTAAAATCAATTTGGAAGACCTGAGTTAAATCAGCAAAGGGGAAAACTAGACACATGGGCCACATTTTCCCTGTGTCACATGAAGAGTACTATCCTGAACATAATGGGAGCCTTCTCCTGCAGAACAAAGTGCTACCAGTGTTTCTTCATGGATGTGTGGGAGATCAGTGTGAGTTCCTAATAGATATCCTTGTTTAAAAAGAAAACCTGGAACACAGCTGCATGGGGCTACCAGTTTGTTTGAAGAATCAGCAGGGGGGAAAGAGTTGGTTAACCCTCATTCTCTGTACTCTTTTTATAATAAAAATTAAGACAGCCAACCCTTTAGCTGTTGGGGTTGGAGCAGAAAGCAGATACTTTTTTGTCCAGAGCCAGGAAAATTTACTTTTTTGGATTAGAACTCCTTAAATCCCACCAGACAGCAGTTTTTAAAAGGAAAGCACAATAGTGGTCCTCCAATATAAAATTTGGTTTGTGTTATGTTGATTTGCATAGGAAGCCTTTGATTCAGCAATCAGCAAGTACATTTCTAGGTGTCCTTAGGATACAGGCTCACATTTTAATCTTCATCTCTTTCTCTCTCTTACCAACTTCCAGTCTGCAAGGAGTGATAGTAACTCTTGCCTACCTTCCAATACAATTATAAGTAGGGCCATCAAGTAAATAGCATCCGTTCTCCAAGGTGCCAGGTATAAAACATGGGGTTGGATCCTTGAGTGAAATCATAAGCCATTTCCGCACTTGACTGTTATAGCACTATGATTCCACTTTCTACAACCTATGGAATCCTGGGGTTTGCAGTTTCAGGAGGGGCCAGGTGGCCCCTCCCAAAACTGCAAACCCCAGGATTCCATAGGATGTTGAAAGTAGAATCATAGCGCTACAGTCTAGTGCGGAAATGGACATAGAGGTAGAAAGGGCTGGGAAGAGGCTGGAACTGCTTCATAGACAGAGGGCAGGAAAGTGTTGGGAGGTGGTCTGAATCTGGGCCAGCTGACTGTGGAAATGGCCATGAGGACAATACTTCCTGTATTTGGCAAAGCCTGTCTAACCAGGTGAAATAGCCACTTGGAGCCAAGGGGAAAAGTAAAGTTGGTTTTTTTTTTAATGGTTAGGCAGGCAGCAAAATGTACCTAGTAACAACTGCAGTTTTTGCCCTTCCCACTAGGGCTTTGTATCTCACGTGGCCTTACTTACAGGGTTACCCCAATGGGCAGACCCCATCCTGGGGAATATAAATTTGATACCAAATATGCCTGCCATGCCAGAGAGGTTGCCTGGGGGGTGGTACATAAACAAAGAGGTGGAACGACTGAAACTAGGTGAAGGCCAGGAAAATCCCCCGTCACGTTTCCCAAGGAGACCTTAGGCTAAACACATCCGCACAGACAAAGAGTCCTCAGCCAAGAATAGCCAACTTGAGTGAATTATTGGGTTTTCCCCAGGTTGACGTTAGTAAATCCTCCATGACGAGACCCATCTGCATGAATCAATCATGCAAATTACCAAGTTGCTATTGTGTGGCACTTCTCCCTCTATTTTGGCCATTGTTCTTCCCAGGAGAGGTCCTGCCCTAGAGGTATGTTCTGTCCTATAAGTAGTGCCAGTTTTTGAGGGTCTCTTCAGAGAACTCCCCACCACACTAGCAGACCAGCACTCTGTTAGTCAATTGATCCCCTCAGTAGCCTCTCTTCACTGAGCTCTGTCTTTCTCACTGCTTCCCCGACTGAAGACTTCAGGATAGGTGCAGTATCACCACCTTTACACCCTCTCCGCTGAACCCCCTATCAATTTTCACTTCTTTCCCTTCTTGATAGGCCTTGTGTGCATGAGTGAGTGAGTGTGTTGGTGTGTGAGAACACATTTATTAATAAAAACCATTTATTGGTATATTTGTCTGGCTTTTCACTCGGCCTGACCCCTTAAACTTTGGGTAAAAGCTTCTGCTGGGTTATCCTGCCACTCGTTTTGCCATTGCCAGTGCTCTGCTAATTTCCCCAACCTTTTCATTTTGGAGCGAATCAAGATGTCTCCCATGGGACCCCCAGAAATCAGGGTAACAACAGCACACATGACATATGGGGAGTTTTTTGAGGCCCTACACTGATGCCAGGGCTTGTGGAAGTCTCATTGCCAGTCCACAAGTAGCTTTTGTTTTCAGGCATTATGTCACTGCTCTCAGTGCATGTTACAAGAAGAAGACTCTTGAATTATCACCCAGGAGATCTACTCCAAAAGGCATAATAGGCCAGAAGACATGAAACCAAGTGCACTCTCATTCCCTCTTCCTTTCCCTCTCCCTCCCTCCCTCCCTCCCTCCCTCCCCCCTCCCCCACCGCCCCCTCTTCGCTCCTAGCTTATTTGCACACTCATGTTGTACAAACACTACGCACCTTTGTGATGAACCCAAGGCCAGCTAGGAATGAATGGAGGTGAGCAGCCAGGCTGTAAGGCAGCCTAACAGTTTAAAAGAAAAAAGAAAAAAGCCTCTTCCTCTGCCAGTACCATGCAACCTACAATTTAT
This sequence comes from Ctenosaura bakeri, assembly GCA_948474755.1. Lineage (NCBI taxonomy): Eukaryota > Metazoa > Chordata > Lepidosauria > Squamata > Iguanidae > Ctenosaura > Ctenosaura bakeri. The sequence goes on from CAOLHI010001323.1 coordinate 81,474, forward strand.
CTTTCTGCTTGGAGACCCACAGAAGCATAGTGATTCCCTAAGACTTCATCCAGCATCTTGAGCCCTGGAAACGTACCAGAGATGATGGCTAAGTAAATATAATTTGTTCACTTCTGCTCCACCAGAAGCTTCATAATTCCTGGAGTTAGAAAAATACTCCAAGGCAGTTCTGGAGCTCCAGGCTTAAACCTTCATTTGTACTTTCATAACACCTCCTCTTGGGTACATAGTCCTAGAATTTTTTTAATTAACTGTCCTTGCAAATGACTTTTGAGTTCTCAGAGGTAAACTGCCCTGAGAAAACCATTTAAGATCAGATAAAATGTGTTCCTTTCATTGCCCTTAGTTAATAGGAAGGCAGAGTGCTTTTGTTACTGAGGATTTTAAAAGTATAATAAAAATAAATAAACAATAAAGTATCAGGGAAGTACTTGGAGTGGGTTGCTTCCCCCTCATTTCTTAGAGGCAATGTGCTACTTTCTTCTTCTAAAAAGCTACATTCCTGGGTTAGTCATTCCAATAATTTATTTCTTCACAGGAAAACATTCTGGTTTAGGAAGGATTACTCAGAACAGTTTTGACAATAAAGTTTCAGCAACCTCTAAACTGTCAAACACCCAACCGCTTGGTGATTTGGCCCTACTCATCTGGAGCCGAGACAGTTTGGCTACAGGATTCTGTCTGATACTCATGAAATCTGAAGAGGCAGAGCCAGCAGTACCATCTGAACATCAACTATAATTTTAGATACCTCAAGGGAATCTGAAACTAGTACCTTAGGCATCAAAACAGCTTCTCAGTACCTCTGGCTGGGCTCCAATAATCTATACAGTATTGGCAGGCACTCTTGTTTCATTTGACATATCTTTGTAATAGGACATAACAGAAAGTTACTCAAGATGTTTTATTTGGAAATTACAATTAATCAGGAGGCTTTGAGGGGCCAAAACTCAATTTCAACACAGTTTCCTCTGTTTTGCTGAATTTCACCCATTACCTCTGCAATAAAAAATGACAGGCAGCACATTTCTGGCTGATTATGGCATGCGTCAGGTGGATGTGGAAGGCATGAAGCCAAAAGGAAAGTGACTAACTACCCAAGATGTGCAGTAATCCCTTAGCAATGCACTGTGCTTGAGTCCCCCTGCTACTATGAAATGGAATTGATTAAACACAGTGGCCCGCATCCAGAAGGTGCAGAGCACTTTTGACACTCAGTGGAAGGGTAGGTGCTAATCAGTGCCAGGAGATTATAGCTTTATTCCCCAAGGCCATTTTACTAACAGAAAACGCATTCCTGTTGTACTTATTTGGGCTCCAGAATGGTGGGTTATTTATATACATGATACAGATGAGGTCTCCCGATTAGGACCTTTGGTTTGAGTGACTTAAGCTCTCAGTGTTTCACCCAACCATAATTGTTCAGCAGAATGCTATGAGGGAAATTGTATTGAGTCAGATTGCCTAAAAGGAGGCCTTTAAGCCAAATTGCTATTTGTGAAGTTGTGAAGCTCAGGATTGTAGAAGGATTGCTGAATACTACACCCTCTTGAAGAGTCTTTTGTGAGGCTCCATCAGTCACAGCTTTTCAGAAACACCTGATCTCCAAATTACATGTCTGCAGTATGAATAGTTATTTTGGGGTAAACATTGGAATACAGTTAATATGCAGTACTGTGAAGTGTTAGAATCAAATGATATCTTCACAACAGTGATTGGCAAATGTACGTTTTGGATACCATGACCATTGACTGAGAGATTCTGTGAGTTGCACCCTCTAGAAATTGCTTTTCCAACATCCTTTGATTTTTGCATTTCACCAAAGGTAGCTATGCAGTTCTTTGTTCAGAATATGTGCCAAATTGCATATAATGTAACATACAATTGTTTCAGTTTACTTCTTTCTTTCTGATCCTTGAGATAGCATATCTGTGACTTTCCAGATGATTTTAGCCTCTAGTTTCCATCAGCCTTAGTTAGCTGTAACAATTTTTTTTATTATTATTTAATTGTATCCTGCCTCTCCATATGGATCGAGGCGGCAAACAACTTACAAATAGCATGTATTTTGAAACATTTCTATACATGCCCCCAACAAGCTGGGTACTCATTTTACCGACCTGCGAAATGATGGAAGGCTGAGTCAACCTTGGAGCCCGGCAGGATCGAACTCGCAACCTTGTGGCTTGCAGTACTGGCATTTAACCACTGCGCCACCAGTGCTCCTTTGGTCGGGGCGGTAGCCAATGCAACTGCTGACTTCAGAATCCTGGGACTTGTAGGCCAAAAACCTTTCAAGGCTCTGTTTTGCAACCACAAAAATGACTAGCTAAATCTAGCTAGAAAATAAAGGCAGCTGAGAGGTCAGTGGAACAGTTCCAACCCTCTAATATACACATATACACATATGTAGCATAAATGCTGGTGTGTCTACCAAAGTCACAAATCTGGCTTCAGTAGTTTTGCTGTACATCCCATTGCCATATGCCATTTGAGGTATGGTAGGAAGGCACAAGAGACAGGACATTTTCCTACCTGGGAAAAATCCCCATTGAACTCAGTCGGAGTTAATTCTGAGTAGATACATGTAGGTCTGCATTGTTCATTACATGACAAGAGCAATATGTCCCTTGTCATTCATTCATTTAATTCTTCCCCAATGATTTCCTACCATTTCAGATGGTATTATTTTTTGCCTCCTCCCTATACCTTTAATTCCGTCAGACATCACCACTGTCATTGTCATCCCACTTTTCTGAGTATTATTTTTTCCCAAAATAGTATCCATAATAAAAACAGAGAGAGAAGCTATCCCATCCCTATTTACATACTCAACACAAGACACACAAAGAAAGGAGTGGAGGAAACATAGAATGGGGAAGTCTATTCTTCAAGGCCGCAACAACAACAACAGCAACAACAACTGCTGCTGCTGCTGCTGCTACTATTCAAGTCAACTTCAAGTTATGTTCATCTTATGAATAGGAAACTTCCAAGAGCCCTGTTCATCAGCAGCCTTGCTCAAGTCTTCTAAATTAATCACTGTGACTTCCTTGATTTTATCATTCCACTTGTAGGGTGGTCCTCCTCTTTCCTACTGCCTTCCACTTAACCAAGCATTATTGTCTTTTCTAATGAGTCACATCATCTCATGATATGTCCAAAGTACAACAGCCTCAGTTTAGTTATCTTGGCTTTTAGTGAGAGTTCAGGCCTGATTTCATCTAGAACCTATTCATCTTTTAGCAGTCTATGGTATCCTCCGGTGGCACATCTCAAATAAGCTGATTATTTGTTAGCTGTTAGCTGTTTCTTCATATTCCAGTTTTCACAAGCACACATGGAAATTGGAAATAGTATCAGATGGATGATTTTGACTTTCATGTTTAACAATATATCTTTACACTGCAAGACCCAGAACCGTAAGTGGCATTTCTACCCTGTTTGATTTGGGCTGATCTTCTCTTCTCTTGTACAGAATAGCAATTGCTGGCATTCACTGTGGAAGACAGGAAGAAACCAGAGTGTTCTTTCTCTTGGCTTCCACAGTTCCAGGAACTGCCATTTGGAACTGAGCATCCTTTCTGGCAGAGAGAAGAGAAGGAAACCCCTTGCAACTTTTCAAATCAGTAGATGAGAAGATTGTTCATCTCGAGGCGGGGAGCTCTTTTTGGGTTGCAGTTCCTAAAATCTCCCAGGCAATCTGATCTGTAAATTCTTGTAGTAATTGTATCTTTTCCTTTCTCTGGATCCTCCATTGCCCTAATGTCTTTCCTGAGAGGTTGGGGATGTAGTCTGCCAATGCCGCTGCAACCAAATGGCAGCTCATGGACTGAGCAAGAATGTACATCTTCATAAATTCTGTTCTTGCATGTGAGAACAAATAACTTTACTATTTTTTTTCTTGCTACGAGAAAGTTGTCAAAAACTGCAGTTTTCAAAGACTATGTCCAGTTTGGGACTTGCTCTGCTCAAAAACCCCTCACATACATATTGGTTTTTTGTGCAGAAAATGGTATTTTTCTATGCAGAAAACAAGTACGTGCACAGAAAACAGCATTTTCTGCACATAAAGTAACATTTATGCACATTTAAACCAGTTTCCTGCATAGAAAACAGTATTTTGTATACGGAAATATTATTTTCTCTGAAGACAATATCATTTTCTGTGCAGGAACTTTTTTTCCTCTTCAGAAAATCCTCATTAGAGTTTTCTAACACTTGAGAAGCCCTTTTTAAACCCTCAAGGAATACAGTTGGCACTATGTATCCACAGATTCTGTGTCCATGAATTCAACCAACCATGGCTTGAAAATATTCCCTGCCCACAAAAAAATTCCAAAAAGAAAACTTTGATTTTGCTGTTTTATATGAGGGACACCATTTTACTACTCTGCTGTGCATAATGGGACTTGAGCATTCATGAATTTTGGTATCTACAGGGGATCCTGGAACCAAACCCTAGCAGGTAAAGAGGGCCTACTGTATCCTTTTTTCACTTGGAGATTGTAGAAGCTAGAATATGGTTCCATTCCACTCTTCAGTCAACAAGCACCAGGCAGTTGGAGCTGATTATTATTATGTCACTGGTGATTAACCTGGAAGAAGGCTGTAATGGGCACAATAGGACCAAAGGACAAGATACAAGAGAGCCATAAGTGGAGAACACATGTTTTGTCCAGTAACTTCTCAGAGTCAGTGGCATCTAATAGCAGGGCTACAAAGTACCTTTACCTGAGATACTGAAGTACATCTGCCACCCAAGGCCAAACAAATACATTTGGCTGCCTGACCCATTCTCTTCACTCCCAGTTGGATGAATATTGGAACACAGAGTATGCCACAACATCCTCTTGGTGGAAGCAGGCTGGCTTCTGAATAAGGAGCAAGCCAATGACCCATATAGTTATATAGTACAGTATATCTTACCAGTGCCTCTTGATCCCAGCATCTCTCTGCCTAATGCTAGGGCTGCTTTACTGTTAACCATAGTACATGTAGTGGGTGACATTACACTGATCATTGTTCAGATTCAGTATCTGGTAGGTTCTTAGAACATACCCTTGCACTATTGAAGCATACATATAATGGGATGTAGCATAAGATATGCTCATTTAACTCAGCCTCATATAATCACACTCATGTGAGTTTGTCTGGGATTGTGATACTTTTTTTTTGTTCACTTTAATTTGCTTTTTGATTGGTTCCATTTGCAATTTTACACATTTCTAACATGTAGGTCCTTGACTGGAAGTAAAAACTATACCATGATTCACAATCACAATGTTAAAATTATACTGCCATCTTGTGCACACTTACTTGGGAGTAAGATCAATTAAAATCAATGAACCTTACTGCCAAGTAAACACAGATAGGATCAGGGTGAACATGTGTTCATATGTTTTCATTTATCCAAGTGGCAACCCAAAGACATGAATCATTTACTATTTGTACAATTGGAAGTTGTATACCACAGAAGCTATGCTGACAGACGGCTGAGTGAAAGACAATCAGTAACTTGTATAATACTGTTTAATCATTCATAATAACTTAAGTTTAGATAATGAGGATACTGCTTCATTTGCTACAGAATTCTTATAAGAAGTTATTATTTCTCAGTTAAAGATTAATTATTGAAAACAACTACTGTTGGATCAGCAACCACATAATGAAATGATCTAGGATATAAATGCTGACTTCCTGTAAAAATATGTTTTAAAACCACTGCTATTGACATAACATACAATTACTGTCTAACACAATCAAAATTAAAACTCTGTATGGAACATACTGACCTCCTTCTCCAAAAGAAAACACTGGTTATTGCTCAGGGTGACAAAGAGGTATTTTTTTTTATAGAAGTGAAGCCTATGGGCCACAGGTAGACCTCGAGGCCCTGAAGTGCAGCTCTTGAAGCCCGCCAAAAACCTCTGACCTGTCCCAATTTTTGTAAAAAATAAAAATAAAAATGTGATTTTTTTTCACCCACTAATCTGCTCAAGAGGATGATAAATGATCCAGGTGGATCAAAACTACTGCAACGATTTTGCCTCCCTACTCCTCGCATACCCCCAAACTTTTTAAAAAAGGAAACCACTCCAAAATTTGCTGAAAATGAAACAGGAAGTGGTATGACATCACTTCCAGTTGCCACAGATGCACCACTGCAGCCCACTGTGTCAATAATGGTGTTGATAATGGCTCCTGCCCTCTCTGTAGTTGCCTATCTGGTGATACATTTGTATGATGATGGTTGTTTGGGGGATATTTTGTTAATGGTGCAATTGATCCACCTCTAAATTATCTATTTTGGAAGTGCCATAGCTCAGTAGCAGAGCACATGAAAATTCCTTTGATCCTCTACAATGAAAACTGGGATACAAATTAAATAAATCCCACGTTTGGTCCTTGACATCTCTAAGTAGGCTTGGCATGACACCTGTCTGAAATCCTGGAAAGCTGCTACCAATTATTCTAGACAAGTCATGGGAAACTGTGAGAAAGAGATGTATGGGGCTGCAACTCCCATAATCCATGAACACTAGCTATCCTGGCTGGGACTCATGAAGTCTGAAATCCAACTCCATTTGAAGGGCCACAGGTTTCTCACCCTTGCCCCATACCAGGCACAGAGAGAAAGAAGACTAGGGTTTTACAGTAGATAAATCTAGATGATTTGCAGTAGATCACCAAGGATTTGTGTCTTCTGATTGTTGAACAACAGCAATTGTTCTTCCAAAGGTAACCAGAAACAGATGCATGTGTACAAAGACTGTAAGTTCAGTTCTGACATTGAAAACAAATCCTTGGGCTGGCAATTGCTCAGACATGCCCTGTTCCTTAATTTTATGTTGTCCCCTTAAGCCACTATTTTGCACTTGGCTCCAGCCACTGGATCTTATGACTCTAGAAGACTACAGTGTAGATCCCAATTGGCAGAAGTCCACTCTGCCCTACTGTAGAGTATATTAGCTGTATTAGTAATCTGACTCAGTATGAGGCACCTTGCTATGTTCTTCTTTCTATGAGCCCAGCACAATGTCAGGTGATGGATTTTCAAACTCTTTTCTGAGCTTCTTAAATTAGTGGAGGAATATCTGAATGCTTGCCTCCAGAAACCCAATACAAGAGACAGGAATCTTTGACATATTCTGAGATGCACTTTTCAATTCTGTCCACCTTTTGTAAACATGGAAATCCCAGCCATGACTTTTGGGTCTCATGATTGCCTTTATTAATTAAAAAAGCCATGTAGAGCATAAGCAAAACTCTCCTGTGTCTGCATGTAAAACTGGTTCTAATGATTAAGCTGTTTTTCAGGGAACTATATTCACCACCAGTGTTGATAAGGAACCCACAATAAAGTGTATCGCTGTTGAAGAGAATGAAAGGGATACAAACTGAACCTTGAGAGTGGCTAAGCACATCAAGATATGGTGAGATATGGCCTCAGTGGGAAGATAACTAAACACACCAAGATATGGCCTTGGTGGAAGATCACCTGGAACTATGCCATATTATGCCACCTTGAGTTCCATAATGGAAGCATGATGTAGAGAAAATGAATGAGGAGAACCTATGCCTATCATGTAATACTAGAAAGTGAGGTCATAAGGTGAAGTTGAAAGGTGGGAGATTAGTACAAATGAAAGGAAGCACATCTTCACACAGTATTTGGTTAAACTGTGGAGTTCACTACCATGAGATGTTGTGATGGTGGCCACCAACTTGAGCAGCTTTAAAAGAGGATTGGACAAATTCATGAAGGAGTGGGCTACCTGTGGCAACTGGCCATGATAAACTTCCACAGGCAAGTTCCAGAGACAATATGCCCCTATATACCCTATATACCAGGAGGGTGCTGTTATACTTAGGTCCAAGCTGTAGGTTTCTCATAGTCATCTGTTGGACTACCACAGGAACAGAATCCTGGTCAGAGTAGGACTGCTTGAGTCTGATCCAGCAGAGGTCATCTTATGTTTTTAAGAGATAAAGTATATAAATATAATTAAGAAATCACTGTAATAAATAAAAAAGTGACAAGGCATAGTGACCTTACCAACCAAACACAAAACTGTTCAGTGCTCACTAACTCCAGCCAAATGCTGGAAGGGTAAACTATCATTTCATTCTTGTATGGATGTATTTATTTAGGACACAGTGCCTGATGACTCAGGAAGTTATGTAAAAAAAAAAAAAAAAAAACCGACCCAGTTAATTTTAGATGCTATTGTTGGAAGGATATCAATGAAAATTAATCAAACGGTCATGAAAGAACCACAAGGATAAAGTGCAGAACACTGGTGGGTGGGAAGACTCTTGGCAGCGGCCACTATAAAGATTTTAATGAGAGGAAAACACATTCTCGAGCAAATTAGAGAGTAATGGTATGATTAAATGGTAAATAATGGTTAAGTACATGACTAAAAAGCAGGGACGGTGGAGCTCTAAAGTTTGAGGAGTAATGTGTCCTCAGCATGCTCTGAGTAGCCAGTTCCTTTCCCAGTAATTTAGTATGAACTTTAAAAAGAAGAGAAAACAGAACACTGTGGGCCTACAGGAGGAAAGGCTTTTAGCAGGAACTGCATGTAAAACAGAAAAATGAGTCATTCTTGAGGTCACACATAAATCTCACAATGTGGGAACAGTGTGTATAGGAGAGGAATGAGGGTTGTAAAAGTTACTTTTTTCTGACCAGCCTTTTTTCTGGCCCTGGCCAGCGTGGTCAGTTGTTGTCCAAAGTAGTGGCTGTGGGACCCTGTAGACATGGAATTTAGCTGAATTTAATTTAAAATGTAAAGGAATGGTCCAAGGTGTTGAGCCTATTTGGGGGGCTAGCTTTAGCATGTTGGATATCACCTTTAAAGCCTTGACTAAATGTGGAGCTGACATAGTGCTCCATGGAGCTTGGAGCCACTATTGGCAAAAAAAGTAACATTTCCAAAGGATGGAGAAGGGAAGTTCTGGTGCATATCTGTGACATTTATGTATTTATTTTAGGGATGGAAAGAACTCAGAAATTACATACATAAATTGCAAAAAAGATATGTATATATACATGTGTGTATACACACACATATTGCAAAAAATCTTCTTTTGCTCCAGAATGCCCCTAAATGTACTGTAGGGAGTGCAGAGGGCTTTTCCACTACATTTGGAGGACCCCTGAGACCCCAGGGTCAAAAAGAACTTTTGCAAATTTTTTCAATAATCCCCTCCCCCCAAAATGTCCTAAAAGGTCCACTGGGGGCTTGGGGTCCCTGAGGTAATTTAGATGCAGGAGAGGCCTTTTCTAGAACCCCAAACATAGTGAAAATTCCTTCATACTGCTGGAATCTCATCTTGGGAGAAAGGCGAGATATAAATTTAATGAATAAACAAACTTTTTTTTAAAAAAAGATGTTTATTTGGAGAAAATATGTACCTCCAGTCTCCCAGGGCCTAATGCAGCCCATAACCTTCCACACTTACTCACCCTTGATCTAAGGCATTCAAAAAGTTCTTAAGATGCCTAGAAAAATACCAAAATGATTTTCTGGTGAATCTCTTCAAGGATGGCATTTCACAAATTGGGTATCACCACTAGCAAGCCCTCCCTTTTGCAGTTACTTGCTTTATTTCATTCAGTGGTAAACACCTGGAGCAGACCTTGGAGATCATCCTTCTTTGTTTCATTTATTTTTGGTTATTTATTGTATTTTTATTCTGCCTTTCCACTGATAATTGTGGCACTGAAGGCAGCTAACAACCTCATTAAAAACAAATTAAACAATATATCTGTTGGGAAATAGCAGTGGATCTCACTGGCAATAATCCTGAGTAATCTAGTGGCAAAGCAGAAGCTGAACAATAACCAGTCCCACATTCCCCAAATATACACAGCATCTGGGCAGAGAAAACAAATAGGATTAGTCTTATTTACAAAATTAGCTTCACTTCCTAATACTTGTGCATAGTCAAATACATGGGCCATTTCCACACTAGACTGTTATAGTGCTATTATTCCACCTGCAACATCCTATGGAATCCCGGGGTTTGCAGTTTTGGGAGGGTATGGCTGGCCCCTCCATGAACTGCAAACCTCAGGATTCCATAGGATGTTGCAAGTGGAATAATAGCGCTATAACAGTCTAGTGCGGAAATGGCCATGGTGTAATGCAGGGGCCAAAAAAAAAAAAAAAGAAAGAAGAAGAAAGAAAAGGAAAAAAAATGGCTCAGGTTGGAGTGATATATAAAGAAATGGTGCTGTAAAACAGGCAAGCAGAAAGTTTGCAAACATACCAGCTAACAATTAGTCAACATATGCATACAAAGATTGCCAATTCTAACAAAAAACATTAAAATCTTTGCAAAAATGTATTTAATATACCCTGTAAAACATTCACTTAGTGAATCTAATGGGGCTACTCCAAAGTAACTATTCCCTTAAAAACACAAATGGTCCCAATTTTGCTGGCCAATATTGGGCATCCACCAAATTGGTGGTTCTAAAAGGGGTACCTAATTGAAGGCTCAACTGATTTTCCATCTTTAAAAGACTTTCCATTCTAAATTTTCCTCTGAATGGTCACAGTTCACAGAAAATGCCACCTTGCTATAAATCTTGCATACCACAGCAGGAGAGACAAAACCATTTCCTTTCTAGTATGGGTAGTCCAAATGCAAAGAGTTTTGTGAAGCCACTCTCACAATTGGCACAAGTTGCCGTCCTCTCTGCTGGAAGGGCAGCACCGGGATCTGCTCCTGGTTTCTGAGGTTTAGTGTGATTCAGAAGGTGAATGAAGGAAACAACCTCTCTGTCTTTTCCTTGTCTCCACCCCCTCTCAGTCCAGTCTCAACGGAGTTCAGAAAGGCAGTCATTCTGATTGTGTTGGGAGAAGACAGAGCTGCTGCTCTCCAAAGCCTTGGTTTTGCTTTGGATTTCTTTCTTAATTCTTTGGCGCAGACCAAAGCCCATCTTTAAAAAAGAAAAGAAAAAGAAAATTACTTGTCTGGGATTTCTGTTCCACTGTTTTGCTGCTCATGCACTGCAGGGGGATTTCCTTTAGGAAACTAATGCCTTTTGAAGGTTCATGGAATGGGCAAGATCCAAACCTTCCCTAAAATTTTCCATAACTCAGTTTTGCAAGCTGCTATGGTGTTGTTGGTTAAAGTCACTTGCAGTCCCCATAGCACAGTCCCTAGTTTGTGATGTTCACTGAGGCTGAAGAAAAGTCCCAGCTGATATTCATAGGACTTTGAACATTACTAATAGCAGAGAGGATTTTTTTTTTCTGTTGGGGAATGGTAAGGTGTGACTATATTGTAGAAGAACCAGGCTTACAGGGTTAAAGCATCTTTAAGCAAAGTTGCTTCCATCATCTGCCACTCCTCTTGGGCCATTTCCATACCACATTGGTATAGTGCTATTATTCCACTTTCAACATTCTGTGGAATTCTGGCGTTTGTCATTTACTGAGGCCAAATAGCTCTCTGGCTGAGAATTCTAAAGGCTCCTCCCTAAACTGCAAACCCCAGGATTCCATAGGATGTTGAAAGTGGAATAATAGCACTCTTAAGGCCCTTTCCACACGGGGGTTTAAAAACGGTGTAGAGCGACCTCTGACGAAGGTCGTCTACACTGTAAAGTGGATTGGGGTGGACTACTTTTGCATAGTTCCACACCCCAATCCGTGCTAGGGCGCCCGGAAGTGGCGGCGCCGCGTGCTTTTTGAAAACCACTTTTCATGTGGTCTTTAAAAAGGATGACCGTGCAGCCCTGTCGCAGCGCCCGGTGTGGATTTGCAGGCATGCGCAAGGGTGCGCCTGCAGATCTGCCGGGGGTGGGATTTCCGGCTGGTGAGCTTCTCCGGTTGGTGGAGAGCCTCCGCCAGTCGTAAGCCACCATTTTGGGCCCCGCAGGACACCGCGGGACGCCGAGGAGTGTGGAGCAGCGAAAATGCGCTGCTCCACGTGGCGACAGACTCAGGTAAGCTCCATTTCAGTGTGGTTTCCCCCGTTTCTTCGCCCATGTGTGGAAAGGGCCTAACAGTGTAGTGCAGAAATGGCCTTAGACTTCTGGGTTGTCACTTAGCTTAGTTTCAATTTTCAAAGAAATAGGGGTGGGGAGAAAAGATTTTCCTAGCCACAATTATATGATTATTTCCCTGTTCTTGATGAAGATGGAGATTGTTCAAAATGGTTTGTTGATGTCAACACAGCTATCTACATTTCTGAACTTTCTTTGAGTATCTGGATAAGGGGACTGTCACAATAAGGGCATTTCTGCATTATATTGTTATAATGCTATTATTCTACTTTCAACATCCTGTGGAATTCTGGGGTTTGTAGTTTAACTGAGGCCAAAGCTCTCTCTGGCTGAGAATTCTAAATGCCCTTTCCTAAACTTTAAACCCCAGGACTAAATGCCCTTCTCTAAACTTTAAACCCCAACATCCTATGATGTTGAAAGTGGAATAATAGCACTATAACAGTGTAATACAGAAATGGCCTGAGTGTAGATGTTTCTGTGAGTGTCAATTGGGACTTAATCTCAGACTGATGTTGCTAAATTTATTCCAGAATATAATAATAAAATAGCACCGTGTCGTAAGCATGATCAGAATATATTTCCCTCATCTGTGTGTATGCTCCAGCCATTTCTGCATATCAAGATTTAGCTTCCAATTCAGGTGCTTGGCCAGCTATTTTTGTCAACATGTGGTGTTCTCCCTGGAACTAGTACCAAATATTCAACAGGGATATTTCATGGAACCATGAGGAAATAGATCAGCATTTAGACAAGTTACTTTTGGACTGTAACTCCAGTGGTCCAGCTAATGGCCATATTGGATTCAAGATTTTCGGAGCAACCATCCAGACAAAATTAACTCTGAAGTAGATGCTTTTCAGTGAAAGGGGAAAAATAATGAATGATCTATACTTTATTTACAGTCTCTGTTTTTTTCTGGGGAATCTGTAATTCATGATACTTCTTGCATGAATTATTTCCCATTCATTTTTTCTGGGAATGTGTTGAACGTTTACTGCGTACCACAGCTGCCAGAATTATAATTCTCTGAAGTCTTCTTCTATTGATGTCATAAGGAAAATCTGTGGTAGGAAGGAATGGGCAGAGCTAACCCCTAATGAATGGTGCAAGCACCCCACTGCAGTGGACAAGTTACAAAGGGGTCACTGCCTGAATTAGTCACTTACAATAAATGGCAACAAAGCTGTCTTGCTGTGGTCCTTTCAAACCAAATGGCTTTAGGCTGCAACTCTGCACACTTATTTAGGAACAAGATCTCTTGAAATCAATTGGACATATTTCTTGAAATCAGTTGGGCGTAATTATGATTCAGACTGCAGTGTACCTATGACCAAGGAATTTGTAGATCCTTTGTAGACAAAAACTTTGTGGACTTCCAATGTACTTCCAAGCTGAATTCAAGCTTCTGGTAATGGCAGTTAAAGTCTTAAATGGCTTGGGGTTAAGTTTCCTGAATCTCAGGGCCTGAACTATTTTCTGCAGTCCTTAGAGGGAGGGAAAAGAATCTCAGGGCAAGAGAGCTGTCTTGAAAAGTGTATACATATGTGTACGTGTGTGTTTTCATTTTTTAGACTTGGTGTTTTTGAGTTGAATGGCATGGCATACTCTGTATAACTGTGGTGGAAGCTTGAAATATCCTGTTTAATAACATCACCAGGGTATTTCCCTTGTAATATCACCCTTGTAACTTCCCCAGTTCCTGCCTGCTATGATATCACAAGGACATATCTCTAGGTCTTGAGTTTTGTCCTGAAATCTCAAAGCCAGGGATAGTTCTGACCTGGAAATCCTGCTTGCAAACTTGATACATGAAGAAGTGCCTTTCCATATATACACATACCCAAGGTTTAAGGTCTACTACAGGGGTCCTCCTCAGTATCCCATCAGTCAGGGCAATCAGTTACAGAAGGGTGTGGAAGAGGACCTTTTCTGCTGTGGCACCCCAGTAATGGGACAACTTCCCCTTGGAGGCCTGATTGGTGTCAGTGTTGCAATCATTTTGATGCCAAGTGATAACATGGTTGTTCACTAACACTTTTTGGACCCAATTGTTTTTATACAAACCTTCTCATGTACATTGTTTTAAATCATTTCATACTATTTTAACCACTTCTAATCTGTCTTTTCAGACACTTAAATTGTTTAATATGTTTTTAGCCTTTTAAAATTATTTTACACTGTTTTCAGTTCGCCAGATTGGTTTTATCATACTATCCTAAGATTTCAAGATAGAAGTTGTTGTTTGCCTTCAAGTTGTTTCTGACTTATGGTCACCCTGAGGCAAATCTATCACTGGGGTTTCTTGGCAAGCTTTGTTCAGTGGGGGTTTGCCGTTGCCTTCCTCTGAGATCGAGAGAGTGTGACTTACCCAGGGTCACCCAATGGGCTTCCATAGCCAAGAGGGGATTCAAATCCTGGTCTTCAGAATCATAGTTCAGCACTCAAAGTGTTGCACCACACTGGCTCTTAGACAGAAGATATGTTAATAAATGAATAAATGAATGACTAAACACATAAGTATAACATTTTTGTGTTTAGCCATTCACTTACTCATTTATTTAAATATTTGTAGAGAGAAGGTAGGATATAAATATTGAAATAAATGAATAAAGGTATGACTAATCACATAAATATATTAAAGCAGAAGTGAGGAAACCTTTGGCTTTCCAGATAATTTTTATGGCCCACAACAGGACAGCTAGTGTTCCCTTATTCAGCATCATAGTACCCCCCACCCATGTCTGTCTGGCACACTGTCTCACAATGCAACCTCCCCCAAATGTTTGAGGAAATTTTCTGTAGCTCTGTTTTGGCACCACAGGGGGGCTGCAGGGGATGGAGAGGAAAGTCCTGATGCTGGTACTGACAGAGTGTTGGGCAGACCTAAGGAACAGATCCAGAATTAGTCATATACGGAATAGAAATTCTGAAATAAAACTTCAACCATATTGATTGCAGTGGGCATAGCATAAGTATGACACTCTGTGTGTGTCTACATGATAAAGTTATAGCAGTTTGATAGCACTTTAAGCGTTATGACCCCATCCTATGGAGATCCTGAGTTTGGAGTTTTTAGAGCAGTTCTAGGTAACAGAAAATTTTAAGTACTTCAAAAACAAAAACAAAATTGATAATGCCAATGAAAGAGGGCTAAGTTCTCATCATAGTGTTCTATAAACTCTGTTATTTCCCCACAGTGCAAATCTGAACTTAATTAAACTTAATTAAATGATAGCCGGCTAAACAAACAAGCAAACATATCCGTAAATTAAACTAAATAAACTAAAAGGAAAAGTGTTGGCTCTGACTCTTCCATTCCATGAATTAATGAGTAAGAGCTCTCTTTCAACAAACTAGTTATTCTGCTGATAACTGAGTTGTCAGTTGTAGCATGCGAAAAGTAAAAAAAGAAGTTAACTTTAAAAATATGCATATTTTTTAAAAACCCTGAGGCTTCCACAGGACAAGCTATTCCAGTTTCAGTAGTACCAAACTTTTATAATGATATAGTAGAGACATTCTCTAAGTCTGGATCAAACCCCGCAGCTCCAATCCTGCATACATTTCACTTGGGCTAAACTTCCTCGAACTCCATGAGATTAACTTCTCAGAATGTGTGCGCAGGTTTGCCTTGCAACACATTGATTGTGGTGTGCCTTTTTACAGTCTAGAGCAGTGGTTCTCAACCTTCCTAATGCCACGACCCTTTAATACAGTTCCTCATGTTGTGGTGACTCCCAACCATAAAATTATTTATTTATTATTTATAATGCCTCCCCCCCCGGAAAAGGCCACCTCACCGGCCAGGAATGGGGGGGGCGGCAGGAAGGGAAAGAGGAGCCGCGTGTCTCCCCCAGGAAAAAACTCCAAGACCCCCCCCGGCTCTGCTTCTGCTTCACTCTCATTTCCACTGGGGGGGGCAGTGTGGGAAAAGTTTCCAGAGTGTCAACCCTGGCCGGGGGGGAAGAATCCCAGTGCCTTTGTCTTTTGTGTCAGGCACAGCTCGCCCCCCTGGAAAAGCGCCGCCTTGTGGGCCCCCGGCCCTTCCGCAGCGCCCCCCTCCATGGCGAGTGGGGCAGGGGCCGTGGCGAGGAGGGGGCCTGCCCCCTGTGCTGCTGCCCCCCCAAGCTGGCCTGTCAGATGGGAGGTTCTCCCGGTAGCAGAGAAGGGGAGCGATTTCAGTCCCTTCTGAGCAGGGGGCAGGAGGACGCGAGCGTGTGGCTCGCACTTGCGCACCACCACTCCTGCTGTGGCGATGCTGTGGCCGCATGCGCTCCCACCAAAGGGGGCAGGAAGATGCGAGCGCATGGCTCATGCTTGTGCACCACCACTGAGGAGGGAATGGAGCCTAAGACCATCGGAAATACGTATTTTCTGATGGTCTTAGGCGACCCCTGTGAAAGGGTCATTCGACCCCCCCAAAGGGGTCGCGACCCCCAGGTTGAGAACTGCTGGTCTAGAGTTTGCAGCATTAGATGTATCTCTGCAATGGAGACTCTTATATGGTTGGTCAAAAGGAAAGTTGTCAGATAATATTACAAAACCACAAGGAGAGTGTGGCTTTCTCTAACCCTTCTACAGTGCATCAATTGCAATTTTTATTTCTGTGCCTCCTCAGCTTTCCTTATTTTTAATGCACCTGGAGTCTTTTTGGTCATCCTCAATGTAGCAAAGGCAATCAATCAAATCAAACAAACTTTATTTTACGGTCCATAGGCCCAACATACCATCCAATGGTACAGTATAGAGAAAATACACCTACTAAATGTGGCAAGGGCAGAAACAATAGGAAATGAAAAAATATAATTAAAAAAATCTCTAAAAATAAGCATTTAGTCAAGATCTTGGAAGAAGGCATTACTCAAAAAATGCCTCTGGTGCCATGCATATGATCTAATAAACTTTCAGAATGCAAACAAGTGATTGGATTAAGATGGACTTTCCATTCCTAACTGAAGCAATCTAAAAGAAAAAAATAAGAATGTTTACAAAATATTGTTCGTTTCCTTGCAAAGTTATACATTCAATGGAAGCAAGAAGTCATTCATTTCCTGTAACACAACAATTTAACTTTGCCCCTGCCTCGTCCCGATATTCTGTCTCTAAAGATCATGTGTGTAACATACAGATGGAAATATATCCTCAAGGTAAAAAAAAAAAAGAAAGGAAAAAAGAAAAAAAAGTGGAAATTGGCTAAAGATCAAAGTTTACTTACATTCCATTCCTTCCTTGCTTTTTATTATCCTGTCCAAATTTAGTCTTTTTTAGAGGGCTTCCCTCCTCCCTTCCCCATGGGGGAAAATTGAGATTAGATTACAGAATTAAGTTTTGTTTTTTAACCTGTATGCAATTTGAAAGCAGGAAAATGGTTGCAGCATAACTGAAGTGGTAAGCCTGGACGGCTAAGCTTTCTTACAAAGGTGGCAGCATGAAAACTATTTATAGAGAATGAATGAGTCCCTAATCCAGCAAGTTCACCTTCCCTCACCTACGGACACATCTACATCATCTATAGTAGGGGTGAAAAAATCTACTGCTTTCATCTTCTTAAACATTCAGTTCCTTAGCCTCTTCTTTTCATCCTAAAAAAATCTGCAAATTGTGGCCAGGTCTTTAAAAGCAAATAGAAGTGAATCCTCTCCCTTCTCCCATTTGTCCTGGTCAAATTGAATAGCCACAGCTATTACCAGCCTGGAGAGAACCATGTTTGAGCTGCCTGCTATACAAGTGCTAAGGATGAGGCACACCTTTAGAAAAAAGACCTGGCAACCCAAATTCAGCATCACAAACTTGGTTGAGTACAGTGGGATCCTAAGCTGGACACTTAAGAACAGGGATGGAAAGAATATTTGAAAATGGTTGAAACATGGTTGAAAAATGTGTTTTCCCAGTGGCAGGAAAACTCAACAAGGGGAGACACTGAGTAATGAAAATCTTTGGCCATTTCTGCACTACAACTGTTATAATGCTATTATTCCACTTTCAACATCCTGTGGAATCCTGGAGTTTGCAGGTTAGGGAGGGGCATTCAGAATTCTCAGCCAGAGAGCTCTTTGGCCTCAGTAAACTACAAACCCCAGAATTCCACAGGATGTTGAAAGTGGAATAATAGCACTATAAGTGTAGGGCAGAAATGGCCTTTATGTCTCGAGAGTTATTCAGTGTGCATGTCTTCTGTGGATTTGTATGGGTTTTGGGAGGGGGGTTGTGTAAAAAGCAGGATTTTCTTTGCAAGAAACATCTATTTTTATTTTTATTTTTGCACACACACAAAAATATTTTCTTTGGAGAAATATTATCTGCTGCATGGAAGATATTCTTTCTTGCACAGAAAAAAAATCTTTTATGTGCAAAAATATTGTGAATTTTGCACAGGATAAGCCTCCAAATACAGCTATTTCCCATGCCAAAAAAAAAAAAAGTTCTTCCCTGTGTAAAAATATCACATGCAAATTTTGCACAGGATAAGTCCCCAGTTGTTAATAGTTTTCAAAACTATATTTTTCAAAGACTATTCTTGTAGCAGTAAGGAAATTGCTAAAATTACTCATTGCTGCCTCCAAGAATGAAAAAGAACTGCATCCCTGTTTAAGAGTTAAGCCCCCAAAGCCCCTAGCCTGGCTTGATGAATCTGATGGTTTTGGTTTCTCTCTCTCTTTTTTAAATTTTCCCAAAATTTTTTCCATCCCAAAGATGGGGAAAAATGGAAAGAAAGGGAAATTCTTTTCAGAAAACAACTTGAAGCAAAAGTAAGCTATAGTTGTAGAATCTTTTTGAGCAAATCATTATGTGAGATGTGACCATAGTAACAAAATGCTCCTATGACTATGGTGTGTCCTTGCAAATTTCTGAAATACCTTAACATACAGCTGTGTACTTCATGTAATTATTTGCATGTTTTGTTGGCATGCCAGGTTTTGGTCACCTCATCAAACAGTTGTTGATGTTAGCGGGTGGTCGCTTGGTGCTGGCCCTGGAGGGAGGACATGACCTTACTGCCATCTGCGATGCGTCAGAAGCCTGCCTCAATGCTCTGCTAGGAAATGAGGTAACTGGTCAGTTAACTGACACACTCCCTAAGAAGAGACTGAAAGATTCCTTTATATGTTGCCATGGTATGATCAATTAATAGTACACAATAATAGGAAAAGTGGCAGGGTGTCAAGCCATCCTAAGGAACTTTGCTGCCCAAGGGAAAAGACAAACTGGTGACACACACAACCCTACATTCCATACACAAATGATTGCTGTGCCTTCAAGTCATTTCTGATCTATAGCAACCCTAAGGCAAACCTTTCATGGTTTTTTTTTGGGGCTGAAACTGTGTAACATGCCAAAGGTCACCCAATGGGTTTCCATGACTGGGTGGGGAATTGAACCTTGGTATCCAGAATCAGACTGCCAGTCAAATCGGAGTCTGGGATTGTGGATAGGATAGCATCCTTCATCACACCTGAGTCTAGCTCTCTAGTTTAGAAAGAGTAGGGGCAGGCTTTGTGACACGCAGATCCTTATCTCTGAGTGTCTCCTGCCAGAGGAAGCTGCCCCATTCTGCATAATGATAGGACTGGTCCAGCTATGAAAGATATTCCTCTTGATCATATTTGTCAGTTGTGATTAGATGGGGTGGATTTATTCTACCACCATGGAATGACTTCCTTGCTTCTCCAGTTTGGACTATGAGCTGCCACTGGTCTCAAATGGAGAAGCAGCAGTGGATGGGAAGGGGATGCAAGATTTTTCTGTCTCATTCTTCTACGTGTTGAAATTACTCCCACTTGGTTTTGATATCAAGATTACGTAATCTGAGTACTAACAGCCCATGGTCTGAACGGAGGTGGGGACATGCTGCATTTCAGTGGTGAGATGAAAATTCCCTCATATACCCACAATGGACTGCCAAATATTTTTGGGGAGTGTGGGTTAAGGGGTTGTAGGAAGAGGTGAGCAGAGGAATTGTTCAGTATTCTTTCATGTCCATTTTGCTCACCACTTCTAGGATCCCAGGTTGACATGGGAAGCTGGGAAACCTATGAATCCTAGGCTTCCCAGCAGGAAACAATTCTGAGCTTGCTGCTTTCCAGTGAAGCAGAATCCAGAGAAGTCCTACCTTCTTTAACTGAGTCCCTGCTTTGGGTTGTCTCTTGGCCCTTTCCATAAGGAAAGAACAGAGCTTTGCAAACATTTTCTTTGGATTGCAACCTGGCCATTGCGGTTGGAGGATTCTGGGAACTAGAGACCTGATAAACATCTTTTCCAAGCTCTGGGTAAGAAGGGATAGCCTAGTGCCTGGGTAGGGGCAAAAGTATTAAAAATGTGTGTTACCAGTTGACAGAGTTATCATTTCTGGGACTGAGCCACATTTCTCATGTTTTTGGAGCAGGTTTCTTCCTTCCTCTGCCAAGTAGAGTGAGCCTCTTAGCACTTCACCGAATAAGCTGAAAGTTTCCATTGGTCAATATATATAAACTAAGAATGGATTCTGACTTACCTGACAAAGCATTTATCTCAAAATTTGCAAATGTTGGTTATGATCTTAACAAAAATGAACCAAATGAACTGTTCAGCCAGCTGCACAGGCCTAATTCAATAAGTACAGCTATTTCCAACATGAGGGGGAATGTGTTGCATCTGTCTGCCATTTACCTGTTAAGGATGTGAAGCTTGTCAGTTAAAATGGGTGGAACCCTAACTCAACATTGCAAACACTGTAAAATAATGAGCAATTCACAGCCAGGTGTTTTAGCACCTACATACTTAAAACTCTGTGCTGCCCAATTTTTCCTTTGCCCTCCATTCATTTTTTTAAAAAAAGAATCTAACTCTTCTTTTTCTTTTTTTCCCCCATTCTAAGGATCACCTGAACTTCTTTACTCCCTAGAGTTACAGTAGGATTAGTCATGCTAACTTCACCCCTGTATGGCTTATGGAGAAGAGCCAAGACCTATGTATTTTCAAAACTTCCTGTAGAGGAAACATATATGAATTATATTTCACCATAAGTAGTGTTTGCTTAGCTGAAATACAGATGCTCCATTCACGTCTTTTATTATCTGCTGCTTAGGCAGTAATTCCAAGCCACACCATGAGTAGTCCTTAAATGGACAGAAACTTCATAAGTCTTGTTCACTGGAAATGGCTGAACGCTGCTGAATGGATTGACTTTTGAACATAGCTTGTCTGATGTAGGGTTATTTATTCATACAATTTGTACCCTCTTCTTCTGGTTCACTACTCATGGGGTTCAGTGCACAGGCAGACATGGAGGTTTGCAGGGCTGCATCCCTCCTCCCCCCCCCCAAAAAAAACTGGCAGTACAGAGTTAGGGAATTTACTTTTCAAAAGCAATGGGTTCTCATACTTACTTATTCCAGTTTTGAAAAAATAATCTGTTTTTGTTTCCCATTGCAATGATGAAAAAAATTGATTCAGGACTTTGCTTCTTGTACTGCATGTTATTTTTTTCCTTTACTTTCTGTTCTTTTTTAAAAAGAAAACAACTACAACTTAGTATTGATAAGTGATAGTATAAGATCTGAAAAATACTAGTCAAGATACCTCCCAAGTTTACTAACTAGAAAGTTGCTCATAATCATGCAACCTTGCCTTAAAATGTAATTTTGTTACACCATGGTTATCAAAATATAACGAATTGCGGATAGCAATGTTACTTGTCACTTTTTACTTCCAAGCTTTGGGTGAAAAAAGCAATTGTTATTTGAGGCCGGGAAGAGTTTTGGAGAAGGTCGCCTCCCCATGGCCTATAAGCCTCTGAGGGCAGGCTTCACCATTTGGTGGCTGATTTTTTTCTTCATGCCTAGAGGCTTAAGGTGTCTAGGAAGCTACACTGAATGTCCTGGTAGACAGAACTCAGTTCCCATTGCTGGTTTGCTGATTAGTACCACTACTCTCAGGGTGGTTAACAAATCCTGTAAAAACCAGCAAGAAAAAAACAAATCAAATGCTGGACAATGAAAACAGAGGAAGAAAAAACAAAAGCACAGCAGCAGGATAATACTAATTCTAGTCACCTTTTAGGAAAGCCTGGGAAGATATGTGTGTTCCTTCATAACAGGGGATTGGACTGGATGGACTCTGTGGTTTCTTCCAACTTTATAATTCTATGATATCAAAGAAAAATTAAAAACAAAAAAACAAACAAGGACCATTTCCACACTACCCTGTTACAGTGCTATTATTACACTTTCAACATCTTATGGAATCCTGAGGTTTGTAGTTTAGAGAGAATTCTCAGCCAGAGAGCTCTTTGGCCTCAGTAAACTACAAACCCCAGAATTCCACAGGATGTTGTAAGTAGAATAATAGCACTATACCAGTGTAGGGTGGAAACAGCCAAGATCTTTGCCTGTTCCTTGGTATAGGCACCAAGGGGCTCTCAGTGGGTAAAGAATTCCAAAGGTGGGTGCACAGTGCTAAAAAAGTAATCTCTCTGATTGCTGTCAGCTGTCTTCTGAATGCAGAAGAACCTGGGAAAAGGCCACGGAAAAGGCAAGCGACTGGGGAAATAAATGGTCCTTGAGAAAGCTGTATCCTCAGCCACATAGGGCCATTGGAAAAATGTTGGATTTTGGCAAAAAATATCCACCTAGCCAGGAGTTCAGTGTTGGGCATTTCATTATATCATCTTCAGTTGTCCATCCGTAAAATGGGAGAATGACCTTTGCACAGTCACTGTAATGAGAAATAGTATCTTTTGGTGAGGAATACATACTTTTTTTGGCATTCATTGCTCCTTTAAATCTCATGCCACCCTTATTTTAGATGTTTTAAACTGGATTAGAGACACAAAGCCAAGCACTTGTTTGAATCTGGAAAAGGGGTAATATTCTATGAAGGAGATCAGAAATGCTTTGGCAGCAGGACTGGCCCTGCCCTTAGGTAGAGTGAGATGATTGCCAATGGAGCAGAAAGCTTGGTGGGAGTGGATAGGACCTTGAGGGAAGCATAAATGTAAAATATCTCTTTTTTTGTACAGATGTCACTACTGCACCTAGTAGGAGACCTTTGGATCCAACTCCTCATCAAAATCCTATAGATAGCTCTAAGACCTAGTCTTCAAATGGTTAACTCATATAAATGGAACTATGCTGATCTACTGCAACTACTCATTAGCAGCATAAATTATATCCATTCAGCTCCTAATTTGTCCAGCCAGTTCAAACAATCTGTTTCGCCTTTTAGTAAGAAGAACAACAAGTGTGGTGGGAGGAATGGTCAAATGGAGTCACCCATTATCATAATTTGAAGATGCAATTCTCTGCAGGTGATTAATAGGGCAATTAGACCATTATTCTGTGGCACTTCCCTTTTGCAGATTGTGCTAACTTCGCACTCGCCTCAGTTTTGAAAATATTGGCAAAGCCAACCCTGGCTTCTCATCACGGCACATGCAATTGAACTTAAATTAGGAAGGTCAGGAAAGGCCTTTGTAAGGCACTCTGCAGTTTGTCAGATGTATTTATTCATGTGCTGAGGATTAGAATTCATAAACATGAATGCAGGGGGCTTTGGAATACTTCTACTTTGCCTTTGTTGTTCTTGGCTGGAACCTGTCAGTGCAGAAATATGCTGCTCCATTTAGGCTACTATCAGCGTGCACATGGGAGCAAGCGTGCGCGTGCATGCGCGCACACACACATACTCATGTACAAAACAAAGCAACTGTAAAACTATCAGTGAATTCCAGCGTTCCTGGGGAGCTAGTCAGACGCAAAGATGTCATGTCACAGCCTTAGTGGAGGAAAAAAAGCTTTTTCCAATTAATTTGATCTCGGAAGCCCTGGAAAGAAAACATCCTGACAGCCAAGAGAGAAGAAACAAACAAAATAACAAGGGGCGTTTCCTTCAGGTCACCTGCATAAACGTGATCATTTTAGCAAAAGCACACTGGATTTGATTTAAAGGAAGTAATATTTAGGAATCATCCTCTGAAATCAATAGGACTTCAGTAATGACTCACTTGTCCAACTGACTGCAATGGATTTACTGTAAGTGTGACTAAATCTGGATCTAATCCTTTGGCTGAAATTCTATTGGTTTCTTAGGCATGCCTGTGTTCTCCTGAGGAAGTGGTTGGATGTGAGTGTATTCAGTTCAAGGTTGCAGAAGTGGAGCTGTGCATGAAGTGCCGTGGGACATTGTTGTATGGTACACATTGCCCATGGAGGAACATTTGGTTGTACATTCCATTGTCCATTTGGGGCCTTGGTTGCATTGTACAACATTGTCATTCAACACAAGAGTGGCATGGCGTATAGACAGATGTACACAGTACAACCCTGATGTTGTCTTTTGGCCATTGTCTTTCAGTTCACTGCTGTTATATGCTCCATTAAAAAATGCCATGTGATCAATATTTATATCTGATTTAGGAATAATTACGAAGATAATAAGAAAAAAATTGCTAAACAGAATATAATGACACAAAACATCTAGTGTGTGCCTGTGTATTTGTGTGTGAACGCGTCTGTGCGTGTGTGCATACTTGGGATATATAATGTACTTGCAGATTTTCTTATGCTCATGGAAAAAGGGTGTCTTGACACATTAAAATTCCCTACAAAATCATAATAATACTAATTGGAAAACTAGTTGGGGAAAAATTATTCACACAAAACCAAACATTTTTGTATTAAAAACAGCATACTTTCTACAAAATATGCATTTTACACAAAGTGTGCACAACTAATTAATTTTTTAAAAAAAGTCACGAAATGCTAAAAAGAATTTAAAATGTTCAAACACTTATGTAATGTTGATAGCAGAAAGAAAACTCTTGGAATCCTTCTTTCTTGTATCATTCAAAGAAATATCCATTTTAGTCTGTTACACCATAGAGGTGAAAGTGAAAGATTTTCCCATTCCTAGTTCCACGAAGTTATGAAGAATTCACACAGAAACCTTCCCACACAGTGACAGAACTTGGAAAAAGTTATACTTTTGGATTCCACTGCCCAGAATCCTATAGTTTGCTTGCTTTCTTGCATGTGAAAATTAAATAAACGTAGAACGATATTTGTAATATACAGGTGTGCCTATGTGTCTAGGCTCAAAAAATATTCCACAGTTCATGCAGAATAGGTAAAAAGCTTTAAGCTGCACTCGTGTCTTTACTTATCCAGCAGTAAGGCCTATAAATCTGAGTGAGAGGTTTGTTTCTAATTAGATTCTGTATAAGTTGAGAAGGCAACAAAATCTCCAAATGAAAGGTGTGCCTAGGACATGGAGCAATAGATTCAAACTACAGGAAAAGAGATTCCGCCTAAACATTAGGAAGAACTTCGTGATGGTAGGAGCTGTTTGACAGTGGAATACACTGCCTTGGAGTCTGGCAGAGTCTCCTTCTCTGGAGTTTTTTAAACAACGGCTGGATGATTGGCTCTTGTGGTCTCTTCCAGTTCATGAATCTATGAAAGATTAGGCACACAACCACAGAGAAAGCACTCTCCCTGGCTCCAATCAGACACTCTTCAGATGTTGCTCACATACACAAAGGAGTTTTTAAAAAAAGATAGACTCTTTAAATACAACTCTTTATTCAAACAATTCAAATAGGGCAAGAGTGAAGGGCTGGCATCTTACAGAGAAGTTGCAGATTTGTGGTCCAGAGTTATAGATCTGTAACTCCTGTTTATTCAGCCAGGTCCATATTCACAATTGTGGCATTATTGCCATAATAACAAACCCATCTTAACTACCTTAACCTCCAAAGCTATCTCAATTAGCAGCAGCTGCACTGAGTGATGGAAGTTAGTTCTGCTGGCAATCAGGATGAGATATCAAACCCCCTCCTACCAGAGATCTCTAGTGCAACAATCAGAGGCAGGGTCTCTGTTGCAACTCTTCATTGTACTAGAGATCACTGGCAGGAGAGACTTGAAAATGCCATCCTGCTATGCCCCAAAGTCCCAGCAGAACAGATCCCTGTCACTTGATGTGGCTGCAGACTTTTAGGTTTGAAAAGTCAGGTCAGGAGATGAGGCATAGTTATGCCTTCATAACTACGTCTCTGATGTAGGGATTCAGTGAATATCTTTCAGAAAGGAGACACTTCGTGCCGCTTGGAGCAAATAAAGAGAGAAAAGATATCATCTTTCTAAAAAATACTGTGCACTCTAGGGGGAAGCATAGTATTGGTGTTTTGGTTGACACAGTCTAGTTTCTGTTTATTATTTTACCAAGTAGGTAGGGTCATAGGGGAGAAATCACAGCAAGACAAGGTATAAATGAAATAATCTGTCCAAATAACCGTCATTTTTTAAAAAATGGGCATGGGACATTCTTTTTATACATTACTGTGTATAAATTGAAACATACAAAAATGCATTTGATTTGTGGAAATAGGAGATTAATCCAGAGCTTGGAAATGTTACTTGTTTGGAGTATAGTTCTCAGAATCTTCCAATGAGCATGTCTGTAGGATTCTTGTAGTTGTATCCTAAAATGGTTTCCAAACTCTTGTGTGAAGCATGATGCATATTCTGATTATTCTTCCATACATTTAAATCTATTGACCCAAGCCAGATTAAAATTTTCTACTTCCCTAAGGTTTCTAATTCAGCATGTTCTACTGGTACCTCTGTTTTATCTGAATATGCTCCCAAGAATGACCTCCTCACCCACTTCATCCAGCATTGCAGAAGATTCCCCATTTTCTTGTGAAGTCAACCATGACTCATCTGTTGTTCTGGCATGATGGATGCCCCGTCGTTAATGCTATCACAGAGGACTAAAGCATGCTCAAAAGCAACTCCTGCTTCCCTTAAATATTATGCTTCTCGGTGCATTTATAGAACTAAATACAGTTCTAAATACATTTGACTTGGAAGTGAGTCCCATTAATTTCAGTGTATTTGATTTCCAAGTATGTGTGCTTTGGATCACAGCCCACGTTTGGATATTACACAGAGACCTAACTTGGATCCAAATCACACTTACTTGCATTCCAGTGAAACCAATGGGACCTACTTCTAAGTGTAAACTTATTTTTTAGGTTTCAGAATAACACTGAGAATCAATGGCCTTCCCTCGAAAGAGATCTATATCAATTTTCTATCACTGTTTATAAAGATAAAGATGTGGAAATGGATTGAATCTGTGTGGGTATCCATAGTCCAGGTTTCTATACCCCATTCAGACATTCAAGAAAAACACATAAAGAGTAGGAAACATTTTCTTATGCATGGATTCTGATTCCTAGAGCTTGGGCAAGTCAAATTCCCATAATCCCTCAGAGATCTTAAGCACTGAATATGGTGGCTAGAGGATTCTGGGAGATAGAATCCACAATTTTAACTTTTTGAAGGTCTAACACTGAACGGAGAGATTTCTAAGTGAATGCTTCACAATTTGGTGAAATTAGAAATGCGAAAATCTGCCATTTTTACCTTTTTTCACATGTAGACTTTTTTGAAACTCAAATTCTTTCTGTTCTGCATATAAAGAAAATTGTGAATTTGGGCAAATTCTTTAAAAACCATCCAAAATAAAATGACCCCCAGTTGGACCACCATTTCAAGAGGCACAACTATTCCCAGCCTGGAATAAGGATGATATGGTAGACAGCTGTTAAAGATGACGAAGATTTGGAGAAGGAACAAAAATACAGAGAGAAGACAGTCCTAATTTGGTACCAACATGAGTGCTATTCAGGGGTTATTGAATATGGTTTAAAATATGTGTGGTGGGTTCTAGCTCTGCCCTTCTACCATCATTCCTGTCACCCTCAGTGCTTGGTTTCCAAATCTCATCAATTCACCAGGTTCCCAAAGAGCCTCTACAGATAGCAGAGGGTTGTGCTCTCCAGGTGCTTTTAGATACTCATACACTTACAGAAGGTGACAGAAATCACAACAGAGGAGTGGCTAGCCTGCTCCCTCTCCTCAGGTGTTTTCTAAGACGGGGAAAAAACAGATGTAAAAAGTCAAAGTTGCTTTTAGAAACAGCTCTTTCAGCCTTAAAACATGGCCGGCTGGGGCAGGAAGAAAGATGCCTTTTAAATGACCAGTTACATATCCCAGGGTGCAATTAACCATTTAAGTGCTGAGCCCTTTCTTCCCCCTGTGTGTGAAGTGTTGGGGGTACTGAGGGTCCCAGCAGTCACACTAGGGCTCAGGGAGCTGGACATAGACTACAGACTTTGCCCAGCCTTGGTTAAGAACTCCATGCTCTGCACCTGGATGGTTGTGAGGCTTTTTGTTTGTTATTTGAACAAACAAACAAACAAACTCATATTCTTTGCATCCTTAAAAAAAAAAAGGAACAAATATTAAAAGGGATTTTCCTTCTTTCTTTCGTTTCATATCTTTTTCTTTCTTTCTTTTTAAAATTCCTATCCAAATTGAAATGAAACTCAATTATTTTCCAGCTCTAAAGCAAATGTCAGGGGGGATGTGCCCATAAACTTGTCACATTAAACAGGATATGTTCAGCTGAACATGTTTAGAATCCTTGTAACTCAGAAACCAGTGCAATCCATGGTCCTGGTCACACGGAGGACTCTTCATGCGTGCAGCCAAAGGCACAAGACTTTCAGAGTTTTCCATTCATTGAGCAAAGGCGGGAGTGGAGCCAGTACGAACATGGATGTTAGGAATGAGAGTGGCATGCACAGTTCCACTCCCCAGCTAGGGGAGTTTTGAATAGTTTTGAGTCAAGGCTTATTGTGCTGAGCCCCATGGAGTGGAAATGGAAATGACAGCCAGTCTAGTGGTTTGAGTTTTAGGCCATTTCTGTACTACACAGTACAATATAGTGCTATTATTCCATTTTCAACATCCTATGGAATCCTGGGGTTTGCAGTTTTAGGAGGGGCATTTATAATTCTCAGCCAGAGAGCTCTTTGGCCTCAGTAAACTACAAACCCCAGAATTCCACAGGATGTTGAAAGTGGGATAATAGCACTATAACAGTGTAGTGTGGAAATGGCCTTAGACTATGATCCTGGAGACCAGGGTTCAATTCCTTGCTTGACCATGGAACCCCACTGGATGATTCTGGATGCATTACACATACACAGCCCCAGAAAAATCCCATGATAGGTTCACCTTGGGTTGCCATAAATCAGAAATGACTTGAAGGCACACAATAGCAACAAAGTTTTTGAGTGTCATCAGTGAATAAAAACCAGCAGGTAGAGATGACAGCAGTTGTGACTGCTGCTGTCTCTTCATCTTCTTTTTTCCTGTATCCTCCTGTTCCTCCCCATCCTCTGTGTATAGAGAAATCTCTTTCCCACTTGCCACCATAGGTAGCCTGTTAGAAGGAAGTCTTCTTGAGGAGTGTAGAAAAGATTAAGCAGCTGGTCTCCTCCTGAAACCAGAACAAAAAATACTGAAATCCTTAATTCAGGTACTGTGGGGTGGTGGGGGGAGTGGGTCGGATTGAGTTGATGCAAAATACCCATGAACTGTTTAGTTGATGACTTTAGAACACATCCATTATAAGACACCTGTCAAAACAAAAAGAGTGATGGTTTCAGTTAATTAGAAAAAAGAATGGCTTGCAAACAGACAAATTCTTCAGAGTGTCACACAGTTTTAGACTGTAATTAGAGAACTCTGATTGAATAAAACAGCAATTTTTCATGGAGGGGTCTAAATTAGCCTATTGAAATTCATCATCATATGTGAATTTGGTTGTTGTTTTAAACAACCTTATCACAACACTGGGTGAACCTGACTCGTTTTCACAGTCAAGACAGACCATGAACAAAATCCTCTGGCCAAACTTTGTATCTATGTGTATTTAAATTAAATCAATTTAATTGTCCTTTTAACCATGCAAGTTGCTTTAACCAAATAATCAGAGCAACTCATCCTTGCGGAAATCAACTGAATTTAGGATGGGTCACAATAATTAAGTGACACCAGAGCTTAAGGAATTACCTTTAAGAAGCAATTAGTTACCATGATAATTGGAAGCCCTTGAAAAGTAGTTAGCCACTATACAATTAGAATTCTAAGGAAATTACTCTTTGCTTTTTCATTTCACAAAAGTAACTAATATCTAAATGCTACAAGCTGCTAAATGCTATACAGTTTGCTCCCATCCACCTTGTTGTTTCCTCAGCACCCGCAACACAGTGTGATATGGAAGTACAAGGCAGCACTTAAATCCTCTGCTAATTAGAAAGGCCACACCCCATAATGATATATTTACTTAAAGTTAGCTGCACTGCAAAATGAGAGAAGTTGAATTGCAAATAAAATGTGACTTGCTGGTTTTTGTTATTATAAAAACAAATTAATTAAAAGTAATTTGTAATTAGTTACTTCCAAGCTCTGAACAATGACTGAGCCATCAGTCAAGTAAGCTGAATTTGTGTGTATGTGCGCCTACAAGTTGCCTGTCTACTTATGGTGACCCCATGAATTTCATAGGCGTTTCTTAGGCAAGGAATAATTAGAGATGGTTTACGAGTTCCTTCCTCTGAAATATATCCTACAGGACCTGTATTGATTGGGTTTAGGTAGGGCATAATAATCAAAGAACTCAGCCAATAGATCAGTAAGTGCGACTCACATCTCAGGTAACAGGACCAGAGGTTCTTTTACACTACACAGTTATAGTGCTATATGGAAAATGCCTACAGAACTGCCATGAAAACATCCTATGGAATCCTGGGATTTATAGTTTGATGAATCACTAGTGCTATCTGCCCGAGAATTCTAAATAGCCCTTCCTGCACATGCCAGAATTCCACAGGATAATGCCATAGCAGTTAAAGTGGAATCACAGAGCTGTAATTGTGTGGTGTGAAAGTGTCCTAAGAAAGACATCTCCTGAAGCCCTAGTAGAGTTGCCAATTCAGGATCACTCCAGGCTTTGAGGTTTCCAAGTCAAAACCTGAGACCAATACACAGCTCCACTGATCCATTAAGTATGATGCATTAAGTAGCAACCAGAGGTTTTCACAGCTTGTCATTCAAACACACATGCACACAGAGTGTATTTTCTTGTTTGGAAATGAAGACAGAAATCTTAGCTAAAGGGGCTAGATCCAGATCAAGCTGAAATGAGGGGATTATTCCTTATCATTTACTTAGAGAAATGAGATAAGAAATATTTAATCCAGTCTACTTGCCTCTGGCCAGAATATGGATACAGAGAAGAATGGAAGGTGAGTCCTGGTCCACAACAGGTGGGAGAGAGGGACAGAGCTAATTAAGTAAATATATAGACCTCCTGGAGAATCCTTGCAAGCTGCAGCATCAAATCAATTAATCCTTGTAATATGTAGCAAGCTGCTCCTCTACTGGCTGAGCCCTTTCCTCCTGCCTGGAGGTATGCCTATTAAAGTTGGAGAATGCACACCCTTGTCTCCTCCCTGGAGGTGACCCAGAACAACTGGAGACTCAGGGCCAAACCCTGAAATCTGGCAACCCTAGGCCCAAGACAGGTAGTGCCAAAAAGGTAATATTAACAATATTATGCTAAACAGATAGAAGCCTATTCAATGTAAGGTGGCTCTTTCCTTCTCTTTATCTATGCATTTACCCTCAAATTTCCCACCTTGTCCAAGAATGTTAAAAAATACAATACGGTTAGCTCACATCTGCTTGTAAAGGCACAGTGGAGCTTTGGCAGCCACTACATGGCCTGCTTAGAGCTGCCATGCCTTTCAAAATCTTTCCTCGCGCACATGGATTTCTCTGGAAGCAAAGACAAGAAAGCATAATAGAGGCCAAGTGGGCTAGCTTCAACCCTTTGAAAAATATTCCTCAGTGTATCTTTGTAGGCCTATCCATCAAATGGGCTTTGTTGCTCCTGCGATGACCTGAGTCAGTTGTTTATGCAAAATTCTTTTATAAAGATGTACTTCCAGCGTCTTTTTGCAGTTTTTGTACTCTTTGGCTCCAGAGCTAGTAGAATGCCAAGAAGTGTAGGAGTGAAGGTGACAGTGCTATGTCTGTCAGCCATGGAGTGATTCCTTTTGTTCAGCCCTGGTCTCATGATATTTTCCAGGGACACCCTCTTGTCTATTTAGTTTAATGATTAAGAGAAGAGGAGGAGGAGGAGGAGGAAAAAAATATGGATCACTGCCACCAGAAATTATTCCTTGTGATGTAGACAATCTCTTTTTTTTTTTCCTCAGAAAGGACAGAGTTAGTAGTTATTACAGAGCTAGTAGCTATTACAGTCTATTTTATTATATTGGTGACTTTTTCAAAATAATGATTCCTCTGGGTCAGCCCTCCAATCATACCTCTGGAGCCTGATGAAGTTTTACTAACATATAGCAGAAGCCGACCAGAGAATAACAGCAATTGCTAACATTCCAAAAGGAGGGGTTTTTCAATGCTATTTTGCAAGGGAAGATCTTTAGTAGGAAACTAGTAACACCAGAGCTCTGCCTCAAGATCCTTTCACATACCTTGCAATATTTCACAGATGGTAACCAGGACACATGTGCCCAAGCAACATCAGAGTGTCAAGATTATTATTGAGGAAGAACACAGAAGCTAAAGGAAGCTGCAGCAATTTGCTGTTGCCCGTGCCTGCAGAGAAGAGCAAGATTCTTCCTTCCCTTTCCTCTCTTCTCCCCCCTGCTGAATGAATCAAGCACAAGCTACCTTTGCATGTTGGGCACAGTGGTGGAGCTTGGAGTGTGTGTGGGGGGGGGCAGGAAGGAGGTAGGGCTATGGCACGAGGGGTGTGGTCACTGTGCATGGGGGTGTGGCTGTGGTGCATGAGGGCGTGGCCAGGGTGTGCAGTGGTGTTGCCAGGGCATGCGGGGGCATGGCTACAGGCTGGGATGCCCCAAAAACATTGCTGCCCAGGACAAACCCTCCCATCCCTACGTGACTGGGTTTGCAGCAACTGATGTAAGCCAAAGATGAAAGGGAGGATGTGGGAGGAGAAGAGCAGTAAAAAAACAGTAAAAAAAAAGATGACCGTGGGTTACTCACAACTGTCTCTTCCAAATTGGGACAGTTGGAGGTGATGCTATAGTCCAGCCATTTCCAGCCACCTCAAATGTGTATGGAACTACAGCTGATGAGGAAGATGGCACTTGTAATTCAGACTAGCAGGGGAATCTGGGATTCAACACCACTTACATAATTCAATCCCACACCATAAAGTAGGATTCCTTCTTCTTCTCCTTCCTTCTCTTTGGGCTAGATATCGATCTCTTTTCAGACTTTCCAAAAATATTTTTATTTACTTTTTAACTGATAGGTACAGTGAGTAGACGTATTTCAGTTGCTTGTGAGATTTATTTTTCAGTTTCAACTGCATTGTGTGTGAGATGGGGTGGAAATCTCAGTTCAACTGTATGTCAGTAGCTGGCACTGACCATTGTATTAGATAATATTAATATTATTGGATGCAAGGAGTGGGGAACTGGGAAGAACAAGATGCCTGGGGTCCATGAGGCCTTTGCAATGCCTCTATCCTCTACACACATTGAGATCTGTTGTTAACTTACATATATATCCCTTGTGGTTTTCATCCCTCCACAACTGCAGCTGCTAGCAATGATTTGCCAGCCATCATAGATCTGACCCCATAGGTACAGACTTCTGTTTGAAAAGCACTGGTCTAAATCCAGTTGAGTGCACACTTGACAACAGCTAAACCCCTTTCAAAAACCAAACCAAACAAAAACTTTCTGTCTTTCATATGCTTACGAAGGAATGGAAACAGGAGGAACTAAATGTCCATCTCATACAGCCTGTTGATAATGTGGAAGTGAGTCATGCTACCCATTTGAACATGTGTTCACCCATAAATTCCAAGCACATGCTAAGTGATTAGGGTCTCTCAAGTGCCAAGTTGCAAATGTTCCTGGTTCAAAAAATGAATGGGGGTTGCTGGTTGCCACAAAGTCACAGGTTGCAATGGGAAAGGGCATAGTGGCAATGATCAATTGCCCTTAGTCCAAAAAGGCACATCCACTGCAAAATAATCTACACAAATAAAGGCAGAAGCCGAACAAATTTCTCTAAATGTCTTGTGAATAGCTCAAATGATAGCAATGGATATTCCACTGCTAGGTTTGTGTTGGGTTTATCCGATATTTCATTCTGCTTGAGGTTATTTGATAGCATTTGCAAACTACAGCATTCCGAGTGTGTAAACGTCATTTCTGATTTTCTCATTCTCTGAATTATGTTTCTGGTGATGGAAGTTGGGGGTGGTGAGGAAATAAGCAGGACAGCATGCCCCCATCAGTTCTAAGGCAACGTTTTGTTTTGGCATACAGCTGCTCCTATCAACACAATGGGATTTGATTTGTGAGGAGCCAACCAAAATTACCCAAATAACTAGCATTTTTAAATGACTAATAGGGAGACGTGCACCTGCTCGAGAGACTCCATACATTAGTCTTGCAGTCAGAGGGAAAGCTCCTTGGAATTCAATTACATGGCAGAAAAACAGAAAGCAACACGGTGTCCTCCTCTCCATTTCGTGGGAGGAATCCCCACAAGTTAGCTTGCTACTTCTCTGGCAGGGATTTTCATGAAGCTTAAGCATGTTCTGTGTGAGCTGCTTCCATGTGGCTTATGGCATTTTTGTACTCGTTTCCACTTGATTTGTTTTCCTTTTGCAGCTGGAGCCATTCTCTGAAGATATCCTCCATCAAACCCCTAATGCAAACGCGATGGTTTCTTTGCAAAAGATCACAGAAATTCATAGTAAGTTTTAGTAGGCTTATTCTTATATTTTTAAATTATAGATCTTACAGTTTCATAACACAAGAAGGAACATGCAATCAATTTTTCTGAATAGTCTGGTAAATATTCATATACTACTGTTATGATCTCATGGTCTTTTACATCCTTCCCATTGGGCTGGATCCAGACTTAGTAATGCCTGGGGTACACCAGAGCTTGGAAAAGTTAGCTCTGGAGACAACAACAGAATCCTCCAGGAAACATGGGCAAAGATCCTACAACTAGCAGGCCAAATATAACACTCTTCCTGTGCAGTTCTGTGCCCTCCCCTCTCACTGCCAGCTATCAAGCCCTAGCAGGAGCTGCCCCTTCTGCTGGGGATGAGAGGGAGGGGAAAGACAATTCAGATAATGAAGAAGCAGTTGGTCTTGTCCTGAAGTGTGGATGAAACGAGGTTAAGAACATCTTCAGCATCCAAATTAACTTCACTTTCCCTTCTTTCCCCAAGAGTAGGCAGCATCAGCAGCCCCTCCCCAGGGTTTGACAGCTTCCAGAGGAGGGAGGTTTTGGATGAGGTGCAGAGAGCCAGAAATTATTTCTTTGTATCCCATCCTAAAAGATGCATGTATGCATGTAAGCTGCGCTTACGTGCACATATGTCACTAATAGGATTCTGCCCAGTGATGCTGGCTGAGGTTCTTGGAATCCCCAAAACTACCATATTTGCCAGTGTATAAGATGCACCAGTGTATAAGACATCCTCTATCTATCTATCTATCTATCTATCTATCTATCTATCTATCTATCTATGGGTTTGCATGGCAAAATATGCTCCCATAAATGGATAGCTGCATCTTCGGGACAGCTGCTGTGCACACAGGACTGAATGAACTGATTTTGAAGAATATATGAGAGTATGATGCTTTTACACATGTTTATCTATTGGATTATATGATAACATAGTAAATAGGGACAGTCAGATTATTTCAGAGATTTAGTAACTGAATGCTCCTATATTAATAGGCTTGTGTTTGTAAGATGTATTGATGTATTTGTAACTGTCCTTTCTGTACCACATACCATCATGCTGTGTTTACCACAGCTGAAGTTTTTCATTACAGATATTCATATTTAGCTCTGATACTTCAAGGAAAAAGAAAGCATCTGTTTTTTAAAAACTCTTTAAAAATAATTAGGATCTTACGTAGCGATAATTTTGTGACTGTTACAATGCATTTTCAGTGTATCTAGCCTGTTGAAATGATCAAACCAAAACCAGTGTTGACTGTTGGGCTGATTTCACAGTTTAAAATAGGGAAGATGAACATGTCTTTACACAAATCAGCTTTTTAATGGGCTTTTCGGCTTCCTGGAGCTCTTATCTGAATAAGAATGAGTCCAGAAAATGTAAAAGGGGAAGTTGTAAGAGATGAAACCTAAAAATGTCTGAGTTGTAATATTTAACCCATTAAACAGCTCCAATCCTCTGTTGTCCCTCTTTTTGGCTGCTTTTAAACTTTCTCTCTTTGCCCCTTTGATGAATGCTAATTTTTTTATCCAAACCTCTTAAAACTGCTTCAAAATTTTGTGGTTTGGATTTATTTTCCCCAAGACTCCACCTA
The DNA here is from genome assembly GCA_948474755.1 of Ctenosaura bakeri. Classification (NCBI taxonomy): domain Eukaryota; kingdom Metazoa; phylum Chordata; class Lepidosauria; order Squamata; family Iguanidae; genus Ctenosaura; species Ctenosaura bakeri. The sequence goes on from CAOLHI010001323.1 coordinate 117,767, forward strand.
AAACTGAAGAAAAAAAAAATCCAGCCAATTTTCAGCTGAAATCAAATGGGTAAGTGAGGCCAGATCTCTTCTAAGTTGCCTAGAATGCATTGGTGCACCCCACTGGGATGAAAAATAGCCCCTGGCCCCAGCACTGTTGCCCACTCCTGCGTTAAAAGAAAGCATTAGCTTCCCATATGTTTTACCAGAAGATTTATGTTTCCAGTGGGCATTAAGGAACATGCATCAACTTGTAAACAAGATGTGCAGGCATGCACACCTTGTTTTCAGTGCAAAATTCAGTATGCATTTGTGTGTTTTTTTGTTTTTTGTTTTGCTGCCACTGCCACTGTTGTGAGTTCAGTGGCAGCAAGAGATTCTTGGGAGACTGCAAAATGGAATGATGGGTGTCTACCCTTGCAGAAGAGGGTGAATGCCATTTGGATTTTATGCCTATCTTGGCATGTCTCTGATGGGCAGAATCCATCAGTTTGTTGTTGTTGTTGTTGTGATTTCTGACTTATGTCAACTCCTAGGTGAACCTATCATAGGGTTTTCTGGAGGCTGAGAGTGTGTGATGTGCCCAAGGTCACCCAGTGGGTTTCCATGGCCAAGTAGAAAATTGAACCCTGGTCTCCAAAGTCATAGTCTAATGCTCATACCACTACACCACAAAGGCTCTGCCCCGTCAATATTGACCATGAATGGATTCAGCACCCAGGGTTGCTTAAATGTACACTCTCAGTCCAAAAGAATTAAAAAAAAAAGCATAGGATACTGTCTTATATTAGGTCATACCATTGGTTCATTTAACCCATTACTATCAATACCGACTAGCAGAAGGTCTCCAGATTTTAAAGCACATCTTCTCAAGCCCTATATGGAAAGGCTGGTATTTGAATCTGGGACCTTTGGCAAGTATGGCACATGCTGTATGGCTGAGCAACCATCCTACCTGAGTTGTGATTCATTTATTTTATTAATGCCCTTGCAAAACTGAAGCAGCAGATATGGGTTCATTTCTTTTATGGCAAAGCAAGGTATTAGTCCTGTGCCAACAGATCTGGTTTTCTTGCACATCTGTTTTTCTCGCAAAAGCCTCCCCCACCCATTTTGTGAACACTGAAACCCATAAATAATGGAGTCTGAATTGCTTGTTCATTGCAAAGTCTGACTATTGCATGAATGTTCTGTGGGAACATTGTGGAATGCCCATATAACTTTTTTATTAATTTTTTTTGTAGTTTTAATGAATGGAGATTATAGTCTCTAAATGTAGCATTTATAGAGAATGGTTTTGGGGTGTGTGTGTGTGCTTAAATAGCATTTGCCATTTGTGTTTAAAAAGCATTTGCTATTGTTTAGTGCTTTATATACAGATTTTAGTCATGGATTTTACACCTCTGGAGAAAAGCCAAGTTTCTATCATTTATTCTTAATTTATTTTTAGATACTTAATATGCCTCAGGCTTTATCCCCCTAAAATTCCCTGTTATGTAAAGAGTCTGCTAGCAAGTCAAATTGTCATGGAGCTACAGTTTTAAAAATTCAACAAAACAACTCCATTATGCTACTATTGGATCAAGAGGGATGTCTCTTTTTTTCTGCTTTGGTCTTTTTGCTGCATCTATTGATGAAACTATTTTATTTGGTGACAAAAATGTTGTCTTCTGAAAGGACTGGAGCTGTGTCTTACCTTCCACATCATAAGTGATTCACATCAGCTTTACTTGCAGTTGTAGCTAGTGGCTTCCTTGAACATTCAGCACCACAAACATGGCAGGAGGAATCCGTACTTTTAACAATTAAGCATTCAGAATATTGACTGGACTTGGATGATGAATTCATCAGTTTTGCACAGTTAATTTTTTTTAAAAAAATTATAATTAATTTTAACCTATTTTTAATTTAAATTAATAGTTTTAAATTTTTAACTTAATGTTTAATGTTTAAATGTTGATGTTTAAATAATATTTAATTTATAGTTAATGAGCTCTTGCCAGTTCCAAATAGGAAAATATTTGCATATTTCAGAAAATTCTTATTTTTAAAAATCTGTATTGAAACTAAATGCTCACCAAACTCTAGTTCACTTTCATCCTGTGACAAATTTGTATTCCAGTCAACTGGGGTGTCAAGAACTCCATGTTTGAATTTTCCAAAACTTTTTTGGAGGGCTGCAATTCCCAGAATGCCCTTAAGGAATTCTCGGAGTTGTCATCCAAAAATTATTTTCCTGCCAAACTCTGACAGAGCCCCATCTTCCAGAGATGCCCACCAAGAGCGGATGAGATAGTACCACACCCATTTTATGTGGTATATATCAGATTCAAATGCGGTGTTGTATGGACAGATTTATTTACTATGTCAGAGGGAAGAACAGCTACAGTAGTGATAACAATAACAACAGCAACTCTGAGAGCATAGACTTCATACTGACAAGGTAAAAAGAAAATTCTGCTGCATGAGGTTGCATTCATAAATATCCAAAGCAAAGCCTGAAAACTGTATAACATAACTTTCCAAATTAGAATTCTGAAACTAAGGCAAATTTTGTATTGATACAAAATTTATCAAAAAAGATATGTAGAACATATGTGCATCTGAATAAAAAAGCCTAAACTAAAACGGGATGTTTAAAAAATATTCCAGCCTTTATATTGACAGAAAAAATCATTTTAGTTGATGTTCTTTCCAACTTTCATCTTTCCTCTGAAAAGTCATAATGGAATAATTTGGGGGTTCTATCATTTTCTTCATGTATGCATCTAAAAAAAAACTAAATTAAAATGTGATGTATCAAAAATTCACACAAACATATTTTGTCAATGGGAATAATAATAATAATAATAATAATAATAATAATAATAATAATAATAATAATAATAGATGTGCAAACATAAATATGCATGACCTTCTGAGAAATTTTAAGAAATGCCAAGACCAGTCCTTCAACAGGGATGCTATTTTCCTATTTTTCCATTTTTCTAATTGTTTAGGGCTGTTGTAGTTGTTATATTATAAAATATAAATGAAGTCTCAATATACCGTAGGGACTCAAGGCAGCCTTTAGAATATCAAAAACATCCAAAGACATTGGTGGGTGTGGGTAAGTGTGTGTGTGTGTGTTATTTTCAAAAATAATTCAACTATCTATAAAAGCGATCCATTTTTTTAAAAAAAAACTGTTAAAAGACAAGTAATAGAAAAGATCAAAACAACAAACCATTAAAATTCTTTGCTGTTACTTTCTAAAAATCCTGTGGGAATAGGAAAGTTTTCATTTGCCAGGAGAAGGAGAGCAAGGAGGGAGCCATCCTAGTCCACCTGGGGATGCCATTCCAAAGTCTAGAAACAGCCACTGAGAAGACCCTCTCTCTTGTACCCCCCCCAAAAAAAACCATGGCAGTGAAGGCAGTGGGATTGACAGAAAGAATCAACCAGGTTGTTCTCTGCCAGTAGGCCATTTGCTAATTCCTGTAAACTGAAAGTGTGCCTCAGCCCCAGCATATTTTTAGAATAAATGATGGCCTACTGACACTTTCACACACTTTGGACTTCAGGTTTTGACTCTACGGAAATACATAAGAAGCACTTGAAAGTTTATGGGACCAGGTTGAATACAGATGTGCCACTCATTCCATTTGTGATTTTTCCTCCTCATTCAACTGGATATCTTGCTTCACTTTTCAAAGACTTTTTGTAACAGAAAGCAGAAGGCTTCGAACTTTTTTTTAAAAAACCCACAATCCATATATTATGTAATGTATGAATATTTCCTTGCCTACCTTTTTCTAAGCTACCCTATAATATACTGCAGTGCTCCAACCACAGCCTGTACATATATTAACATGTTAAATAAATTATTGTTCTAGTACATACTCTGAGGTTAGAGGCGAAAGAACATCCAGGACTAACAAACTTGATTGTTCTGGCAGCATAACAGTGTAGTCGTCCCTTCTGGCATCTCTTACTTCCATTTCTGGTACAGTCACCTCTGTTTTTCTTTTTTCTTCTGTTTATTATTTATGGCTACATCAAATGGACCTACCATTCTTACAAATTTCAGATGCTGCAGCTAACAGATACTACAATGAGTTCTCATTCGGTCAAAAGAATCCACTGCTGCCGGCTTCTCAGACACTGGGAGTTCATTAAACTGTGTGCTGTTCTTTTAGTTTATTACTTTCTTGGGAAGGCTGTGAGATAGACTTTGGAAAGAGAACACTTTCCAACTTGGCACTGTGGAATCCAGAAACATAACTTCATCACAGCAGTTTGAAATCCCAATTATAACTGCTTGCACACTTCTAAGTATTCCGTCTTGGACCTAAACAATTACTAGGGTTTATACCACCGTGCTAGCTAAAATTCCCATAAATTATGTTGTATTTTCTTTAGGCAAGTACTGGAAGTCTGTGGAGCCTTATGTTGTGCCAGTTAGCTGTAAGCTGGCAGACAGTCAGAAACAAGAGAGAGAAGAGACAGAGGCAGTCTCAGCTATGGCCTTACTCTCAGTGGATGTTGAACAGTCTTTTCCACAAGAACACAGCAGGTACGTCAGAATCTTGGTCCTGGAAGTAACAAATGGCTTTGCACCATACAACTGGGGGAAACATGTTTGAAGTCCAGCTGTTGCCAATGTTGTAGTGGTGGTTGTGGTTGTTCAAATCCAGGTTCTGTTTGAGTGCTTTAAAGTTCATGCTCATTCATGACAATATTGGACCTACTAAAGACAGAGGTGTTTACCAAATTGTCTTTGACAGTTAGGTGTGCGTTAACATAAATAATACAAGTCTGTAGTCTAATAACAAAAATAAATAAATAAACGAAAGAGTCAGCACATAAATAGAAGTTGTACTGATCTTTTCAATGGTTCAGCATCATTCACTGTTAGTGATGTTGCCTCACTTTTGTCAAATAGAACTAGTTTGTAACCATAATATACCTAAAATTTTCACATTCTGAGTGTGTGGAATTTATTCCCCTGTTCTTCATTTATACATGAACAACATTCTTGACACTTATCACCATGCCAGATAGGGCTCAAATTACAGGACAGGGGTTGAGGATCCTTAAGGAAATCCACAGGTTTCTTTTTCTGATTATTCATAAAATTAGCCAAATTGGGTTCCCATGTCCTGTCAGCAAATTTCCAAAACAGTAGCTAAGGGAACCACCAGAGAAGATAAAGAGGTCATCACTCCGCTACTGGTTTGGCTGAAATCTGAATTCCAGATCAAATTAGACCAACCCAGATCGGATCTGAATTGGTTCGGATTGGCTCCAAATCTGATGAGATTGGTCTCCAGTGATTCAAAACAATTCAGTGGTATAGACATCAAAATGCAGTAAAAGATACATATCTCCAAAATGTTGCAGAACTGAGGCACATAAGGAAAACATCCGGATGGGAAGAGGGGAAGGACAGGAGAGTGAGCTGCTCATTTACCACTGTAGATTCCAGTCTGAGGCAAAAATCCCATCAGTTGTCTCCAGTTACACTGCTTGATGGGGAAGGTCCTTTTCCAGTGCTTTCCCAATCCAATCATATCCTTCTTTACTCTGTATATTTGCTGTTCATTTGAGTGAGTATGTGTTGATCTCAGTGGGCTTTTCCGCATTTTGTTTCTACAACGGGGCAGCGCGTCCTCCAGTGAGGACGTTTGCACTTGTGGGCAGACTGGGTCCGGACTACTTTTTGTAGTTTCAGACTTCAGCCCGCTCCCGAACGCCCAGAACTGGTGGTTTGCTGTGCTATTGAAAGTCTGCTTAAAACAGGTCTTTCAATAGCCCGGCGCACCCCACTCTGTCACTGCGCTCCTGTGTAGATCTGCAGGCTCACACCAGCATGAGGCTGCAGATCTTCCAGGGGCAGGCTTCCGGCTGGCGAGCTTCTCCGGTTGGTGGAGAGCCTCCACCAACCAGAAGCCACCGTTTTTGTCCCCGGAGCAGTGTGTAGCGTGGCCACGCACTGCTCCGGATCAGCGTGGATTGTCGGAGGAAGCACGCCAGTCCGGTGAGTAGCAGAACGCCCTGTTTTCTTCCCAAAGTGCGAAAAAGCCCTGTGTTGCCTTAGTAGTGGTTTTACTATGTAGTGGCACTTAACTTTATCCTCTTAACACCCAACCCCTCTAAATTTTGGCCCTGTTTTTTTAGCTTAGGTTTGAGATCATATATACATATTTCAGCTTATGGCATTTAGTGTGTTTGTTCTTTTTATCCTGTGCCTGTCCAGTCTCTGTGAAAATTTTGCACGTTCCAAGAGTGTGGAGCTTATTTCTGTGGGAGACACTAACAAAAGTGCAGAAGAGCAGCTCACATATTTTGCTCTTGTTATTAATTGCTTTTACATCAGCTTCAACCTATGGTGAGCCTATGAATGAGATCTCCACAACAACCCTGGTCATCAACAGCCCTGCTCAGGTCTTGCAAACTCAGGGTTTCCTTGGTTGAATCAATCCATCTGTAAAGTGGTCGTCCTTTCCTACAGGCTTCCACTTTACTGATCATTATTGTATTCCCTATTGAGGGAAACCTACATATTAGCAAATGTTAAAAATATTAAAGCTGACTTCAGAAGTAGCTAACACAGAAGCTCAGGATGCAGGCATCTGAAACTTGCCAGGTTCAGTCTCCTCTGGAGGTGCTACCTTGTCTCCAGATTTCATTATGAGTTTCCCACTGTAATGACATTTTTGCACGGCCTTTCTAATGCAAAAGGGCCCCTTGAGGGTCATGCACCTGTGAGGAACAGTCCACATGACGCACTCACATTTGCACAACGCTCAAGGGCCTGACGTGAACCACGCACACATTTTTTCATTTTTGGCTTGAAGCCGAAAATGCTGCACGGTTGCACATCGCTCCGGGGTCCCACATGCACTTAGCTTGTGTGTGGAGCCTCGGGAGCCAGCCCAGTCATGCTTCCTGTCTCAGTGCAGCCTGGGAGGTCCCAGGCTGCACTGCGAAAGGAAGAGGCGGGGCTCTTGTGTGAGCAGGAAGCTCGTGCGGAGCCGAAGAAGCAGGGAAATGAGACCCCTCTCTCTGGAGGCTGCTCACACAAGCCCCGCACCCCAGCACTACTTAAAGGTAAGGTGCGAAAAGGGTCTAAGACACTGTAAAGGTGAAAAGTCAGATTTCAAAATTCTGATTCTGATTTGAACCCAAATCCGAACCAAGTCAGGGCCCCATCCAAATCACCAAATGCGGCTCTTTGCATAGCATGAGTCATTATTACCACAATTCAAGTGGTTATGCCTATACAGCAGAAATAAAAACTATGTTTTTTTAAAAACTATCCAGCCAGTCTGAAGTGCTGTGCAGTATGAGACTCCAAGGAATAAGATACCAAATTAATTTCCATGAGTGGTTTAGTCATTAAACTGAGTAATTTATAATCACAGGCCAGCTTGTTTCCCTGCATGGGTGTCATTATCTGTGAGCTCTCCGCTGAGTTTGAGGCTTCTTTACACAATTTTGAAAAACCTAACTCAACCTCTAACCTGCCCAACTTTCTATATTCTTCCCACAAGTTCCTCACCAATTATATATCCAGCTTCCCTAGGAATTATATATAAATGCCTGCTTGAGAATTGTGTCAATTTCATCAAATCCCGGATGTGAAACTGGCAAGGCCCTTGGAGGAAGAAACTGGTCAGACCATGAGGGATACATCTGCTGCACAGTAGGAGTTATGAAGTCTTTGAAATTAAAAAGGAACATTCTCAGAAGGCCAAAAGTTGGAAAAGTTACTTTGGGGTCTTTGATTCCCAGACTCCATCTGCCAGCAGCCATGGGAGTTCTAGGAATTCTAGTACAAAAATGTAAATTTTCCAAGGTCTGTTGAAGACACATGATGTAGCAACCTTTTCTAAAGCTAAGCATGTCTAGACTTTGTTGATGTCTGTTTGGAATGCTACCATGTAGGCGTCCTTGAGATTCTATGATGGAAGAAAGAAAGGATATAAATAAATACATAATTTTCATGGTGTATGCTACTTTTTTTGTCTAAAGTGGCAAGTCATTCAGTCACCTGCTTCTCTGCACATGTTTTTAAGTGTGAATGGGGAGAAGGAACATTTGTGGTGAACCTGAGTGGATCAATGATGAAGAGAAGGTCACCATGTGGAACTTCAGAGTGTGATCCTGCAGACATACGCATATGTATTGTGCTCAGGCCACAGTCATCTCAAGTAGAACATGTGAATTTGAAAGAACGTGTAAGAAATGAAGCAAAGATCTGATTGAGCAGGAAATAGCTCTTCCACTAATAACATCTTAAGTGGGGTAAGACCAAGTATTCTGCTAATGAAAGCATAGATCAACATAACCTGACCTAGGAGTTTTCTTTCCCTGAATGAAACTAACACTTTACTTCTTACAGTGAAGTCTGATCAATGAATAAAGAAGGGAGTGTTCATTTCCCCTGCCTGTCAGCTGTTGTTTCACACTGACCTAACACAATTGACTTGGACACGAATTTAACAGTTCTATAAAATGAAAGAACAACTGCCAATGCACTTCACCGATCAAGTATTTCAACATGATGTGTGAATAGTTCCATGTGCAGAGCAGCTCTGTGTGTGTGTATGTGTGTAGATACATATGAGCTGGACAAGTCAGAAGAGGGACTCTGTAAAAAAGGACATTATAGAGTTCTTACATACATTCTTGCCAAATACTTTTGGCAGTTTTACATAGCAAAAGAGAGTCCAAATGTAGTGGAACTGGACTGAAGCCACCGAGTGAAAGAAGAGGGGAAAAAACAATACAAAAAAACCTCACAAATCTCATACAGCTGAAATTTTTGAATGGTGTAAAGTGGGACACACAAGTGAAGGAAGGAGGTTGTGAATGCACTGAAACCTATCTGCAGGTAGTTCATCTATGAAAATATACAGGAACCCTACCTCTAATTATTTGTACTACAATCTGTGCCATCAGTGGGAGTAGAACCATATGGATTATTCCCAGGCTGGGCAAAATGTGCTCCCCCAGATGTTTATAAACTTTAAGTCCCTTTAAATAGAAACAATTAAAACAATACAAAGATTAAAAACATTTTAAAAACACATTAAAATACTCTTTAAAAACTTTTGAAAGCAGCCTATAAACGATCTGAAAGTACAATTCCAAAATGAAGGAATTTTGAATGTTAAAAGCCACATGGAACAACACTGTTTTGGCTGCCCACTGGAAGTCTGAAAGAGATGGAGCCAGCCTAACATCCTTGGTAAGGAGTTGCACAGTCAGGATGCTGCTACAGAAAAGGCCCTGTTATTTGTACATGCTAATCTAACTCAATAAGGTTTTGAGACATGCAACAGGGCCTCCTCTCATATGCGATGAGATAGTGTTTCAGATATTTATGTTCTCTAGAACTTGTAAATGAATATTTTTAAAAGGTATGAACTATTCACACTCTTTATGTTGTTTGTGGGAATCACTAGGGAAACAACCAATATTGCTGCAACAAAAGCATTCACGGCATAAACGATCAGGTTGTAGGATGTATTTCTATTAATAGGGTAATATGAAGGAGAGGTACCATTTTTTTCCAAAGACAGCCAGTAAAACAATAAAAGACATAGAAACTTAAAGGCCATTTGGGGTCAGCATATATGAGTTTTTAGAGGCACTTTCATCCCAGTGTTCAGTGGAAAATCTAAATATACATCTTTTATGCAGTAAATATGGCACATTTAAAACCTTTGGTCACATACTTTTGATTAGCTACAGAGTACAGCATTTGTGAAAAATAAAAACTACGAAATTACATTAATGAGTAAACACTATGTGGTTTACATAGAATAAGACCAAATGAAATCAGGGAGAGTCAAATTAGCAATAATGCAGCTTGTACCATTGACGGATCTACACCACAGAATCTACTATAAGTTTGTATCCACACCTATGGCCTGAAATCTGTATTGAAACTGAACATTATTTAAGCTATTTTCTCTAGTTCCGTACAGACAGGCTATAACCAAGCTATGATACAGAACCTGACACCTGGTATGGATTCCTGAATCTTGAATCTTTCATTAAAAACAACAGCATTTAAGCTACTAGCTCTCATGAATGTGTAGACAGGGATGAAAAACAACTGGAGTCTGCAAAGGTCTTCAGAGGGTGAACCCTGTGTGACCTGTATGCTTGCCTATCCCTTTCTCACAGTCATTAATCATGTGCCTTATCACTGTATTCTGACTGTCCAATCATATTTTTTCTTCTTGATATCACTGTGCATCTTGTTTAAAAAAGCAAGAGATATATTTAACAATAATGCAACATAGGGTTCAGAATAACGCATGATCAGTTTTCATATAAACTAATCACATTTGCTGATAGTACTAGCTTACATCACTTAATTGCATGGGAATTTTTGTTTTCTTAAGGTAGAATTTACATTATTGTTTCTTTTAGCACAGACCCCAAAGCTTCAGAGGAAAAGAAGCCAAATATATCGAAATCACAGAGTTCTTTTTATCAGCTCAAGATGTAAACATGAAACATCTTTTACTAATGTGGAGAGATTTAGAATGAAATGCAAGCCATAATTTAGGTTGGAGTGAAACTAATTTTTATGGTGAAATAAAGCCAAATTTTGGACCAGCAAAAATGAAGTGTAATTAGTTTGGCATATCAGCTTACTAGAGTTAAAACTAATTAGCAGTTAATTGTCATATTTTGAGAGTGTGCTAATTTGAAACCACTGGCCTTTAGCAGTAATTGATTTGCTAAGAGCTTAAGTAAAGCCACTACCCCCCCGCCCCCATTAGTGACCCATTTGCTTGTGTAAATATATTAGCCAAGCCATCATAACATTAGATTGTGGCCATTTCAGCTCCTCCCTCCTTTTTCTTTTTACACAGATACAACCGGGGAGCAGAGCTGAGAGGGAGGGAGGGGAAAAACAGATAATAATAGAAAGTGACATTCAATGCATGTTTTATCGGTCTTGTTGGAAATCAGGGTACATTTATCATGTCTAATTCCTCAGCTGAAATATGGCCTCCTTCTCTTGAAGCTTCTGTTGCTCTTCATAAGTTTCCTGCCTCAGTTTACCTGCCTCAGTAGTTTAGGCCTCATTCCTATGCGCATTTAGGGGAGCAAGCCCTGCATATGAATGTGATGGTATCACATGATGGTGTGGCTTGTTGTTTTTGTTGTTGTTGTTGTGTGCATTCACTGGGAGGGTGAAAACTGGCAACTTTAGATGAAAGGAGCTAATGTGAGCTGGACATGTGAACTGCTTTACAGAAGGGTATTCTCAGTGGTTGTCAGTACTACACAACCTGCCTAGTACCTCCTCACTCTACAATGCTGTCCCCACCAAAACATTTTGGTGGGATTGATGTCCAGAGCAGAATACCTTCCCACATGCGCAGCATATAGAAAGGTGTGGAAGCAGAAGCCTGTTAGGGAACATGGGTTAGATGATAGGAAAGGAATGTTGGGGCAAGGGGAAGAGATAGAAGACCATAGACAGCCCAAGAGGTTGGCTGAGAGTAAGCAAAAGAAACCAAGAGGAAGAGCTGAAAAAGGCAGATGGACTGTGGGAGGAGACAGATAGATCTGGGACAACATCTGCTGCATCTTTTGGCTGCCGTGAAGAACAACCTGGGCAATGGCAATCAGGAGCTGGATTGCTGATGCATATGTGCCGGCATCAAGTTGGAAGGGAGAAGGTGGAAGTGAATAACGATGGCCAGAAGATGAAGTCATGGGGATGGGAGGAAAGGGAGAGTTTCCATTCTGAAGGAAATTAAGAAAAAGAAATGAAGTGTTAGTATTTTTGATGATGGAGATGATAAAAATGAGAGCAGAGGGGAAAATGGGGGTAAGAGTGAGAAACTTGTATAGGAGGAAGTGGATGTAGAGAGATCAGGAGAGGGATAATAGAAGGTGGCTGTGAGGGGAACAAGTCACAGGTTAAGCCTGGAAGGAAAAGGGAAGAAGAAATGTCAGGGAATGAGAAAGACTGATTGGAGTGGCATGTGATGAGAAAGAGAGAGAGAGAGAGAGAGCGCAAACAAGCCAGCCAGCCATATTGAAACTGAACATGGCTGACTAGAGGATTCTGGGAGCTGCAGTCCAAAAAAGTTCTGACCTCCCAGTTTTTCATAACGTGAAAAGAAATCGATACTGTCTGTAAGCAACTATGACAACAAAATGAAACCAATTTGAATCCAAACCCATGTAAGCATTTTGAAACAGTTTGAAGAAAATAATAAAAATATTTTAAAATAAACTAAAAATATATTAATTTACCAGATTTTTTTTAAAAAATTCTTTACTTATCCCATGGCTGAACTGTTGTTCTCAGTGATCAATAAGCTTGTTTCCTGATCAAACAGATCTTGAACAATCCATTTTGAAAACTGTTTTATCTTATTCTTTTCTTCAAAGAAAATACACAGATGTCAAATTCAGTCCTTTATGTTTCCATTGAAAGGATCAGATAGCTAATGATATGAAAGAACTCTACCTGAGATTCTGAGGGACAGACTAACACCAGCCAAAGTCAACATTACTGGGCTAGATTTTTAAAAAGTCTGACTTTATACAAAGCATATTGCTATGATATGAGTACGTGTGTGTGAGTGAGTGCTTCCCATTTCTTCCAAGATCAGCTGAAAACCATCCGTGTAGCATTCCATTATGTTTACTATTATACTTGGTGACTTCTCCTAGGCTCTGGGAACTCTCTTCCTAGGGAAGCTAGATTGGAGGGATCTGTGTTGTCTTTCTGTAGGCAGGTGAAGACCTTTTGGCAAGCCTTTGATGATTGACTGCTCACAGGCAAAGACCTTTTATTATGTGTTGCATTGTCTCTTTTTCTTTTCAAAAGGTATGCCTGCAATTGCTATTGCGTGTGTTCAAGTTGTTTCTGACTTATGGCATCCCTAAGGCAAACCTACCATGGGTTTTCTTTATAAGATTTATTGCCATTGTTGTCTTCTAAGGCTGAGACAGTATGACTTGGCCAAGGTCATTCAGTAGATTTTCATGGCCAAGCAGGGATTCTGACCTTGGGTCTCCCAGAGTCCTAGTCCTGTGGCCAAACCACTATACCACACTGGCTCAATTTTATTGCTAGTGGAACTGTATTTTAACCCTTTAATGATGCATGTTATTTTATTTTTTGTAATCTGCCTTAAGTCCTAGTGTGAGAAGATTGATTGATTGGCACAACTTCACATAAAACATGAGCATTTAGTAGGGTAGCTGGAAAACCCAGTGCTAATTGGCATCTCTTACCCAGAATCAGGGTTTGGATTTTCTCTGTGCTAGGAAAGAGGGAAAGAGAGAGAATATTCTCTTTCAAAAAAGCTTGCCAGTTATATTGGATGCTATCCTGGTGCCCAGAATAAGATGACTCACTTCCCACTCATCGTTTGAAATAAAGTGGCTCTTTTCCTGGCCAACTAATATCTGAGTCATTTACCACCAAGGGAAAATGGGCCAAGTCTAAGCATCGTTTTAAGAGTCAACCGTTTGCTCCCTTCTCCCATTCCTTCCCCCTCCTCTCCCCACTCGGTGACATCATCAAGTCAACAGTTATTTCATTTTGATTTATTCTGACAGACTTTGGGGGTGGGGGCTGTGATTTTGCTGGGTGTTTTAATGTTTTGTTTTGTTTCATTAAAGCTCTGTGTATGTGCATATGCAGCAGGAACTTAACTGAAATTGTCAAGAGAGAGAAAAAATACATAATAAAGATGTTGCCAATGGCAGATGAAAGCACAGGAGAATGATGCTCCTGTTGACTTAAATGAAAAGATTGTTCCATAAACAGAAGCCCGGGCTCTTTAATGCTCTACACATCTTATGAGCTGATAACCCTTCATTTTGTAAATGAGATTACCTTGGATTGATTACAGCCTTGCCTAGGACAGAAAGCTTTATCTGTAATCAGTTACTTTGAAAACATTCAGCAGAGGGACTTGCTTTTGAATGATTCAGATTTAGGCAGATTGTTGGGAGAGTTAACATTGACATCATATGAAGGAGGACATGAACTATGCTGTAGAGTTTCTGCAGTAGTAATTTTAATAATTGTTCAAGGAATTTTGCATATTTCCAGAGCCTGGAAAAGTTTGTTTTTGGACTTTGACTCAGCCAGCAATAAATAAATAACAACAACAACTTGAAACCCTGAGCTAGCTGCTAGGGGATTCTGAGAGCTACAGACCAAAACAGGTCTGATCTCTCCATGTTTCATAATGTGGAAAAAAAATCAATATTGTCTATCAGTGGCCATGATAACTAAATGAAAGCTTCATGTACAAATGCAGTCTATCTTTGACTATCAAAGACTACAGATGAACAAGAAGGGACATTAACTAGTTGGCTGGCAGCTCTTGGAAAGAGAAAGCCAGGCGAGATGACTCCAGAAAGTCAATTATTTTGTTTTTATATTAACCCACAAGGGAGGTTGCTCTTCCCTTCACTTTGAAGATGGGAACCAGATTTGAGAACTAACCAAGTATGCCTGAATTAGTATTTGAATGGACATTCCCAAGATCTAAAGAACCAAAACTAGGATCTCAAGAAAATACAAGAATATGTATGGGTTATAGTACAGAAGGATTACATCATAAATGAGCTATGCATTTCTTTTTCTTGAAGCAAGCATCAAAGATGAACAAAACAGTGACTTGCAGTATTATGATTAACAGCTGTTGCAGAGATTTCACTGTTATATTTATCTTTCCCATGCTTGGAAAGTCAGGTATCAGAAGTTTTAATCATATCATTTGTTTTTAAGCACAGGAATTTTTACTATGGCATCAATTTGATGTTGCATAGGTTTTGAAGTTCCTTCTTGCCCTATTCAGGTCTCCATACCAACTGAAATCTGGTTCCCTATGAGAAGCAGTTGAGGGGAGGCACAGGAAAGTGCAGGGAAGGAGAATTGTCCCTGCCTGATTCTGCTAAGTTTTGTTGCTCTTCCAGCAGAAAGGTTTCACTAAAGTCTTCCCTAGGAGATTATTAAGTGCTATAAGGTTTTCTTGCTTCTGCTAGCAGTGTGCATTCACATGTGCACAAGGGCCAGCCTTAGGGTTGGGTGAGCTGCTCATGCACCATAGGCACCAAACTGCAAAAATCACCAGAATGAGCCAAGTGACTCCAGGTTTATTAAGTATACTGTATATAGTGAGCAAGGTTGAAAACAAAACTAAAGCAGTACTTCTAACCTCCACTGCCTTTCTAGTAGTTGCTTGGGTGCCATATACTAAGTTCAAATTCATTTTAAAGTATATTTCTTTTTCTTTTCCAAATTTGGTATCATTCCTTCTAGATTAAAAAAAAATACATGACAATACTCACAGATCATGGCCTTTATTTTGAGGTAACATTTCCAGTTACTATAAGTACCACAAATTCTATGAACACCATCTGTATGCATGTCTGTGCCTTCTAGTCACCTGTTGACTAAAGGTGACCCCATGAATTTCATAGGGTTTTTTCAGGCAAGGAATACTCAGATAAGCTTTACCTTTGTCTTCCTATTAGCCTAGCCTACAGCACCTGGTATTCCTTGGTGGGTTTCCCATCCAAGTTCTAATCCAGGCCTGACCTTGCTTGTTTTCCAAGATTAGATGGGATCTGACACCTTCAGGGTATGTAGGCCTATGAAGACTGGTAAATGACTTTTAAAAGAGAGAAAAGTAAAAGATATCCTCTCTGATCTGGTGCCTTCCAGATATTATGATATATTTTTCATATCCCTGGGATCCCTGGGTATGGTAGTCCTAAATATCTCAAGACCTCCAAGTTGGGGAAGGCTGGAATAAACTGAATGAGCAAGCTGACTGCATTCCTTACCCATGGATCTATTTATCCTTGGCAGAGCCTTGTTGTATGTGTATAAAATCTGCCCTATAGAGTTCGACAAACCCTGGAGATCCAGTGACCAACTTTGAATCCTAGGGACTAATCAGGCTGTACAGTTCCCCCATGGAAAATAAACAGCAAGACCACTTTCTAAAAATTCTTCTTTTAAAAAAAATCTTAAAGGGAATTTTTCTTGATTGAACAGAGAACTGCAAAATCCTGAAAGCTTCTGGGAATGGAAATTCTCCTTTGTTAACTGATTTTTCCCTCCCAGTGGGAGGATGATCTGAGAGAGTCCAGAAGGAACTGGGAGGCAGAATGACCTTGGGAAGAACATGCATGTCTCAGGCCCTGTGATTCTCACTCTGCACTATACATCCTCTTGATTGGTTACTGGTTGTTGTTAGCTGCCTCTTAGAAATCTTCTGTATCAATTTTCTCCTGTTCCTTGTGAAGATTTTTCAGTATCATTTTTAGCTGAGAGAAGTCATATATCATCGGTCAAGCTGCATGAGATTTCTAACACATTGTGTATAACAAGAAATTATCACCAATCAGTCAGGCATGCAGGGGGGGGGTTGAGAATTTTGTCTGTTTCAAATTTTTGATCAGAACTTTCCAAAATCTATACATTTGTACATAAATCCCATGGAAAGAACTACAGAACTGACAAACTTCACTCATCCAGGTTTGAGTGTTTAGCTCTTAAAGTGCCTGACCTTGAATCTCTATCTGTCCACAAGAGAGAAGAGCAAGGCAAATGTTTCTGGAGAGTCTGATACTGATAGCTGCAGCTCTTGGTTTTTTCAAAAATGCTCAAATAACGTTCTTATTATCCTGGCCTACTTGCTGGCAATTCCTGGTAACAGCTATAACTTTTTATTTCCACTTTTTGGTTGTTGTTGTTTTTGACCTGATATACCAGGTCAAAAAAGTCCCATGGGGAGGCAAATGTAGATCTATTGTTGTGGTTCATGCTGAGGTTTCCCCCCACCCCACCCCAGATCTGTATTGTAAAGTTGGCTGCAATGTTTGTATCATGGAAAGATTCAAGATGGATTGTGGGAAAGAGAAAGACAACTTGGTTTTTCAGTGAAACAGTGAAATAACATTTTTGCACCAAAATGCTGTTTCCTGGTTTTATTGATTCACTGATATACTATGATTCAGTGTATTAGTGTGCATACACACACACACAATGTAAAACATAGGAAGACACCCAGCCTGATTGAAACCATTCTCACAGTTTAAAAAAAAAACAACAACTTCTAGCGAGGATCTATGAAATAGTTACATCGAGAAACAAACAGCCTCCAAACAACAACAACAGAAAAGAGCCAACTGACAGGGAATAAATGGACACAGAGGTGACAACAAAGAGAAGTACAAAAATGAAGGAATTATCCTTCTTTAGACAAGTCTAGAAGAGTGCCATAATTGTAGCAACTGAATACTTAATAACTTCTGATAACAGGCTCCTTATTTTTAATACCTGCATGGAAGAGAAATACAACACAGTATCCTCTCCATACTGGAAATAATTGTACCTGTTGAATTTGGCTCATAATGATGCCTGAGCATTTTTTTTTTTTGGTATATTGAATTTATCTATTAAATTTATGCATCTATCCTTGTTGAAGATCTTGAAGGAGTGTTCAATGAATTAAAACAGCTAACATGTTAAAAATAACTTCCTGAGAAAAGTTTTTTGAGTTGGAAAATGTTTATGTAAAGGACATGCATAAATGCATATATTTCTTCATAAAATGTAAAAGTAAAAATATAATTTAAAAATGGAAAGAAAGAAATAGAAAGAAAATTTGTCTGCCCCTACCTGCTGCATTTTTTGCCACTAAAAGGGAAAAAAATCCTCATGAAATCCAAGGCAAATTTCCAATCATAAATATTTAGGGCATTAATAAGTTCTTCCATCGTATTTACTATTTCACTAGAGAGTGGTGAAAGTATCCTGAAAATGTGCATCTGTCAAAAATAATGTGTGTGTGTGTTCTCAGACATCAGCAGAGGATTAGATTCATATATCTGACCTCGTATCCTGCCAACAATGCTGTTTGAAAAAATAATCTCTGATCCTTTATTCTCCAGAGCTATCCAGAGGGGATGAATACTTTATCTTCTCTTTTTTTCTACCTTTCCAACAGCCAATTTAGTTCAGTCTGTTGGCTGTCTCCCCGGTGATTTCTAATAAAGACGATGTGCATAATCAGATTATTTATTATTATTAGATACCTACTTTATGGCAGTGGTCTGCTAATCAAATTCAGAATTGGAGTGCGGAAGTTTTAGGCAGGCAAGCGGCCAACACAGTCTTAAAAGCAAAGCGAGCACAACCAAGATGGCTTGGAGACACTGCTAAATTCCTTGCGTGTTACCTGATTTTGAAGAGGGTATCCCATTGTTAAACTGAATAAATTGGATCCATAAATATTGAGAGAGAAAGCAAAAAGGAGAGAGAATTGTGCCTCTTCCCTCGCCCCAACTCCATAAAGCTATTTGATTTTGCTGAAACAAAGCATGTGCATTTCTTGAACCTAAAGTTATAAAATATTCTGACAATTTTAATATAAACAGGAACCTTTTGCAGTGATTGCTTGGATCGAAAATGTTTTTTCCACTTGACATTTTGTTTATGCTTCCTGGCAGTGAAACTTTATTTATGGATAACCAAAGAACACAAATAAACATGGTGGAGAGCTGAAAAATCAGCTTTGATTATGCATGAAAATCTACAATGTCATTGTGTACTCTGGTTCCATATTCTGATTGCCTGTTTATTTTTCTAGAGCTGCTGGCGAGCCCATGGAAGAAGAGCCAGCCTTGTGAAGTGCCAAATTCTCCATGATATTTCCTGTGTGTGACATCATTGTGTACCTCCACCTACCCCCCATCTTGAAAAAAGCACCCTTAGACATGTCTTGTCTGCTGCCTGGGTGGCAGAGATCAGATGGAACATAAACACACTGGGCACACAATTCTGAACAGCAGCTTCACTTGTTCGTTGGATGGATTTAAAAGACCTCCTTTGGTGTAATCGCTACAGTTCTAAAGTTACAGCAAGCCAGATCTTGTAGAGAGAGACCAAGCCTGGAAGCCTGCTTTCATAGGCTGTGTGATGCACTCGCCGATTTCAATGGTAGAATAGAAGTATCCAAGTAATTCCACATTCTTGACTATGATTGTCTATGAAAATCTGAAACAGCCTTCAAAACCACGGAGGTGCAGGGGGGAGCATAGGATCACAAGCCCACTGCTTCTGATTTTTAGAACATACTTTATTGTTTTCTTCCCTCCTCTTTCTTTCACACTGTTAAAAATAGTTTAAAGGCTTGACTTAATGTTCATAATGTAATGAAATGATGGGTCCTTTCTCCATGGTGCCATTTGAAAAATGTGGTAGCAATTTCAGATTGGGGAAATGCGTGTGTGTGTGTATTTTAAGAGGTCAGGGCAAGTCGTCAAAAGACAACTTTGCTCCATTGCCTTTCAGCTGTCCTAAGCACAATTGTGCAAAATCGCTCTCTAGCTGTGCAATCTTTGTACATTCTACTCAGAATTCAGCCCTGGGACTTACTGCCCCATTAAAGGATATAAGATTCCAACCTGATTGATCATTTGATTGGTTGGTTCTTCATAATTTCCTTTTAAATGTGGCGTTTTCTCTTTGCTCTCAGGAAGGAGAAAATAATGTCTTGTCCTTGGCACAATACTGGCACAATACAATTCAGCCCAGTCACGCTTTGATCACAAAAGATTCCCATCTGCTTTTTAAGAATCAGTCACTTTCTCCCACCTAATTTAACCTAAGTTGGTGTTACTTCTGAGGGCGCAGACTGAAATCCACAAAAGATCATGCTCGAGTCAATCAGTCTTAATGGTGCTACTAGATTGTATCTCTAGATTGTACTAGATTGTATTGCTTCAGACCCTTGCTATTTCCCCCTCTAAGTGGAAAAAGCATCAGGGATTTTCCTGAGATTTGCTCAGATGATGATGATGATGATGATCTCCTCACCCCCAGCTGGGATGCAAGTGTTTCTGAAGACAGATTTAGTTTCAAAAGCAAGTCAGAGCATCATTCATTGTCATCCGCTGAGGCAGAGTATTGAAAAGTTCTAAGGCGCATTTTGTGTTCTCTGTTTTTCTCTTCTGAAGCTTAACCAAATTAGGACAGAAGTCACTGCAGATCCAAGTGTTGCTGAGGAGCTGTGCCTTCTGCTAATAACCAACACGTAAACTCGTACACATGTTGCCTTACTCTTGCAGAAAAGAAAAGGGATCATGGCACTTATTCAGAGTATTTTTAGGGGCATCAACAGTGACAGAGATATGGTAGTTGTTTGACAATCATACACACACAGACCCCCTAGAAAACAGTCTATTATGTAGCCTCAGTCATTCTACCTTACCAAATCCAATAGCCGGACTTCCTTTGAACAGCAAGGGATGTTCTTGCTTTATACATTTTCCAAGCTCAAAGGATACATAAAAGCCATAAGTGAACACTGTCATGCTTTTTATTCAAAAATTTGAAAGAAACCTTAATTAAAACAAGGTTTTAGGGAAAGCCATGATATGAAAGATATGAAACAATGTGGTTTCAGTTATAGCAGACTCAAACCTGTAAATCAAAGATGAAAGATTTCACTCAAATAGAATTATATAATTCTCTTTTGTTATACAGATGGGCTGCATTTTTCCCTCCAATGTGTTTGGGTTTGTTTACAATTAGCATTTTAATTTGAGAGTCTTTTTACTACTTATATGGAAACGGTTTGCTGTAACATGGAAATCTGAGACTATGTTTGAACAGGAAGTTGCGGGAGAATGTAGCCCAGTTAAACATGGAATTATCTTTTTTAATGTAAGTGTTATGAGATGCATTCTTATGATTAATTACTGGAGGGGAAATCAAACCCTATTTAAAGTTTATCACCCAGTACCTATATTCCTAGCTAATAGAAGGAATCTGAAGAAATTAAAGCTATTTGAGCAGGGATACTGGATCTAGACCTATGATACCAATAGGATTACATTTATGAGTTAAGGCAATATATTCTGGACTTGAGTGATCTATCTGACCAATTATTCCAGTTTTCCAATAGTGATCCTATAAACAGATGTCTTAGGAAATATCAGTCACCATGCCTGGTGGTAACTATTAAGTCTAATAGTTTAAACTCATAGCTTCCTATTTTAGCTGGCAATGCTGAAAAATGTCCACTTTTTTTGTTACGAAATCAATGTTTCCTTTTGAAGACTGCATTGTGAATAGGAAAAAAGATGAAAAATTAGGATGCCCTCATTTAGCTTTGAATTTATAGCAAGGAAATGCTCGTGTTTCCTTTGCAAGAAAAAAAAACCTGAGCACCATAGAGATGCTTAAGAAAAACTGAAACAAAAGTAAAAGTAAAGTAAGTAAACATGCAGCTATAGTTGAACTCCACTTTTGATTTTGCTAGGTAAAAAACAGTTAAGTGAACAGAGCTGGCACGGTGATAGCACTAATAATCTGTTCAGTGGTAAATGCCTGGAAAATCTACACACACACACACACAAAAAAAACAAATATAGAGTAAAGAGTTTGTGCTAATACCAAACATAGTAGCTTTGTTCTTTCATTTGGGGATATATATCCCAACTAAGGAAGGTGAGGAACAGTAAGTTAATTAGAAACAGCATAAGCATTACTGTTTGAGATAAATACCATCCTGTCAAGCACTTGTCAAGAATGGCCCAGTGAATAATCTGCAAAGGCCAGGTGTTGCAATATTATTGGTGCTAAGTAAGTGTAGACCTGAGCATCACAGTTCCACAATCTGTGTCAGGAGATTACTGGCAGTTGCTTGTGGGATCAAGGTAGTCTAGTGATTACAGTGTGTGACTGGGACTTGCATAATCTAAGACGTAGTCCCTACTGCGTCATGAAGCTGCCTAGGTGTCTCCCTCTCAGCCTGAACCCACCTCACAGGGTCGTTGTGAGGATAAGGAGAATCAGAACTATATGCATCACTTTGAGCTTACTGAAGTAATGACAGGCTATAACTCTAACTACTTAAGAAATAATCAAATAAAATACGTAAAACAATTTTAAAAGAACACAAGGAAGCCTCCAAATGACTCGCTTATTTATTATTATTTGGGTAACACTGTTGCGTGTTTATAGAAATGTCTTGCTGTCCTTGCAAAATGTGTTCCAAGTTTCCTGAGCCATTAGGAGAACAAGAGTTTAATCCATACAATCACGGTTCCTCTCTGTATGCTTGTGTGATATTCAGGCCTGAGGTCCTTGGCACAGAAACATGGATCCAAAGAGCTATTCTAAGTGTCTCCAAAGACTTGAGCTTATCTAGTGTTCCTGGGGGACTTTTTAAAGACCCCCTCCCCAAATAAGATTCCCCTCCGACAGCTATACCACAAGCTGTACTTGAGGGTCACACCACATTTTGCATTTTAAAACCCAATTAAAACCTGCCACTTCTCTTTCTTAAGAAAAAGGAGTTATGAGGGAGAGGAAAGGGACTGGGATCATGACATGGTGTGGGGAGGAATCAACACTTTCCTTTACATAATATCCCCATTGAAACTCCCACCCTGCAGTTTTCTCCTAAAACCTATTATCTGTAATATTAATATTAATGGTATTTGTGTGTGTTATTTCTTGAAAATAAGCACTCTTTTTTTCATGTATTTGTAACAATTAGTCCTCAATCTGGAGGAGGCAGGTGTGAAGCATTCACCTGGCAAACACTCACTAGTGGATCTCATCTAATGTATTTGACTGTTGCCTAACATTTCCTTTGCTGTTGTATTTTTTTAAAGGGGGTTATGATGAGTTGGGAAAGAGACATGGTCTAAGAAAACAAGTCCTAAGCTCAATCAAGCCACTTTCCACAAACTGAGGTCCTTTATCACGCTACACAATTATAGCACTGTGTGTGTAAGTGCCTTCAAGTTGCCTGTTGACTTATGGCAAGCCCCTGAATTGCATAGGGTTTTCTTAGGCAAGGAATACTCAGAGGTGGTTTTGCCAGTTCCTTCTTCTGAAATACTGCTGCTTCTGATGCTACAGCAGCTTCTGCTAGGATATCTAGGCCCCATTATAGCGCTGTGATTCCACAAAACTGGCTGCATCTTATGGAATCCTGCAATTTGTGGTTTGGTGAAGCACTAGACCTCAGTGGCTGACAATTCTAAATACTCCACCATAAACTGCAAATCTCAAGATTCCATAGGACATTGCCATGGCAGTTAAAAATGGGGTGATAGCACTACAATTGAAAGTGTAAAAGGGCCCCAGTGCACTCCAGAGGGGTTGAGCTGTGAGTCCCATAATCTTCTAGAAATGGACATCATGCTAGCTGGAGAATTGTGGACCCCCCTTTTATGTAACCAACACATCTGACGGGCACCAGTTTGAGAAAAGCTGCCCTCAGGGTAATCAGGCAAGGTTATACCCACTCCTTTACTGCCTCCTTTTACTTCACTGATATCATTTTATTTTGCTCAATCTAAGTGATAGGCGTTGACAAGAAGAGTTTATCCACACATGCTTCAGGATGCTGCATAGGTTTCATGGACACAGATATGTATCTGAGCTGGAAATGTAGTTGAATTTTAATGCAGCAAAGGCAAGGTTGTGTATGTCTTAAGACATAAGACTACCCTCACCCGCCATAGACGTATGGGTGTCAATATCACATGCATCCAATCATGAGACAATTCTGTTTTTTCTACCTTAACTTGTATCATTTTAAAAATTATCCAAAAAAATTGTATTCAAGAATTGTTTGAATAAATATTTTAGAATGTGTTTTTCTTCCAAACTACTATTAATGGATGATGAGAGTGAGGGTGGGGATTATTTCAATTTACATCCCTCCCTCCCTTATAAGATCAGATTGGCACACATCACAATTCCTCATAAAATTGCACAGGTACAATTCCAAACTGCAAATAACCAAAATCATACATCCTAAATTGTAACTTAAACAGGTCTGACGCTACAAATAGATCCTCCTATAAATTACATGTATTTGTGAAGATGCAATAAAAGCAAAAAAAAAAAAAAAAAAGACAAAAACAACAACAACAAAACTCAGCAGTAGTCAATGACAAATTAAATACCTGCTTATTTACAACAGACGTGTTTTTTCAGCTAGTGTCTGAAAATGTAAGAGAGGAGTAGATCTCTGACAGAAGTGAGTTCCATGATCAGAGTGCCATCACTGAAAAGCCGTATCCTATGCAGGGTCCCTATGGGCCACACTATTCCAGGATATCATAAACAGAGTATCCCTGACTGACCTTAAAACCCTGATGGGTTAGTTCTGGTTAAGAAGGGCCTTTAAGCACTTGGCTCCTGAGCCATTTATATTTTGTGTGCTAATACTGCCACCTCCATCTGGACCTATTGGCTCAGTAGCAGTCAGCGCAGAGATTTCAGACAAGGTGGCACACTTCAATCCTCACTGTCCCCTCACTAAGAGGCAGCACTTTGTAGATATACATTCATAAACAAATTTTATCCAAAAATCACGTTTCTAAAAGATACAGTTTGATTGATGACAGACAGACAGACAGACAGACAATAGATTTGTAGATAATGCTGCCTGGTTTTCAAAATAGTAATAAGAAACAATCAAAATTCAGGACATGGATCACAAGAAGTAATTATTAAGACGTTTGTGTTCTACCTAGATAACAAATGAAAGCATTGATTGCAGTTAACTTAGCTATCTGTTTCTCTGCAAAATTATTATATCATCCATGTTCATAAATTATATGTAGCATACATTCCTCTCTTTATCAAGGCCCCACACTCAAAACTATGGGATTTTTTTGGCATTTTCTTCAGCCTATAATAGGAAAAAGTCTCAAACCTCAAATACAGGATATCCTTTATAATAATGGACACTTGCCAGTCCTACCTGGAGATGAGAACTATATCACAAAATTCAAAGATTTGACTGCATTCCATGCGTTAGTCTAAGAGATGCACTTCAGGCAAGTACAGAATTTCCAAAGTTTGAATTCCCTGAATGTCTCTACTTCAAACCCTGCTAGTAAGAAGTAAATAGTAACAATAACACAATCCCTAGGCCCCAATCCAGCTAAAATTGGTTTGGGCTCTGACTGTAATCTGACAAAAGTTTATTTTCAGAGTAAATTGGAAATGTTGTCATTGTGTGCCTTCAATTTTTTTCTGATTTATGGAGACCACAAGAGGAACTGATCATGTGGTTTTCTTGGCAAGAGAGGGCCAGCACAGTGTAGTGGATTGAGCATTGAACTATGATTCAGAAGACCAGTGTTTGAATCCCTGCTCAGTCATGGAAACCCACAAAGTGAACTTGGGCAAGTCACACTGTCTCAACCTCAGAGGAAGACAACCCCCCCCTGAACAAACCTTGCCAAGAAAACTGGATATAACTCAGTGGAAATTACTTCCATGCATAGGATCAGTGTATGTCTCATTTAAAATAATGGAAATTAAGTTAGTCAAAGGCAATTTGTTCCATTAATTTCAAAGAGAAATTCTCATGTCTAATTTTTGCTGGATTGTGGCATTTATGTTTGAGTAGTGGGCAGAATGGAGTGGGGTATATTCTTTGTTTAAATCCCTTACTTGTCCTTTAAATAAATTATTTCATCTTGTTGTAACACTACCACAACTTTTGGAACTGTCAGACACTATGTAGACAACATCTAAGCATGCAAAATATGTCATAACTGACAAGAAGAAGAGCATGCACTCGAACATGAAGAGGGTGTTTCTGTTCAAACACCTATGTTTAAAAGGAGGGAGAACTTTTGCAAAGTACTACTGCTACATTAGACGGCAGCAATTCTTCTATGTCCAATCAGAAAGACAGATTTTTCTCTTCATTTTCCAAGGTCTTCCCAATAGTATTTATTGCATTCCAGGCTGACATGAACATCTGCAGTAACAGTGTCACATACAGCCAGATCCAAATTTAGCTGCGGCCAGAGAGTGACCATAGTTTTTAAGGCAGAGGAAAGTGGCTATGACATCTACACAAGTTTCATTTCTTGAACTGTTGATTTTGTTTGGAAAAGAAAACAACTGACAAACAGGCAAATTGGAATGCCTGCATAGATCATGTATAGGTCTGTCTTGTTTTACACTTTTGTTTCTGACTTAGGATGAAGGATTGGGGGGACTTGGAAGACTGAGTTAAAACAGGTGCAGGACTAAGATTTTACAACTTCTCAAGATCTTAACGTAAAACTAGATGCAGGAGTGGGATGCAGCATGGCGAGACACTGTGAGGGGATACTAGGGTGATTGTAACCATGATACAACAACTTCCCTGGTGTCTTACCAGAGCTACAAAAAGTTAGTAGTGGAAAAAAATTGATTGGAATCAAAGCAATATTCCTTAAATATAAGGCCATTTCTGAACTTTACCCTTCTCTGTCATCATCCTGTTGCGATCCCAGCAATGCCACCGCTGGGATGGGAGCGCAACCCAAATGCTTCTTTCTGCAGCTGGCCAGCTGTCTGCAGAGGGTAGCGAGAGCAATACGTGCCTGCCTTCCCCAGTGCAGCCAGCCACTTTCTGTACTGCACTGGGGAAGGAAGTGCCTAGATAGCACTTCCTCTTTTCTGCACAGTCACTGGCAACAGGAGTGTCATGGGGGCCATTGCCAGATTTTTTCTGGTAATGGAATATCTCACGATTGTGATTGGTGGGGATGTGTTGGCAGCACGACTGCTGCCGTGTCACGCGAAAGCCTGACTTGTGCTTTGTCATCACGGGGCAGTGAAATGGCCTTAGTTTGTTCCCTTCAGTTCCTTAGAATGTTCAACCTTGTTTTTAAAAATTGTTATTTTCACAATTAAACACTGGCTGCTGAATGCATTAAAGAGTTGAATAGCAATTCATGTTTCATATTATTCATTATTTTCAGGACAAATTATGGGGTGAGGACCATTTTTAGTAATTTTAAACAAATAAAACTAATGGGCCACCAGTGGAGTAATAAAAGCCAGCAAAATGATTTAATCCTATTATTTGCAGGAGAAAATAATTATGTTTGTGAATTAATTTCCAAAATTAATGCTAGCTTGAGCTAGTTAGTTTCAGTGCTAACTTTTCCAAGTTCAGATTTGACATGAGGACAAGAGTTAATATCCATTTCTTGGCTATCCTTCCATCTTCCAGTTTCATGCAGTCCCAAAGCTGCTTATTTTGAAATTAAAACATTAAATCAAAACATTAGGAGGTTATTCCTGATCCATCCTATCTTCTTTACTCCAGTAAAGCAGAACTGAAGGTTTGCCGTAAATATGGATATAACTGTCCCTATCATCCCACCCTTTCCACAGGAAGAAGTTTTTAACTATAAAGCAAAATTTGTCCCTCCCCTTGTTGCTCACTCAGCTATTGCCAAATAATTATTTGGAAACATTGCAGTAGAGAAAAATAATCTTCTGACTGTTAGACCACCATGGCTTCACAAACTGGAGGGTCTACATTTCACTGAAAATGGTCAATGTTTCCTCTACAATGTATATTCCTCCATTACAGCATAAGAACTCTGTGCAGGGAGAATTTATTTGTTTGGATTACAACCCCCAGAATCTTCCTACCAATTTGGCTAATTAGCTATGCTGGCTCATGGATTGTGGATGCCGTATTCCAAATCATCATCATCATCATCATCATCATCATCTGTTGTTGTTATTAGTAGTATTAGTATTATTTTCTCTAAGCTTTGCTTAAGGTAGACCAAACTGGGAAAATATACTTTGCCTATTATTTAAGGGACCCAGCATGGTGTAACAGTTTGAGTGTTGCACTGGAACACCAAGAAACCAAGGTTTGAATCCCCACCTAGCCACAGAATCTCTCACTGGGTGACCTTGGGCAAGTTGCACATTCTCAGCCTCAGAGGAAGGCAATAGCAAATCCTTTCTGAATAAATATTGCCAAGAAAAGCCTATGAGAGGGTCACCATATATTAGAGCCTTGAAGACAACATAACAATTGTTAAAGGAGAAAGCTGTGTACACGGGCACATTTTGTGTGTCTTTCTCTAAATCTCAAGTTTCATTCAATACATTTGTGCACTCGATGTATTTTTATTACACACTAGGACCCATGTGCACATTATAAAACTATGTGCTTCTTTTATCCTTTTCCCTTCTCCAGGTACAAAGTGATTCTCTCAGTGGGAAGTTCTCATGTGTATTAATGGCAGTCTTCTCCCCTCATCTTGTAGTCCCAGTTTTGATTGACCTATCACAGCTGTTGTTTTGGAGGAAAAAAAATTAAAAGAGAAATTATGTGAATATAAACACAATGCAGAAGACCTTGTCTGATCTTTGAAGCTAAGCAGAATCAGCTGGTTAATACTTGGATGGGAGACCGCCAATGAATGCTAGGTGCAGTAGGCTATATTTCAGAGGAAGGAACTTGTAAAACCACCTCTGAGTGTTCTTTGACTAAGAAAACCCTATGAAATGGGTTGCCATAAGTTGACAGGTGACTTGAAGGTGCATGTGCACACACACACACAAATACAAATACAGTGAACATGTTAGTAGGCCCAAAAACTACCTGGCCAATTGAAAGGTTTTGATCAAGCAAAATCGTTCTTAAATATCAAGGGATTGCTAATAGGAATCATATTGGCCTAACAAAGAGGAACCTAGATAGCATTATTTTAATTATTCCTGATACAGTTTTGTGTCTGAGAACCTTCAAAGAATAACATACGGTCATCCTGTGCTCCAGAATCTTTGTATGTTTTAAGTATGTAAGCTTTGAAATTGCTTGCAGTAGTCTTCAATCAGGTTGGGAAAAGTTCCTTTGGTCTTGTGTTTTGTATAATTATTTGGCTATACTCTTGTTCTCATGTGTATTAAAGAACCTTGTTTGAAATAAGAACATTTGATGTTTGGCTCTTTTTTTATGATACAAATGTATTTGAAAATCTGGATGAAATAGAAGTTTCGGAAGTAGCATCTGAACTTGCCACCCTAGTTGAATCATAGGAATTTAGCTATTAAAACATAAATACACGGAGCACCATGAAGATGGATTGCATAAAAAAATGAACCACAAGCATTAATGTGAAAGGAATGATACTTGTCAGCCTAAAAGCCACAGAAAGAAAAAGAAAAATATCCAGAGCTAAAACTGAAGCTTTAAAGCTCTGATTTGATGTTCCATTTCATTTTGTCAATATACCAAGAGCTGAAGTCTACTTTTTTCCCTGTACATTTGAAAAATTCTGCCCCACACCAAGCCCTTTTTACATGCACATAGCTGAATTTCTAAGATGCCAGTATGGAGATACAAAACATCTTAGAAACTAGATCCTAACCGCACCCCCTTTCCGAAATCTAACAGATCTCTAACAGATCTGTGGTTATTCAGTGGTGAAGAAAAAACATTCTCTACATGCTTAAAGTCACTAGCTTCTTTACATTTGAGTACAGACTGAAACTGAGCACTGTTGTGGATAATATGTTCCTCAGCTAAGCTTTGCTGAACACTGTATCCATGTTAAAGCCATGTTCCACACATCCACTAGGATTGCATGATTTCAACTTGACCTAGAACGTTAAAGATGTTTGCAAATGAGATTCTGAATAATGTGAAATCCTGTATGAACAACTGAAAGCAATTTTGTAGAGGGTGGAAGATTTCCATTTTCTGCTAGGGAAATGTATATTTGAATAGTACATTTGGAGACAGGTAACAGTATGAATCCTATCTAAATAGGTAGATCCATGGGACCAATGGGATTTACCTGTGGGCCTTTCTACACTACACTGTTATAGTGCTATTATTCCATGTTCAACATCCTATGGAATCCTAGGGTTTGCAGTTTAGGGCGGACATTTAGAAATTCTCAACCAGATAATTCTTTGGCCTCTTGTTACCGCAGTTTCTAGCCCGGACTTGAAGGATATTAGATATCACTTTGATATCAATAATTTGGCCTTCTTTACCTATTCCTCTCCACGTGCTGCGAGGCCCCCGGACAAGCTCGCAGACAGGCATGACTGCTAATCGCAGTAATATTCCAAACAATACAGGCAGGCCAGAAATAGCCGTCCCGCCACTTCAGGAGACCTCAAAGGCAAGTACTGTATTATGTATGCATGCTACTTACAAAGAACTCCCTGCCCCGAGCAGGCAGTTTGATTAAAAGAATCCTCATCTGTCAAGCACTCTGTGTTTGCATACTGTCTACTCTATTGTCAATTCGGACTTAATAGTTAATGTGTTTTAGGGGTTTTTAGATGGGTTGGTGGGTGGGGAGGATGGGTTATGTTTTAATTGTTTTTAATGTATTGATGTATTGTTGTGGTGCCGCCTCGATCCGTTGGGAGAGGCGGGATATAAATATTATTGTTGTTGTTGTTGTTGTTGTTATTAACTCAATCGTGCTAAATTCTGACCTTTTGGAGGCTTTGTCTCCAGCCCGAAACTCATTGTTTTCCCCAAGTACGGACTAGCTTGTGGCCACATTTCCCCCTATATAAACCCCTGACTTTGAGAGCTTCTTTGGATTGCTCCCGACTTCCATCCTGCCTTGCTGCCGCTTTGCTTGGCGAGCCTTCCCCTCAGTCCCACATACTGAGACTCCATACCTCCGAACTTCTGCTGCAGACTACCCGGGCTTCAGGACAGGTGTAGTATTACCCAAACTGACAACTCCTCTAAAAATCCCTCTATCTCACTCCAACCTTTATTTCTATAGTTATCTGTGTGAGTGTGCTGCATACACTGTTTGACTGTATTTTAATAAAAACCACAATTATTATTTCAATTCTGTTTGCTCCTTGACTCAGCCTGACCCCGTAGACATTGGGTAAAAGGTCTCACTCCGTTGCCCTGCCTCTCGTATTGCTAGCTTGTGCTCTTGGCTAATTTCCCCAACTTATATAATTGAGAGCGCATTTAGGTGTCCCTCCCGGGACCCCCAGAAAACAGGGTAACACTCAGTAAACTAGAAAGCCCAGAATTCCACAGGATGTTGAAAGGGGAATAATAGCACTATAATAGTGTAGTGTGAAAAAGCCCTTTGTACTGACACACAATTCAGGATTGATTCAGTGGTTCTACTCCAGTTGGGAGTAACCAGTAGGATTCCGCCTGTTCCCCCCATCATTTAAACTGACAAACACCAAAAGATCTTCATCATAGGAATTTTGGCTAAAATGCCTGAAATGGGACTCAAACAAACCCATGGGAGTTTCCAGAATCACTTTTTCCAGTTCCTCCCTCATGTAATCTCTTTGATGTAGAAGTAAAAGAACAAAGTGTAGAGCTTCACCACCATGACCCCACAGAAGACCAGTTACTGAACTGGAGAATCTAGGTTGTTACACTGGCCGTTTATTGTCCATTAACCATCACTTAATGACTGCCTATGATACAACTCAGATATTGTCAAACATCTGGCATCAAACATTCTCACAGATTAATGACAGTTTGCCTTATACTTTTCAGTTTCATGGTGTCACTTAGCTTCAGCCTTAAGATGGAAAGTGAGAGGAAACTCTGTGTGTGTGTGCGCGCGCGTGTGCATGTGCGCGCACCTTTAAGTCACCTGTCAACTTATGGTGGTTTCATGAATTTCACAGAGTTTACTCAGGCAATGAATACTCAGAGACAGTTATGCCAGTTCCTTTCTGTGAAAGCTATGGACATACAAAAATGTTAAGCAATGAGACAGTTTCCAATTGCATCTGGGACTCTCTCAAAGGTTGTTGAAAGGAGAAAATGGCAGCAACAACAACAGTAGAGCCCCCCTTTTTTTGAAAATATAAAATCAAACTGCTATTAATAACCATCTCTACTTTTTGACAAAATGCACAAGTTCCATGATGGTAGAGAACAGAAGCAAATAGAAACTGGATAGCCTTTGTATTAACCCAACTCAATGTTATTTTAGATACTGTACTAGCTGGAAAGGTCAACAGAGGACAATTTGGGTAGCTGTATCTAGTAGTTGAAGAATGGAATCTTAGTTGCAATACCTATGAAGTCATCTTCTTCCACTGGAGTATCTCACAGCTGAATGACTAAATCTGGAGTTTTCCAGCTCATATAAAAAGCAAAAGGATATGTGTATGTGTCAGAATACATAGCTGGATCTTGCCTTTATTAAATCAACTCAAAGGTCCCCAAATACTGGGCAAGCTTGGAGTTCCCCAGTTCAGCCATTTCTTCCTCCCATCACCTTTTGCTTTGTTTAGAACAAGGTTGAAGAAAGTTTTGCCACACATGGCCAAATTTTCTATGCTTAAAATGAGTTTTGGGAGGGAATGTTTCATTCATTCCTAAAGGCTTCCATGGCCAGTGATTTTGCCATATAATGGTTGCCCCCAAACCTGCCCACACACCAACAATCAAAAGCAGAGGTGGATATCCAGCAACTTCCAAGTCTTGAGATTTTTCTTTTTTAAAAAAAAAAATGTTTTGGGACATGTTTGGTAGGCTGGTACCACCTGCAGCACATGCTAGAGGTGAAATTTAAGATCCCCCCCCAGCCTATCAAAGTTGACTACCCAGACTACCCAGGTTTACCATCTTAGTAGAGACACAGTGTTGTAACGTATTCATGAGTTTTGAGATGGTCTACTAGAGATATACAAGTATAAATATTCTGAAACTTTTTCTTTTGGCTAAGATCTTTCTGTTCTATGACAGTAGCATGGCAGGAGTGAAAACTCCTTGCTCCTTGGCTTTACAAGGCCACAGATATCTCTGTCTTGTAACTGTGCCCAAATGACTTGCATTCTGTACCTCCTCAATGAAGGCGCATACCCAAATTTCTCTTACCCACACAGCTGAAAATGCTGGTTATGTCCTATAGAGTTGTATACAGCTAGAGTTAAGATTATCCGAAGGACTTCATTCTATACAAGCCTGCCTGAGGTCTCACAGTCACAGCGGTTGAACACAGAGCATAGGGCCTTTGTAAATGCTGTTATTATCTCTGAAATTGCCTTCCTATGAAAGTTTAATTCCCTCCTTGGTGTCCTTCCATGAGCAAGTGAAGCCTTTGTTATTTTGGCAAGCCTTTGGAAACTGACTGCTTATAAGGAAAGAGCTTTTAATAGTACATTATACTAGTTTTCATTCTTGACTTTTAATCAATGTATATAAAATACGTTTAATTCTATTAATAGTTTAACTTTTTTATGTACATGTGTTTGCTTCCATAACTGTTTGAATTTTTATAAGTCATCTGAGATCCCAGCACTGAGGAGAAAGTTGGGATAAATAAGTACAACATCTTGTAACAACTCAATTGCCAACTGCAGAGCAGAGCTACGAAGTAGCACTTCTTAGCAATTAATTGTATATAATTCATTTCTTCTAATTAATTCATTTTTCCAATAACAAAGGTATATAAATTTATTACATTATAGCTGCAACTTAATGTGTGATGGTTTTACCCCCCTTCTGGTGTAATTGTAACTTTTTAAGTTCCTGTCACAGCTGGGCAGAGGAATTTAACGTGTCTTGTACCAGCACAAGCTGGTAGCCTAGAGCATTCAGAGTTTTTAGAAGTAACTCAAAGACATTTATTTAACTACTCTTGGAAATGGGAAAATAAAGAGTTGTTTTAAATATAACTATTATGGTAATTGCCTACCTGGGGTGGGCTGTAATTGTAATAACTTTTAAAAATAACTTTCCAAATTCTCTGGAGTCTTGTAATATGAAGATTTTGTAATTAGCACAATCCTCTCCGCTTTGTGCTTCTGTTTTAATGTATAGTTTAAACGCATACATATTATTTAATTAATATTCACCCAGGGAATTGTTTTTGTGTATTTTAAAAACTTACTAAATGCTTCCTCTAAAAGACATGACTTCTTAAGTTTTTTTCTGAGGGTCAATGAAGACATGACGGAGGGCCTTTTCAGTGGTACCTATTTCAATTTTCCAGCTTGTTTAAAAGAAGCGATTATACGGCCGCTTCTAAAAAAGCCCTCCCTAGATCCCCTAGATATGAATAATTATAGACCAGTCTCCAATCTCCCATTTTTAAGCAAGATGATCAAGAGGGCTATTGGTCTTCAGCTCCACGCTGTCTTGGATTAAACAGATTATCTAGATCCATTTCAAACTGGCTTCAGGGCAGGATATGGAGTCGAGACTGCCATGGTCACCTTAGTGGATGATCTTCCCCTAGGTATTGACACGGGAAGTGTGACCCTGCTGGTACTCTTGGACCTCTCAGCAGCTTTTGATACCATAGACCATGGTATCCTTCTGGAACACCTGAGAGGGCTGTGGATCAGGGGCACTGCACTTAAGTGGTTCCGGTCCTATCTCTCAGGTAGATACCAGATGGTGATGCTTGGGGACAGGTGCTCCTCGAAAAAGGAGCTTAAATCTGGCGTCCCTCAGGGCGCTGTCCTGTCCCCAATGCTATTTAACATCTACATGAAACCGCTGGGAGAGATCATCAGGAGGCATGGAGCAAGGTGCTATCAGTATGCTGATGACACCCAGATATATCTCTCCATGCCTCGGATAATAGCATCAACTAAGGGTGGCATCTCACCTCTGAATGAATGTCTTGAAGCAGTAATGGACTGGATGAGGAAAAACAGGCTGAAGCTGAATCCAGATTAAGATGGAGGTACTCGCTGTTAAGGACCCTAGCCCAGGTATGGAGGTTTGTCAACCTGTTCTAGACGGGGTCACACTTCCCCTGAAAGACTGTGTTCGCAGCTTGGGGGTGCTCCTGGACTCGCCACTTCAGATGACAGCTCAAAAAGATGCGGTGGCCAGGAGTGCCTGTTATCAGCTTCGGCTGATATGCCAGCTGCGCCCCTTCCTGGAGCTGGAACACCTAAAAACAGTGGTGCATGTGCTGGTAACTTCACTGCTTGACTTCTGCAATGCGCTCTACATAGGGCTACCCATGTGCTTAGTCCGGAAACTTCAATTAGTTCAGAATATGGCAGCCAGGTTGGTCACTGGTAGACCTAAAACTGACTACATAACACCAATTCTGAAGTCTTTACATTGGCTGCCTATTAGTTTCCGGGCACAGTACAAGGTGTTGGTTATTACTTTAAAGGCCTTTATGGCTTGGGGCCAGCCTACCTGCGGGATCGCCTTCTCCCATATAATCCGCCCCTCACACTAAGGTCCTCTGGGAGGAATTTACTGCAGCCAATCAGAACTAGGTTGGCTGCGGTTACCCAGAGGACCTTCTCTCCCGAGTTATGGAATGGCCTACCGGAGGAGACCCGGCATATTACCAGTCTTGACTGCTTTAAAAAAGCAGTCAAGGCTGTTCTCTTCCGACAGGCCTTCCCAGACCAGTACTTCCACTGCCTCCCACCAACTGTCTTGCTGTTCTTTTAATAGTCAGTTGATTGTTGTTAATTGTTAATTGTTGTGTGTTTTAGGGGGTTGGTTTTAGACGGGTTGGTGGGTGGGGAATATTGGATATGTTTTTTAATGTAATTAATGTATTATTGTTGTTCGCCACCTCGAGCCATGGGGAGAGGCGGGATAGAAATAAATTATCATCACCATCATCATCATCATCATCATCATCATCATCATCATCATCATCTTCTTCCTCCAGACTATGGAACTTTGTTCCAAGAAAGGCCAGGCTAAATTTCTCCCTAATGTCCTTCCTCATGCAAGTAAAGATGCTTCTGTTCTGGTAGGCTTCAGTAACTGACTGCCTGTCCCACTTTACAATGGGTATCCTGAACTTTCAATATTTTAGTGCTTACTTATGTTTAGTGTGCTGCATTTAAATTATTTCAGTAGGTGTTTTAATAGCTCAATTAATGTGGGGTTTTATTGGATCTGTAAAAAAATGATGTTGGAAGTCTCTTTGCATCCCAAACCTGGAAGTTAAATTCCTGACATTACCACATCCCTCTCCCTACCCAAGCAATGACCTTTCCCCAGAGATCCCTCAGAACCAGTCCTGCTAATTAAGCTAGTATTTGCTTTCTAATGACTAATCAGAGAGCAAAGCATCTATCTTGCAAGTAAAATGTGGGTGAGGAAAAGCGTATGGAATCATATGGAATGACAAACTTGCATCTTTCCCCACTTAAGAGAGCACCTCTTCTATATACATGCTAAGAGGACTGCCTGGCTTTTCCCTGAATCTCCTTCTGGAATAGAAATATGCACTTATTTGCTTTCTGCTCTGATGCAATTAGCACATACATCCATGGATTGCAATCTGATACATGTCTTCTCAGAAGTAAGCCATGCTGAATTCATTGGCTTTACTCCCAGAGAAAATGAGTAAAGAATTGCAGCCTGAATTAGCTTCATTGTATGTCTGTGCACCTGGGAGCCAATCATGTGTTCTTTATTATATTTGATGCACCCTGCTTGCTAAGTGTGCATTTCCTAAAGTGAGCCTTTTTTGAGTCCATAATGAAAATGGATGATTGGATTCCATGTGTGTCATTGGTGTTTCATGAATTTGTGCATAGTCCAAACAATCCTGCCTTTTCCCTCCCCCCCCGGGGCTTATTCTGTGAAGGAGGTAGGGCTAAAAAACGAGAAAATGTCAAGATATGGTTCATTAAAAAGAAGCTCATATTTGGTTTTCTACAAATATTCTTCATTAATGATTTCAAAGTAGTTAGTTGACTACATTAACTATAGTAGTTAGTTAACTAAACGACTGTATCATGAACTATTGCATCCTATTGCAGTGTTGCATCCTGTTGCAGTGAGAAGAATAATGTCTAGCTTCTTCCAGAAATAGTTCTCCTTTAACATGCTGCTTTTGGGATGAATTAACTCAGGCTGCTCATGATAGTTGTAAAACACTAGTTTATATAACCAGTGTTGCCTGGGATTTTCTTCCCCCATAGGTAATACTTGTTAGAAAGATTTGAGATCCTGTGTCTCTAATTCTCCAAACTGTCTTGTCCAGTACCTGTAACTTTTCTCCATGTTTCCCAATCCAATCTGTATTCAGAATTAGTAACATACAGAGGTTGGGTTCCTGAGGAGACTTGCTGCTAGGCCTCGTCTCCATAGCAAGAGGACTATTCAGAGCTCTCTGGCTGAGAACTCTAAAGGCCCCTCCCTGAACTGTAAACCCCAGGATTCCATAGAATCTTCTCAGGCAGCCAATCGTATGGGGTCTTCTCTGCCTGACACAGACAAACAGACAAACTTTGACTTTTATATATTAGATACACGGAACAAAAGATCGCAAAGATTTGACTTGAATATCATTGTTTATAATGAAACTGAGGAGGAGCTGTCAATAATTGCAAATGGAATCTGACAATAAGAAAACATGAAGGGGTCTTTGTTGTAGGAATGAAACAATTCTAAGGGTATGATCATTACTGCAGCAAGAATGGAAAGGCAACTCGGAGCAGCTTTGGCTGTTACAAAGGATAGCCACAGGAAATGGGGTGAATTGCACTTCCTGTTCGGTCTTCAGATTGAAGGGGAACATTGGACTTCCACAGGACTCCCCAGCAGGCTCCACCCCTGATTTTTTTTTTTTTTTTACTTTTTAAATTTTGCCCTGGGGCAAAAGGGGACAATTTTGCTATGTGTGGAGCTCGGGAGAAAAATTTCTTAAAAACAGAAAGTCAACCAGACACCATATGTCAACTAAAAGAAATTTTTAGTTCACTTTCAGCTTAAATAAAGCATCTCTTGGCCTAGAATGGCCTGGAAAACTACAAATGTAGCAAATATTCCCCCATGTCCCCTAGTGGGCATTTGAGGCATTTTACCCCCCTCCAAAAAAGCAACAAAACGGATTGGAGGTTACAATGGGGTGAGGGGTCTGAGAGATGGTCTTAGGGGTTTACATGTGACCCACAGGCTGCACTTTCCCCACTCCTGCTTCATCTGTCATCTGAAGAAGGTGTTAATACCTCTTTCCCGTGATGGAATTGTGACCTGCCCTCAGATTGGAAGGTCATATATTAGTCATTCAAACTATAAGCCAAAGTAAAAAGTTGAGTCATCTATCAGGTTCCTCTAGGGTTGAATTGTTCCACTGTCTGTTTCTCAGATCTCCAGACACAGCCAGTGAACTTTCCTGCAAGTGGACTTCTTGACATACTAAGGCCATTTCCACACTACACTGTTATATTACTATCATTCCACTTTCAACATCCTGTGGACTTCTGGGGTTTGTAGTTTACTGAGGCCGAACAGCTCTGTGGCTGAGAATTCCAAATGCCCCTCCCTAAACTGCAAATCCCAGGATTCCATAGGATGTTAAAAGCAGAATAGCACTGTAACAGTGTAGTGTGGAAATGACCTAAGAATACTTTTGTCTTTAGTTAGAAGCAACCATCTTGCCTTGAGTAAAACTGATTTGTAATAAAACTGATCTACAGATGATCAGAAAATATTGATGCTGGAGTTGGAGAGATTAAGATCCCCATATGAAAATGTAGAAAAGAAATGGAACCTCTCAGTATATCCCCTGTTCTACAGAGATTGACAGGAGAGTGGTAGGAACAGAGCTAGTAACTACAGTAGAAGTAAATTCTGATTAGAGTTCTCGGCCTTATGGAAGGAGGCTTTGTTGTATACAGTAGTACTCAGATATCCCTTCCACAAAGATCTTTAATACATGGCATGTTGCTGCTGCCTGCTCACATGTTAAGGTAAGTAGAGTTTTGACAGCCCAAAAAGGGTTTCTGCATGCAACAAATATTATGGAAAGCACATGTCTACCACTGAAAATGCACAGGAATGAAGAATAATATGGATTTGTCACATAAAGGAAAAATATTTTAGGGTTGAACATGGACAATATATATGTCTTTCCCACCTGTGTTTCTTTTACAGTTGAACTGAACATACTCAAATAAATGGAAACTGATTACAGGAAAAACCGTTTTTTTCCTTTTGGTAGAGGAGGGGGATTATCCTCTTCTCAAATGCAAATGTTATATTTTCATGTTCTCTATGGATGTTCAGCGATGGAAACACCACTGGGTGACCTTGGGCATGTCACACTCTCTCAGCCTAAGAGGAGGGGAAAGGCAAACCCCCTCTGAATGAATCTGGCCAAGAAAACCCCATGATTGGTTCACCTTAGGGTTGCCATAAGTCAGGAACAATGTGAAGGCACACAACAATGATGGGTGTTTACTCTTCTGCTTAGAAACTATGTCACTGACACTTTAAAACAGAGGTGTTGAATATGTGGGATGAACCCCACTTTTGGAGCCCCTGAGGAACCCTGCCAGTCTCCAAAAAGCCTCTGAACCCCCTGAATTTCTATAAAATGTTCAGCACACAGTTGCGTAGGGACATGGAGGCAGAGGGGTGATTCGCCCCAGGCGGCAATGTTTTCGGGGCGTCCCAGCCCGTAGCCACACCCTGTGCACCATAGCTCCACCCCTTGTGCCATAGCCCCCACTCCCACCCCCCTTGCACACTCCAAGCTCCGCCACTGTCAGCAAAATTTTTAGGTGAAGGCGGTACCCAACCTCCACCTGTACAAACATGAAACTGGAAACATTCTCCTCAGAACTCCCACTCTGCCTCTTGTTTCACCTTCAGATTAGTGATGCAGTCTTTTCTGGTTGCCATTTGGAAGGAAAAATGGAGGGAAAACAAGTAATGTTGGCACACTTGGGTAGAAGTGTTCTGTGAGAGGCTTCCCACACCTCCTTTAAAACATAGTCAACTTTTGGGCTAGCTATGTGATCCTGGCCACTCAGAGTCAAATTCACACCAGATAGCCATTCATATCTGACTATCTGACCACATCTAAAAGCAAATTAAGGATGACCAAGCATTTTACCCTTGTTAAAAGAAATATTGCACAAAGGGAAAAGCTTTCCACAAGTAAAGTTTTCCTGTGTTCTAAGGCCTTCCCATTTAAACTCAGCTAAATGGATATGTAAGAGCCAGCACAGTATAAAGGTCTGAGTGCTAGACTATGAACCTGGAGACCAAGGTTCAATTCCAGGCTTAGCCATGGAAAACCACTGAGTGACCTTGATTGTGTCACGTACTCTCAGCCCCAGAAAACCTCATGATAGTTTTGCCTGAGGGTCCCTGTAAGTCAGAAATGACTTGAAGGCACACAACAACAAATGAATATGTGGACATATGTTGAGTAGACAAGTGAAGGCCAAAGAAGGGAAAATGAAAATTGGGGGGGGAACCTTTCCCCTTTTTTTCTAGTCTTTTTTTCCA
This sequence comes from Ctenosaura bakeri, assembly GCA_948474755.1. Lineage (NCBI taxonomy): Eukaryota > Metazoa > Chordata > Lepidosauria > Squamata > Iguanidae > Ctenosaura > Ctenosaura bakeri. The sequence goes on from CAOLHI010001323.1 coordinate 157,801, forward strand.
GAAAACAAAGGGGGAAATGATTGGGGGTCCTTTACAATCCATGTTTTACCATTCATATTCCATATTTTTATGGAATATTTCATACTCAACTACATTCTTTCTAAAAGCAATAGTAGACTTTTATCTAAGACTATGTACAATATCTCACATCATTGCAATTCCTGATCTTGGTTTCATTTTCTCAATTCGTTTATGAGCATGAGTGCTTGACACTCTGGAAAATTAGAGTAATGTCCTTTTTTATTTACATTGATTGGTTCTTCCGTTTTATCCTCCTCCCCTGGCTTTGTGTATATGCATTGCGTTTGCATTTACTTGCTCATAATCTAGAAAAACCAAAGAGATGGTATACTACAATTGTTTCTCACAGTATAGGATTCTGTAGCTCCTTTATAACAAAAATGAACTTTTGGAAAAGTAAATTCAGTTTGTAATTATGTACTCAATAAACTTTACCATTTATATATCAAACATGACAATTTTATGCCAAATCAAGTTAAGTATAATGCATTTTATGTTCCAAGTGTAACAAAGTCACTTTCAACTTTTAAAAAGTGTTAATTATTTTTCCCCAAAAAATGTCTGTGTTTTTTTTTTTCTTTAAAAAAGGGGATAACTTTTTCCCCCCATGGCTTCAAAACTTCAGAAATATTAAATCTGTATTACAGAATTTATCACATTTTACTGTTACAAAAACTTTTGAGATGTTTGAATGATGATAGGTGGTCCATAGCCACCCACTGAGTTTCATTGACTTATATATTTCATTCTGAACACATTATTTTTGACAATGTCAAAAATATGGAGTATGAAATGGGATGCAATGAAAAGTACAAAGATTTCTAATCCAAGATTTTTAAGTTAGTTTTTAAAAACCATTATGGTCTGATTTGCAGTAGGCTCTACTGTCATTATAATAGTGAACAATTTTAAATGATGTGAGATATATAAAGATTAATCTGATTGCCACCAGACACAGTTTTGGTATCTGTATAATTTCAGTTTTTGTTTTTGCTTTTTTTAAAAAATTGTCAGAATACAGCCATATGAGAAAAGAATTTCCATATGCCCTGAGAGGTCATATGAAAATCTTAGAGAGTCAACCAAAAACATCATTTAACAATCAAATTCTCTTTAACTTCAAACTGAGGTTAAGAGTGAAAACCAGCTATGCTGATTGAAATTTGTTTTCCTACTAATCCCCACCCCACCATAGATTATTCCCATTTGATTTTATTTATTTTTCCACTATAAACATTGGCTTCCTTGAACTATTGTTTCCCACAATCTAATATACTTACTCAAGAAGGGTTTTTATTACTCCACCCTCCAATCTCTCAAATGCACAGAAAGTTATACATAAACTACTATAGGATTATGTGTGCAAATGGCATGCCCCAAAAATGTAAATTTGATCATTTGCAGCGAAAAAACTGTAAGAATTTAATTACTCATAAATTCACTGTCACAGTCTGCTTTGAACTGCAGTGCATACAATAAAAAAACCTTAAGCTATATATTGGCTGATGAAGTCAAGGAAAACTCTTCAATGGGGATCTTAAATTCACCAGGAAAGGCACAGGGGAAGAAGAGGAGGGGAGGTCTTCAAATAAGCCCAGATGATCTCTTTTTTTAAACTTGCAGAAACAGAATTACACCCAGAGCAAACTCCTGTGACACAAATCTTATTGTTATAAGATTATTCTCTTTCATGTTTGCTGTGGAATAGTGATGATGTAAAGCAGTGGTTCTTAATCATTTATTTACGGGGACCCCTTGTAAATATAATTTGTTGCAGGGGTTCTCCAAGACTGTACTCAAGATTTAAATATTCAAACTAAAACATTCAAATATTTATTTAAATATTCAAATGTTTGATTGTTTGTTTGTTTGTTTGTTTAAGGCTTCTGGAGATCAGGATTCAAATCCCCACTGAGACACCGGGTGATCTTGGGCAAGTTACATTCATTCAGCCTCTGAGGAAGGCAAAGGCAACCCTCCTCTGAACATATCTTGCCAAAAACAAAACAAAACAAAAAACCCACCACCAACAACCCTTTGATACATTCATTTTAGGATTGCCATAACTCAGAAGTGACTTGGAAGACATACAACAGCAAATTGCCACTGACAGAGGGAGGTTCTTTCTAGCCGTCATGTCTCTTCCCTTTGAAAACTGATTTATGGGGGCCATGAGGTGAACCTATCATAGGGGTTTTCTTGGCAAGATTTATTGCCTTTGCCTTTCTCTGAGGCTGAGAGAATGTGATTTGCCTGAGGTCACCTAGTGGGTTTCCATGGTTGTGTGGGGATTCAAACCCTGGCCTCCAGAGTCATGGGCTCTTTCCACATGTTACCTGCTCGCGGAGGTGGGGGTGCCGTTCGCACAAGCAGCCTCTTGCGCGAGGCACCCGCATCACTCCTCCGTTCTCCCGCAACTGGGTTGCCGGTCACGCGGCTGTCGCGCGAATGCCCCACCCCTTCCTTCCGCAGTGCAGCCTGGGAGCTGTAGGGTGCGCTGGGGGAGGAAGCGCGACCGGCCCAGTTTGCCAGACACACCGCACAGCAGGTAAGTGTGCGTGGACCCCAGGAGTATTGCGCGACTGCGCACCATTTTCGGCTTAAAGCCAAAAATAAAAAGGTGCACATCCACTCTGCGTCTGGCTCTTGAGCGTCGTGTAAATGGGAGTGCGTCATACGGACTGCCGCTCCCATTTACATGATGCTCAAGGGTCCCTCTTGCAACAGAAACTGCGTGCGAAAAGGGCCATAATTTGGGCAGACACATATGCCTGCTGCCATTTCCCTTTCATAGGGTCATGTAGCGGGGAGTGCAGGTGTTGAAACTGCTCCCTTGTTGGAAACTGCTCTCTCAGCAGCATCACCCCCCCTCACTGCTGCATCCCTGTTGCTGCTGTTGGTTTCCAGCAGCAGGGTTCACGGACCCTCTGTGAGGGCTTTGCAGACCCCCCCAGGGGTTCCCAGATCCTAGGTTAAAAACCACTGATGTAAGGCCAACAAAATGCCACCCAACCTCCTCTTTTTTTTTTCCTGCCAGCAATAGAAACATGTATGATACGATGTCAGTGTGATCCTGCTATACTAGCAGATGAAGAAGCAAATATCTAAATGGGAGTTTTGTGCAGTGCTAAAAAAAAGTTTATTAAAATATTTATACCCCACCCTATATCCAAGGATACCCAGGCAATGTACAGTCAAATCATTTTGAACTGTTTAAAGCCATTTAAAATCGTAAGAAAAATTTAAAATGCACAGCACCTGCAGATGAAATATAGCAAAGATTACTCAGACACACTGCATCCCTATTACTTTACTCCATTCCACTCCATTCCATTGTATTTATTTAATACTAAGACTTTTTTTTTAAAAAAAAAACCAAATATGTAGGAGAAGAGAACTGCTCTAACAATTAAAATACAATAATGCAATCTCAGCTTCTTCTCAAATTAAGAGAACATTTGCTCTGTATCATTTGTATCTGCATCTGGTTTCTAACACGCTTTTCCACCTATCTATCACAGCTGGGCAACTCTTCAGAAACATCAGCCTGATGTGGATCCAGAACATGTTGGCCCAGTCTCAAGTGAAACAGATCTGTTTGGACCAATCCAAAAGGAAGGATAGTCAGACATTGGGCCTCCAAGTATCCCACAAAGGAGAACACCATGGTGGGATGATGAAAAAGGAGAAGATGGGAAATGGACTTCATATGGTGACAACTCCATCTTCCCTTTCAGAAGAAAAACATCTCAGCAACTTTCTCCAGTCACAATGCTTGGGAGGAAAGGAGAGATGACATGAGATTACTGAATTATACTTGTTAAATTCTCCCATGTGGGTTGATGTTCTTTTTTCTAGATTTAGCTGGTAGCAACCAAACTTTGCCTTCATGCCTATGCATGTGTCCATCACACTTCTCACTGTTGTGGTTTTGATCAACCAAAGTCCTTAATTGTGCTCTTTGGTGCAGTTGTACTGGGACTCTGAAGCTCAGGGGCGTTCTTAGTGGCACTAGCAGAGCAAATTGGAGAAGATGATGCTATGATAAATTCACTCTTTGTTGTATGGACAGTCCTCTCACAACTGCTCTGCATTGTACAGGAGCCATCTAAGTGCTGGACCCTGCTCCCAATGGAGTGTTGATAGTAGGGGAGCTCCAGTAAAACCTGGGAGAACTGTGGGGGGAACAAATGTAAAAACCAAGAGGAGATTCATCATTCCCATGGTAACAGATTCACTGACTTCCCCTGGGCTGTACTACAGTGCCCATAATAAAATAAGGGATCCACTTAGAATGAATACCTTACCTTTTTTTAAACTTTACTTTTTTTTCCTTATGTCTGCTGTACTATGTGAGATATGTGTGTGTCCGTTACAAGCACACAGTTATTCTATTACCGCCAAAACAGCAGGTACATGTTACAGACACTAGAGTGCAGGAACCACCATTAACTGACTATACATGTCATAAAAATGTACTTCAGCTTGGAGGAAAAAAGCAAACTTAATGGCAGCTGGCACACACACACACCCAACAAAACTACCTTTCTGCAATTTGGCAGATGATTTGCTCTGAAGAGGCGACCATGTCTCCAAGTGGAATGTGCTTCTGTAGATGAAAAAGCCTGAAAAGTTCTAATTGCTTTCATTTCTCAGTGCAGATTAATAGAAGACGCAACTGTTTAGATTTTCAAATCTCAATTCAGATCTGGTGGTTGAAGTAGATCGGTCAGATTGGGTCTGAATTGTTCTAACCAAATCAGAGTCCAATTCAAATCAATGAACTTTTGTATAGCTACAATAACTCTTCACAATAGCTACTCACAGTAACTGCAATGTTACAGTGAGTGGCTCTTGTGAAAAACTATTGTAGTGCCTGTGCAAGAATGACCTATAGTAGAGTTACTGTCTCACAGTAACTACAATGTAACTACAATGTTACTGTGAGGCAGTAACTTCACAGTAGGTTATGAGAGCCAGCATCATGTAGTGGTTTGAGCGTTGGACTGCAACCCTGGAGATCAGGGTCTGATTCCCCATTCACCATGGAAACTCACTGGGTAACCTTGGGCATGCCATACACACTCAGCCACAGAAAACCCCATGATAGGTTGGAAACAACTTGAAAGCACATAACAACACTGAGATAGGTTGTCATTACTTTTGATGTATAGGTGAAACTTCAGATCTATTAGATCACCTCTTCCAAGGACGGAGAGAGAGATTGGCCCCCAGAGGAAGAGAACTGACCTTGGATCCTACCCTTTTTTCTGCCTCTGAGGAAAATTCTGTAATCCTTAACTTCCTCATGTCAGAGCTCCATCATCAGAAAGGAACAAAGAGAGAGATCAGTAGGTGAGTTTCTGAAGAATGTTTTCCAGTTCCCAGCCCTCCTCACTAGTGGCTATGGTAGCTCAGGGGAGTGCTAGCAGTTAAAGTCCAACAACATCCGAAAGGCCACAGGATTTCTACCTCTGATTTGATAATGTTTTAATAACTGATTATGTATCAGGAATAGAGATTTTCCTAATTTCCAGATTTTTTGGCCTACAACTCCCATCAGCCCCCTCAACCATGGCCAATGGTAAAAGACTGTGGGAGCTGTAATCGAATAACTTTGGAGGCCCAAACGTTTCCCATCTTTCTGTACTCTAACATTTCATAGATAAAATCTAGGACACATGTGGCCAAGCTACATCACAGTGTTCAAGATGGCAAAATTTATTAATAAGGAATAACAAAAAGTAGGAGGTGTTGCAGCAATTTGCTTTTGCAAATTGCTTTTGCTTGAACCTACTAGGAAGGGCAAAATTCTGCCTCTGCTCCTCTCCTGCCTGCTAAGTTGAATGAGTGCAAATTATATTTGCACTTTGAACTCAGTTTGCCACAATTGAAATAAACTGAGGACAAAGGGAAGAAATGGGAAGAGAACAGAGAAAATGGGGCCTTTTACAAGCAGCCGATGGGATAACAGAGGATTGAGTTGGAGTGTCCCTAATGAATTGGGACAATGAGAGGATATGCCTTTATTACTTGATCTTGTGTTTCCATTTTGCACCCTGTCACTCACTCTAGTTACACTGCTGCTCTGCATTACCACAACACTATTGCTATTCTCAAAATCCCAATCCTGATCGCAAGGGTCAGATACTCAACTGCTCTTGTGTCATTTTGAATAACTCTTTAGCCAATTGGTTTGGTGGTTTCATTTGCTGAAGACTTCATGTTTATAAAACATTGAACATGAAGTCTCCTGGGCTGTATCATACACTGTGCCTTCTGTTTCTTATGCAAACGGACTGGAGGATCACTGCCATTCAGCTAAAGGGCCTTCAGAGCAGTCCAGAAGAGCAGTCCAGCATTACATATGGAGCCTGTTTGCTGCTACAACCTTTGCTAATTGAATTTGGCAAGTGTTACTGCCTAGAGATGAATCAGCAAGATTTTCTGATTCCTTTCCACCAAGACTGCAAAGCAAACAAATGCATAAATGGGAAATTTCAAATATTAAATATTTAAAAAATGTAAATATGAGATATATGTACAAGCAAACAGGATCTACAACAAAGCACTGTGGCATGGAGGATCTCTGTTCAGTATTTCAGCTAAGCCATTTTTCAGGATATTCTGTTCCATTTTCCCCTATGTGACCTTTTGGTGAGCCTTTGACTGTGGTTGTCTCGTTAAGATTTATCCATATGCCTTTGAATGCACAAATTTAATATTGGAAACACTTGGGAGAAAGGTTTTCTTCTTCCCCTGGAAAACTAAAATGGAAGGACCAAAAGAGAGAGCACTCTTTCACAGATGGCTTTCCATTTGAATTATGTCTCTTGAAAGGGACTTCAACCTCCAGTTGAAAAGCACCCTAGAATTTATATACTTTGCTTGGCCAATTTTTGCCTCTTTTCTTGAATCCAGATATAAGGAAATCAAGTGTGGCAGAGCACTTTTGTTCCTTTCTCAAGTTTTAACCTATGCATATATATTTCAGGAACAAGTTCAGAGGGAAAAGTATATGTAATGCATTCACTTGGAAAATTTCCACCACTTTTAAGTCATTAGTGACCTCTCCAAGCTATCTACCCTCACTCCAGCTTCCAGGAATGTGAGCCACGTTGACAAAAGCCTGGATGCTGGAAAAGTCATATGGTTTCCAGTCAAATGAGTTAATTAAAATACAAAATGTGTGTGCACGCACACACACACACACCCCACCAACTTTGGCATCACAAACTTGATGTTTTAAATACAGCGATCTCAGTCTCCTTGCTAAAACTCTGAACGTATTTGTTTCATGATGATCGCATCAATTTTGGATTATGTATGTATCAATACATAAAATAGAGTTTGGGAATTTCAATTTTAGAGCTATAAACCCCAGCATTCCCTAGCTCAGGAAATCTACTGCCCTTGTCGGGTGGAGGATTCTGAGAGCTGTAGTCCGTCAAAAGTAAATTTTCCAAGGTCTGGCGTAATTATTTATATTAGACTGGGTAAATGTTTTTGGCACCAAGGCCAAATACAGTGCCAGGTATTAGATCACTGAGAATTGGTCGTGATCAAAGCCCTCCCCTCAATCTTGAATATATTTGTTGCATAGAATCTAGACCTCTTTCCACAAAAAAGGAGGACTGGATCGGGACTGAGGAACCACACTCTCATGCTTTTTGTGTGACATTTCATCAGTGACTGAATCTCTCAGTGCAACTCTTTCTCTCTCATTGTAGCTTCTTCGCAGGGTTATTTAGATTTATTGTGAGAACAAAATTGGAGTGTATGTGTGTGAAGAACCAAAATGTTTGTTGCTGGGGTGAGGAAGTGAGACCATTCTGACTTGGAATATGCAGGAATGGCTAAGGTTTTCGTGACAGGGTTGTGGTGTATCTGCTCTGGGTTTTAACCCAGATTTTAAAGGGAGATGCCCAAGGTGTTGGGCCTGTTTTAGGGAAAGTGTTCAGTGCCTCAGACAGCTCCTCAGAGTAAAACGCAGAGCAGTTTTACTACAGACCTGATATGAAAGCCACTGGCTGCCCTTAGGAAAGTGATTGTGCCAGTTTCATGGGCATCCATTGGAGAGTTCTCAAGACTTTTGCTGTGTCAGTAAGAGCAGAAAATGGAGACTCTCCCAACTTCCCTACCCACAGTTTAAAGGACAGAACTCAGAGGTAACACATTAAAAGTAACAATGCAACACTTTCCTTTGCAATGTCACAACAGCAACTCTTTTACAAAAATAATGTAACAACGGCTTATTATTCCAAGATATTTGGTTGAGAGGGATCATTTCTTTTTAAGGTTATTTTTTTAACAAACAAAAGAAATGCATTTATATGTGTGTGTATATAATTTCCCACCTTTCTCCTGGTATGGGACCCAAGGCAGCTTACAATAAACTAAAACAAAGCACAGCTAAAGGCTATTTAATATTAATACAAAAGGTATAGAACCATTAAATAAACAGTTTTTTTAAATAAAAACAGTAAAAAAAAGGGTAAAAAGCATAATACACCCCTTTAAAAGATCCTTCTGCCACAGTAAGTTAAGAGCAAAATGCCTACCTGAAAAAAAAGGTATTTGACAGTTGAAAGAAAGAAGTATTGTCTGTAATGTTAATGTAATGTAAAAAATGTTAATGTTATGCATACAAATAAAAAAAAATAAAAAATAAAAAAAAGAAAGCAAATGGGGTGTGGGACAGAATTCCACAACTTGGAGCAGCCACTGAGAAGGCAGTTGTGTAGGGACAGGGGTGCGAAAGGTGCAGTTTGCCTTGGGTGGCAATATTTTTGGGGCGTCCTGACCTGTAGCTACTTTAAAAATTTTTAATTAACACGTTTAGCAGGTTTTCTTTCTACAGACTACGTGCCCACGCCCCCATGCCCCACAACCACGCCTCGCACACTGTAGCCCCATCCGCCTCCCACCTCTCCTCCACACACTCCAAGTTCTGTCACTGTGAGAAGGCCTTCTCCCTTGTCCATGCCAAATGCATTTGTGATGGTGGTCAGACAGAGAGAAAGCCTTCCCTCAAAGATCTTACTTGTCATAATCATTTATTAATAGTGAATAAGATTTCAAAAAGAAAAAAGAAAGAAAACTTGCTAGACGTGTTAATTAAAGTGTTCAAAGCTCTAGTCATAGCATGGTACCCAAATCTGGTCAGGTTATTCAGACATCTGAGAAAGAAATCTCATAAGAACTTTTCCTCTGTCCACAAATAGGCAGAAGATTGAGAAGCTATTTGCCATTTGTACACAGCTCTGTTTGGTTTCTACAGAAGTATTAATAAATCAGTGGACAAAACATCTGACACATCAGCCTAAAGAATTTAGCTAGAATTATATAGTGGTTTTTTTCCCTACAGAAGATGCAAATATGTTATCGAAAAAATAAGAGTCACACTTAATGTGACTTAAACTTAATTAACACACTTAATCTTATTGTTAATCCCAGCTAGACTAGAGACACTGAAGCAATTGGGTTGATCAAACTGCTGACTCACCATTCAACAATTGACTTAGTAGGTCTGCTCTAGCTGAGAGTAACCAAAAAGAATTCCAGTGAATATCTCTTTCACTCAAGAGATTCCAAATAAAGCTGTGAATGCATCTGATCAGCATACAAGTATCAGGGGGAATAAAATTCTGTGGCCTTAAACAATCAGACAGTTTGGCCACAGGATATATTTATTTATTCACAAAGGGATAGATCCAGATGTAGACCTATGCAATGAGATGGGGGAAGTGGATATCCCTGCTCCGTCCTCCTCACAGCAACCCCCAATTTCCTCAAGACCAAAATATCTTGGAACAGCCCTGTCTCATACCTACACATCTAGGAGTCTCCTCAGTATGCCAGGTGATGAAGAGAAGTAGAAAAGAACAAAACTATTTGCATGAAAGGCAGACCAGTACGAGAGGTCAGAGCTGTCAAAGGATGGGGTAGGTAAAATAACATTCCACCAATAAAGCACACTTGTCAAACAGCATCTCTTTGTCAAGGGTGTTAATATTTCCAGACAGCATCAGTTATCACTTTCCCACTGTCTTTGTTTTCTCATTTGTAACTGAAATGAGTGCAAAGAGATCTCCTTAGTGCAGGGCAAGACATTCCTCTCAAGGGCCCACCTCCACATCTGTTGCCTCTGCATCCATCCATCATCTAAATTATTAGCTGTAGTTCAACAGTATCAATAAGTTTCTCCAATTAATCCATCAGTTAGCAATTCCCAGAGGGTGATCCAAATGAGCCTTCTGGATGAAACCCCCAAGGTCTTTAAACAAAACAAAACAAAACAAGGGAAGTAATTTAAAACAACACAACACAGAACAAAACTAAATAAATGACCTTTGGCTGTGAATGCTGATCCATTTGCATTATAAATCAGCAAAGGGAACACTTAGCAATTATACACAGACAATTTTTGTTTTTTTGTTTTTTTTGAAGCAGAGGTAGAGATGGGTTTTCACGTTTCAGTTTACAATTAATACTCTCCCCTTTCCTTCCCCATTACCTACTTAGCAAGGAATAATTCCCGTTATGTCGGGCAGTTCTCATGTGGTGCTTGATTGCTGTGCAGAGCATGATGAAAAGAGTCCCCCTGCATGCTCGTGATTGGACTGCTCGCTCTCATCCTCAATGGCAATTTATTTAAATTTGATACTCTGCAGGAGAAGCCCATTCAAAGGGAAAGTGCACCAAGCTGTTTATCATTTCCATCCGAGGTACTGAAGACTGTGCCATCTTGAAAGCTTTATACAGAGAAAGAATTAAAAAAATAGGGGGAGGGAGGGCAGGTTAAAACGCTGATGTCATCCCCAAGGCTGTTATCTATATGCACTAGTTAAAGCAGAGGGTTGGCACCATGTGTGTCTGTAACACAAATCAGCTTCTAACCTGGGAAAAAGATGCTTGATGGTGTTTTTTCTAGCGAATGTGGGCATATGCCACAGCTGCAGCAAACCAATGCTGCTTGAGGAGAAGAAGACCGCAAGACTGAATTCATGGAAGCAGGGTTGGAGGCACATAACATGCCAGAAAATCTTGGCTTTATACGTATTACACATGAAACACAACACAGGCCCTTTCACACTACACAATTACAGCATTATGATTTCACTTTAACTGCTATGGCAACATCCTATGGAATCCTGATGTTTGTAGCTGGATGAATCACCAGAGTTCTCTGGGTAATAATTCTATATATCCCTCCTCAAACCGCAAATAGGGCTATAATTGAGTAATGGGAAGGAGACCAGTCTGAAGAGCTGAAATTCCCTTGGGATTTCAGGATTCAACCAATGAATCCAAAGCACACTGCTCAGATGGCTGGGGGATTCTGGGAGCGGCAATAAAAAAATAACTCTCTGAAGATCTTCCAGGTTTGGGTTTAATCTACCAAATCTCATACACCTCACAACCAATGAAGGAACTCTACCAAAAAGGACATCCCAAGAGAATTGAAAGGGGTAATGGATTGGTTAAAAATATAAATACATGTGATGATTAGGTAAAAATGTATTTGTGTAAAAATGGAGGATTCATTATGCAAAAGATAGTAACGACTGAACCGGGGAAGAATAATATAGGGAAGTGTGTGTAGGGGGGAGGGACATATTAAACATGGTGATGTATGTCTCTTTTTTTATGTGTTGCGAAAAGCTAATAATTTTTTTTAAGAAAAAAAAGAAGAAAAAATCCCTGTGAACTAAAGTTCCAAAAATCTTTCCCTAAACTGGAGAGCTTAGGGTTCCATGGATGTAACCATGGCATTTAAAAGTCACGGCAATTGGAGAGATTGAAAAGGTCGAGATAGAAACTTTGAAAGGTAAGAATCTTGTTGAAAAGTGGAAAATATGATGGATTTCTGGGACATGGTGGACGTGAGAGGGAGTCCAGAGTAGCGCTGTGCAACTCTGAACTCCCACCTGAAGGTTTCCAGCTGGGATAAGTCCACCAAATCCCAGCTAGCTATCCCCTCGGTAAGGGGGATGCGAAAGAGGTCTGAAGGGGATCCATGAAGCGACACCGAGCCTTCTCTGGAAGGAGAAAGAGCGGGGGTGCGCAGGATCGCAAGACCACGACGGGACCTCCAGGATTGCTGCGATTGCGACACAAACGCCTCTGACGTGTTTTAAACCAAGATTTCAGGAAGCTGACTTTTATAAAGCCCGATTTGGATTACAAACACTTTAGATCGTAAGAAGAACGTACCTGCTTCAAAGAGAGTAAGTTGCTGGAAAGACTCCAAGGACTGTAGGAGAAAACAAAATGGAGGATTTCTTAAAGGGACAGTACAATTGGTGAGTGTGAGCTGACTTTAATTTCCTTTTCTTTGGAGGTTAACAGTACAGATTAAACTGAGATTATGCATGGACACTGGAGTCTGGTGCAAGACCTATTCTTTGATTGGAAAGATACAGATAAATGGTTACGATATGAAGACTTACTAGACATAACAGATGACTCTGGTGTGAAGATGAAATCAAGAGAGAAATTGGAAACTGAAGGAATAAAATTAAGATGGTTTCCCTACAGACAGTTAAAGGAAAGATTTCAGATGGATGTACAAACCTATGGAATACAACAAAAGGAACAAATTCATTTACTGAGAATGTTAAGAGAACATTTACTAGCACATTTGTACAAAGAAATTTTACAACAAGAATGTGAGAGAGAGACAGTTAAAGTTGCAATGATACAATGGGCACAAAATGTTGGACACTCAGTACAGTTAGAATGATGGGAACAGAGCTGGCAACGTACACAGAAATTTACTGCTGCCCAAAATTTAAAAGAAAACTATTACAAACTATTTCATAGATGGTACATGACACCAGAAAAATTAAAGACAATTTATAAGACAGGTACAGGTCAATGCTGGAAATGTCAAGAGAACTGTGGTACATTATTTCATATGTGGTGGTCATGTCCTAGAGCACAAAAATACTGGAAAGAAATACATAAGAAAATAAGTTCAATTTTGAAGATTCAATTCGGGATGACACCTGAATTTTACTTGTTAAACATGACACATACTCTAGATGCAACACCAGCTAAGAGACATTGGAGAATTATATTGTATATGGTGACAACAGCTCGTACTGAATATGCATGATTTTGGAAAAATGAAACTACACCTACAACGGAACAGTGGTGGACAGCTTTTATGGAAAATAGAAATGTGGACATACTTACACAAAGATTGAAAGGCAAATCAGATGAGGACATAAACAAAGAGTGGAAGATTGTTACAGATTTGGGTTGGGGGTAGACGGAGGGCATTACATCTTTCATGATAACAATTATTATGCAGTTAATAGTTAATGAAATATCACGTAGCAAGTAAAGTAGAGATATATAGCAGGAACTAACAAATTATAGATTATTAACATTTTATTGCGATACGTGATATAACAAATAGAGGGAATATCAATAATTGTAATCCAGAAAGGAAAGGAAGAAGGAAAAACATTACATGTAACATGGCAGAAATTACTGTTTGTTTTATTTGTTGAAATATGAATAAAATTATATATATATATATATATATATGTGTGTGTGTGTGTGTGTGTGTGTGTGTGGAAAATATGATTTAAGGTAGAGGTAAAGTGTTAAAGTACTAATTAAAGGGGAAATTTGTTGGTCAAATGACAGTTAAGAAACAACTGACTATGAAATAAGAAGTAGAAATAAGAGAAGGTTTTAGGCTGGTATAAAAAAAATTGTATTTTGTATGGTTGAAACACTGTTTGATGTTGGATATAAAAATTAGATACATATGAAATAAGATATGATATATTTGAATTTAAGAATAAGGATATGAAGTTCTATGAAAATATATGGAAAATTATGTATAATATGTAAGAAAGTATAAGTATGTATGTAATACAAAGACAAGATGTTTTAATTATGAGATTTTATTTAATAAAAAATATTTTTTTAAAAAGTGGAATACCATTTTGATTTTGTAGTATGCAAATAAGAATGGATCCCAAGTTGGAAAAGTTGTATTGAAAACAAGATGTAACAATTGCTGTGGAAACTTTTTCCTCTCCAGATCATCACAGATCATCACCTGCCCCATTAATCCCCCAAACCTATGCATGTAAGCACACAATCTGTCCTTTAAATGCAGTTTAACCCTCAAACCCTTTTTTTCTGGTCAAAAAAGGTCTTTTTGAGAAAGAGTAAGTGACAAAAGAATGGCTCTTTCTCTGGTAGAGAAAGAAACTGAAGTCTTCTGAGGCTATGTGATTTCTTAGGCTCAAAGGGAGAGGATCTTACAGAAAGTTTAATAAATGAGGGTTTTGCTTCCTTTAAGAGTGTGGTGTAGTGATCTGAGAATTGGACTAGAATTTTGGAAGGATACTGGAAGACAAAGGACCTTATCTCACTACACTACTATAGTGCTATTATTCCACTTTAATTGCCATGGCAACATCATTTGGAATTCTGGGATAGGCAGTTTAGGGAAGGACATTTAGAATTCTCAGCCAGAGAGCTCTTGGGCCTCACTAAACTACAAATTCCACAGGTTGCTTCCATGACAGTTAAAGTGGAATATTGTAGTGTGATAGGGCTATAGAGTTCAAATCCTCACTTGGCCACAGAAACCCACTGGGTGATTTTGGGCAAACCACACTCTCTCAGTCTTAAAGGAAGGCAATGGCAAATGCCTTCTGAATAACTCTTTACAAAAAAGTGAAATTCTACCAGCGGGTTGCCTTAGGGTCATCATAAGTTGGAAATGATTTGAAGGCACATAGCAACAAAAAGCTGGTAGTGAAAATGGCAGAAACAACAAAGTAGGTATCTGTGAATCCTTTGCATTTTATTCCCTTCCGTACTTGGACAATGAAAAAAGAAATCGGCCAATATGTATCATATGCATCCACAAGAAGATGCTCATCTTGCAATATCTTTCATCTCTTAGCCCGAGAAGCCGGTCCAACCAAAGTATTCCAAGGTGAATTAAGGATGGAGTATCAGCTCTGTCTTTCAGCTTTAACTCTCAATTTCCTGCCTCTTTGTGGGTTTTAGGCAGACCCTTCACATTACTTTAATGTCTCCTTTTTGTGGTTTAATATTTCTAAGGGCAGTAAATTATTTGCAGCATATGTTTAAAGGAGGAGGGGGGAGACAAATTTCTCCTGTGGTTAGTGACCACAAAACAAAACAAGAAACAGAAATACATGAGAAGACGGTTCTGAAGAAAAGGTTACAGGACTTTAAACCTTGACTTTGATGTCTTGGTGAAAAAAAAAAAGGAAAGTTCAGCTCAAACTTGGCGACTAATTCCTTTCTGAAGCCAAGTAGCAAATGAACGTTACTATATCTATCACCCCTATGAGAGCTGTCTGTCTCTGAGCATGTGCAAGTGTAGTCAATTAGAGGAACTGTCCTTCCAGACCCTGGCCACCCACCATGATAAAGATGAATTACCAAAAAACAGCTCTATGTTAATAAGCCTCAGAACTGCAACTGTAAAATCAGAGGTGTGTGGGGGGGGGTTGATGATGGTGGTCTGCCCTGGGCGGCAATTTTTGGGGGGCATCCCATGTGAGATGGCCATGCCCCCATGCGATGCAGCCACCCCTCTATGTGACGTGACCATGCCTCTGCTCCTCTGCTCCTCTGCCCCCCGCCCCACCCCCCCACCTGAACTCCAAGCTATATGGTTGTGTCAAATTACAAAGGACAAGTCCCCACCATGGTATGATTGCACAAAAAGTGCTAGACTTGTGATACATCCCCCTGTGGTACTCATTACCTACTGGCGATCAACTGCTGAAGTGTTCCTGGTGTGGCTTGTTTGTTTCACCATCGGCACCCTTCAACTTGATGGTGTCATCAGTGTAGGCTGAGGTGAGGAGTCATCGCAACAATCTAATGGGCCATCAGCCAAATCTTGAGGTGAATTCAGTAGACAAAAAGATGCCTAAGTGTGTTAGAGTATCATGGCAAATTCAAGCAAAACCTATTCACTACAGAAGAATGTACTGGAAAGATGCTATAATATAGTGGTGGAGGATGCTTAGACCTTTGGATGTTGCTGGACTGCAAGTCACATGATCCCTCATCACTGGTACCGTTAGCTAGGGTGGGAGCTGGCATACAACACCTGCACAACCAACATGCTCCTCATCCACTTTATAAGATAATGCACTGTGAGGAGCAACCGCCATTTGGATCCCCATAAAGCAAGCCAGTGACCATAAATAATGCAAAGAAAGGACCTAAAGTATGGTGTTATGTTTAAGAATATTAGACTGGAACTAGAAACTCACTGGCTGAGTCCAGTTATTAGACCTGATGAAGTAATCAGGAACTTGAAAAATGAACATCTATATTTGTCATTGTGTGCCTTCAAGTTATTTCCGACTTATGACAACCCTAAGATGAACAGGGTATTCTCAGGGCTGAGAGTATGTGACATACCCTAGGTCACCCAGTGGGTTAACGGGGTGACTGAGCAGGGAATTGAACCCTGGGCCATTTCCGCACTACACTCTTATAATGCTATTATTCCAGTTTCAACATCCCATGGAATCCTGGGGTTTGTAGTTTAGGGAATTAGCCTTAGGCCACTCCCTAAACTGCAAACCCCAGGATTCCATAGGATGTTGAAAGTGGAATAATAGCACTATAAGAGTGTAGTGTGGAAATGGCCTCGGTTTCCAGGGTCATAGCCCAATGCTCAACTACTACACCACATTGGCTCCCCATCTCTTTCTTTCTTTCTTTCTTTCTTTCTTTCTTTCTTTCTTTCTTTCTTTCTTTCTTTCTTTTCTCTCTCTCTCTCTTTCTCTCTCTCTCTATACATCTATAAATGTGTGTGTGTGTGTGTGTATTTTCATTCCATCAGCTCAATAGGTCTACTCTTCCTGGAACTGACAATTAAATTCAGATCATCACTTGGCCTTTTCTGCCCCATGAGCTTGTTGTGAAGTTAAATATAAGCCTAGAATATACTAATTTTCCTAGGGTCCTTCTCAGCTCCCAGTGAAGACTAAAAGATAGAGACAATTGGGAAAGACTTTTCTTAGATCTCCTCAATAAAGGGGCTATAAACTTTCAGTTTTACAAAAGAAAAGTTGAACATTTGAGGAATGGGCTTAGAACAGGCTGCCTTATGAACACAGCCCTGCCTTAAGGCTTGGCTGGCACCAAGCCATGATCCCAATAGCCATTTTGAATGGCAAACTACAGTCACAGAATATATTAAAACAATGGTTTTTATGTCCCAGCTTTTTCTACATTTTTTCAATTTATATCCCAGCTTTTTCCATCATGAAATGCAAACTACTTTACATAAGTTTCCCAGGTGATTTCCCATCCAGACACTGATCAGACCTAGCACTACTTGAGAGCCAGTATGGTGTAGCACTTTGGTGTTGGGACTTTGAAGATCAGGGTTTGAATTCCCATTCAGCCATGGAAACCCACTGGGTGACCTTGGGCAAATTACACACTCTCTGCCTCATAAGAAGGAAACAGCAAGCCCCCTCTGAAGAAATCCTGCCAAGAAATCCCTGTGATAGGTTCCATAAATTGGAAATATTTTGAAGGCACACAGCAACAACAGAGCCTGTGTAGCTCCAATGTGATGGCAGCACCATATATCCTCAGATCATGTCCTGGAACCAACACTAGAAGAGCCCTTCTGAATTAGGCCAAAAGCCTATCTAGTCCAACAAAGGAGACTTGGTGGCACAGTGCTTAAATGCCGGTACTGCAGCCACAAGGTTGTGAGGTCCATCCTAGCAGGCTCCAGGTTGACTCAGCCTTCCATCCTTCTGCAGGTCAGTAAAATGAGTACCCAGCTTGTTGGGGGCAATTAGCTAACACATTGTAAACTGCTTAGAGAGCACTTAGCTGATAAGCAGTATAGAAATACACATGCTAATACTATTGCTATTGCTATTCTGTTCCCACAGTGGCCAGTCAGATGCCCATGGGAAGCCCACAATAGCACCCTCTAAACTTACGTTCTGTGGCAACTGGTTCTGAGAGACATACTGCCTCCGATATTGTTGCTGTGTGCCTTCAAGTTGTTTCTGACTTATGGTGACCTTAAGGCAAACCTATCACAGAGTTTTTTGGGGCTGAGAGTGTGTGACACACCCAAGGTCACCCAATTGGTTTCCATGGTTGAGCGGGTAATTGAACCCCGGTCAAAGTGCTCAAACCACTACATCACACTGGCTGTCATTGCCTCTGATACTTGAGGCAGTATATAGCCCTAATAACTCATCATAACCACTGTTGGCTTTATCATAGAATCATAGAAATGTAGAGTTGGAAGAGACCACAGGGGCCATCCAGTCCAACCCCCTGCCATGCAGGAACACCCTCAAAGCACTCTCGACAGATGGCCATCAAGCCTCTGCTTAAAAACCTCCAAGGAAGGAGACTCCACTACACTCCGAGGCAGCAGATTCCACTGCCGGACAGCCCTGACTGTCAGGAAGTTCTTCCTGAGGTTCAGGTGGAATCTCCTTTCCTGCAGCTTGAATCCATTGCTCCTTGTCCTGGTCTCTGGAGCAGCAGAAAACAAGCCCTCTCCCTCCTCTACGTGGCATCCCTTCAAATATTTAAACATGGCTATCATGTCCCCTCTTAACCTTCTCTTCTGTAGACTAAACATACCCAGCTCTCTAAGTCTATCCTCATAGGGCATGGCTTCCAGGCCTCTCACCATTTTGGTCGCCCTCCTCTGAACTTGCTCCAGCTTGTCAATATCCTTCTTGAATTGGGGTGCCCAGAACTGGACACAGTATTCAAGATGGGGTCTAACCAAAGCCGAGTAGAGTGGTACCAGTACCTCTCTCGATCTAGACACCATACTCCTATTGATGCAGCCAAGAATTGCATTGGCTTTCTTGGCCGCTGCATCACACTGCTGACTCATGTTCAGCTTGTGATCTATGAAGACTCCTAGATCCCTTTCACATGTATATACTTCAGTATATTTGTCTGATCCCTTTTTAAAACTATCCAAGTTGGTGGCTATCACTATATTGCATGTCACCAAATCGACAGGTTAGCTATACATTCTATGAATAAGTATTTCCTTTTATTACACTTTCTAAAAAAGTACAGAAAATATGGGTGACATTTTTTGAGGAATGCAGCTCTCTTTGGATTTCCTATCATTGATTAGTCTGCATAACATCTTGGTGCCCAAGAAAAGTTGTTTTCCACATCAATACAATTCCATTCTAGAAAAAGCTTGACCAGTTGATTTTCTGCTGATCAAGAAGCTCTCAAGCACACAGCAAACCTTCCAGAAAAATAAATCAGGATTTCCTATAAACTATGTTTTTTTAATTTTTATTAATATACAACCAAAGAACAGAGCAGAAAGGAAAAAACAAATATATCAAGAACAAAAACCCACTCCCAGGAGAGCATTCAGCCAGAATCCTGCATGGCATATTGGGACCTCTGATGGTGATGAAGTGCATCATTGGTGTAATCAATAAAAGGAAGCCATTTTCCCCCAAAAATTGTCTTGTATGGTATATCCTTTTGTTATCCTTTCATTGTGTGCAAGCTTTTCCATTGGCCATGTGTCTCAGATCCTTTTCCAACATCTTTCAATGGGAAAATTGCCTGTTTTCCAATTGGAAGTGATTTCCAATCTTCCATTTATGAGGAAAAAGTTAATGAGGTCTTTGTGATTCAACTGTTTACATTGTGAGTCATATATTGAAAGCAATTGGAGGGTAGGAGAAGGATCAACTGTTTGCTCTCTAATGGTACTGATAGTTTTCAAAACCTCAGACCAAAACTGTGCTACAACAGGGCAGGATAACCACATATGAAGGTAGGTACCCTTGGAGCTACAGGCCCTCCAACAGTTGGGTGATATGGTTTTTGTGATGTGACTCATTTGAACAGATGTAAGATACCACCTATGAATCAATTTGAGGGTCATACTATGTTTTGATGGTCTTTGTATATTTCATGGAATGTGTATTAATGATCCCTTTGTCTTGGTGGCAAGACTGCAGTGTTTCCAAAGCATGTCACACATCTATGTCCCTAAAGATCTCCACCACTTTTTCTGGAACGTTGACACCCTAGGCAAGGTCAAATTCTGGATGGTTCATTTTTTATTCACAAACAGAGCCCTGGGAGGGTTGTGGTATTAAATTAGAAATGGAAACTGTGGCCATTTCCACACTAGACTGTTATTGTGCTATTATTCCACTTTCAATATCTTATGCAATCCTGAGGGTTGCAGTTTGGGAAGGGGCCTCAAGCCCTCAGGATTCCATAAGATGTTGAAAGTGGAACAATAGCACTGTAACTGTCTAGTGAGAAAATTGTCTCCCCCCCCAACACCTGGGTTCCTTTTTGTTAACAAATTCCCAAATTTATTTATACATCTTACAGAATTTTGAAATTTGAGGGGATGTGATAGAAAGTGAAATTCTCTGACACTGAATATATTGAATGTATCAACCATGTCTTGGTGTAGAATTAGGATTGCAATCTCTCTCTTTCTCTCTCTCTCTCTCTCACTCACTTTTTCTCTTCTTAACAGCTTCTTAATCTCTAATAGCTCCATGGCAACTTGGTGCTCCATGGGAAGTCCTCTCTGAGCTAGAAATACCTCTACTTATTCAATTTGGACAGTGCAGATAGGTGAAAATTTCACTTCGCTCATTCTGGATAATTTGCAAAATTGTAAATTTCTTCATCATTGGGATGATTTTTAAAAAATGAATGTGGAAGGCAATGAAATTAATAGGTTTGTCCATCACTGCATCCAATTATTGTCCATTAAGGTGCTACTGCATAATTTCCAGATACTCTTCGTCATCTTTACTTTTATTTCTTACTGATTCTTTTAGCGGGACAACTTGGGGACTGAGGTCAGGGAATTCTGTGTGAAATCAATTACTGTGTTCTACAAAAAAATCCCAATGCTCTCCTTTAACTGGAGGTTGGGAATAAGCTACAAGACCTCTGTGTGATTTATTACTGAGCAAATATGTCATGGAGTTTCTCTATAGATGAGCAAGGTAAATAACGTCATTGAAAAACGTGTCTTAAACAAAGCCTGGAAATGTTACTTTTTGAACTATAACTCCCAGAATCCCCCAGCCAGCAGGTAATTGGCTATGTTGGTTTGGGATATTGGGAGCTGTGATCCAAAAGTATTTTTTTCTAGGCTTTAAGTGAGATGAGAAGAAGACATATTAACACTGTGTTTGTGGTATTTGATTTGTGATGGCTAAGTCACTCAGGCAATTCATCACCACATCTTGGAAACATTACCTTTTGGACTACTGTACCATCAACTCCAATATTTCACAGATGAAAACCAGGGCACATGTGGTCATCCAATCTCAGAGTATGATCAAGATAGCCAAAATTGTCAATGGGGAAGAATGAACCAGCTAGGAGAGGCTAGAGCAGTTTGCTTTTTCCTGAGCCTTTCCAATCTCCCTCCACCCCTGCCACCAGAAGCCACTCCATTATGCTAATTCATATAGAAGTAAATTCACCACCACACTGCTCAAGGGAGCACTTTTTCTTAATGTCCCAGGCTTCTCCCAGAACCTCCTCAGGCCTCCCCAGTCCTTCAGCATTCCTGACCCTAACCCACAGACTCCTTTTAAAAACCATGTTACCTATCCTCCTCTTTGTGGTTTTGTTCTGATTTCCTCAGTATGAAGGCCAAGAGAAGAGAAAATATAAGAGTCTACACAAACAGCATGGTGGCCTTATACTTCTCTCTTGCCTCCCCTTCCTCAAGTGTGTAGGGAGCATTGAGAGAGGGCTTGTGGTACTGAAAAATTGGGCTGCAAGCCATCCTTAGCTGGCTAGGCAGTGGCTGGTGGAGGAGGAGGAGGAGGACCAGAGGCAGTTTTTAAAGGCAGCCTGATCGGAGCCACTGAGAAGGAAGATCCCCACAGGAAAGAAGCACCTGAGGTGGGAGGAGGGTCAGGGCTTAGAGAAACTCACAGATAATCAAATCCATGAAAGTCAAACCTGCAAATGTGGAGGGTCGACTGTATCTTGTTTTAAATTGTGCTGTAAGTCACCTTGGGCCACATACTGGGAGAAAGCAGGATGAAAATTTTAAAAATATAGAAATTTTTTAAAAAATTAATATGAATTGGTCCACCTTAAGGACACCAAATGGGTCATTCCTGAAAGGGAAATACAGGAAGCAAACATGGAGTGGATTGCAAACCCATTGAGTTTTCTTCCCGCACATACATCATAACATACTTTTGATTATAACCATTTCCCCATACAATATTTTCCTGGCGAGTACAGCCATAAGCAATAGAGTGAATACATGTTTTTCCCCAACCTTGTGGATGTTCGTCAAACATCTATCATTGCAGGTACCACCTGGCATTCTCGTGAGCCTGAACACTGACTCGTCTTTACTACTAGGTCTTGAGGCCTGTCAGGACTGATTACAGTTTCAGTGGCCAGCCTTCCTTTTCCAAGGGGGAGAGGGTGGACAAGGTCTTGACTGGCAAATATGAAAGTATATTGTTCACTTTCCTCTCTCAAAATCAATATTTGGAATCTTTTTTTTTTTTTGGTCTTCTAAGTGCTCCCATATGTTTCAAAAATAATTAAATTTTTAACTGACATTTTGGCCTCCCTCCTAAAAGCGAATATCCTTCTCAGCTGCTAAACATTTGATAGTCTTGAAGTTTTGGGGAAGCCTTGCTTTTAAAATTCTCTCCAAAATGTACACGAAACAGGACAAAAGTGACATAAACCTTTTGATCTGGTTGGTGATAATCAGGAAGTGAGTTTTTTTTCCTTTTTAAAGAGAATGGACTACTCTTCTTTCTTTCCTTTTCTTTTTTTAATTTAAGGCCAAAGTTGCCATTTTTTAAAGAAATAAACTCAGACAGAATCATATAATGGGATGTGATATTGTTTCAGCACTGTCTGGCAAAAACTGATTCAATGCATTAGTCAGGTTTTTTGGCAGTCCCAACAAACTTGGTCTATTGAACAAGATATAGGGCAAGTATAAGTGACTTAAGTTATCTGATGGGCTGCAGATTAGCTCTATCACAGCAGCTGAGACGCCTAGTCAAAACTGATACATCCTTCTTAAAAGGGATATTCCCATACACTAATTGTATAAGACTACAATGTGTTCTTGCCATTTTGCAACAATTTTGTATGTTGTGTATTTTATTTACATTTTGTAAGTAGTCTTGTAAGTCTATTTTAATCTTATTTGTTGTTGTAGTGTGTCCTCAAGTCATTTCTGACTTGTGGCCACCCTAAGATATAATATTTATCACAGGGTTTTCTGGGGGGCTGAGAATGCATGACATGCGGTCACCCAGAACATTTCCATGGCCAAGCAGGTAATTACTGCATTTTATTTATAGGATCATTATTGGGAATCTTCTTCAACATTTTGTTTTGTCTCAGTTTTTGTGTATTTCTAATCCATTTTTGAAACAATTAAGATCTCCAGTGTGGACAAATAAGAACAAAAACTCAAGCCTGGCCCTGAAAAGGTCTACATCTGTCAACCCAGAGCTAGGAAACATTACTTTCATGGAGTACACTTTCCAGAATTCACTAGCCAGCATACCAAACAGTCATACTAACTGGGAATTTCAGGGGGGTGCAGTCTAAAACAAATTTTTGTTCAAAAATTTTCATTAACCACATAACAACTTGTTCTCAGTTCTCCCATATTTTCCCCTCCCTTTTAAAGTACTTTAGTAATTGACCAGTATAACTCTACAAAATCACCTGAGAGTAGGTCATGTGAAACACAAATAGACTTCTTATTGGATTACTGTGCATAGGACTATATTGTTCAACAGTTTACTGATTTGTCTGTTTTTATTCTGCCGTTGTGTTTTTTTCTTTTCTTTTAAATTTATTTTGTATTTTATAGTCAGAATCCTCTTGCGTAGTTCCAACTAGAGTAAACCCATTAAATCAACTGTTGAATTGTGAGTCAACACATAAGATAATCTAGTTGGTTCAATGGGTTTACTCTAGTCAGGAGTAACAATAGGATTTAACCACCACCTCCTCCTCCTCCTATATACTTAGGGCTGTCAAATGTCTTTACTTCCAGCTCAACAGCTATCCAGTGGCAGCGCTGCATCTATTGGAAACTCCATCTTTCTTTTCCTATTATGACCAAGCCAGCTAGCTGCATCATTTAATGTATTAATCAGCCTCCAGCTAAATGAGCTTCTACAGAATTAATTCTAATACTCTGTATGTTCTATTGACCAAATTCCTTTTGATTTCAAGCTGGAAAGAATCCAGTTTCAGACAGTAATTTAAAATACATTATTGTAGCAAATTAATGGATTTGTCCTAGGGATCCAACATCCCAGCCAAATGCGTCTCCCTCCCATCCACTAGTAAATTAATTTCAAGACACACACTTGTAAACTACTAACTATTTTGGAGACTCTTTTGTACTATTTACTTGTCTCAAAACTCTTTCAGGTGCACACACTTGGCCCAAATTTGCTCTTCCAAATTCTCTGCTATATACATATAGTAATAACAGTCGCTATTGTCCCCCATCACCCCTGCTGTGAATGGAATCATCTTGAAGATGCTCTCCCATTCCTGAAAGCATGAACCTGCAAGAGTAATAAGATCATGGGGGGAAGGTTTTCTCTTGGTCCTATCACTATCATAGGCCTATCTGATGAGAGCACAAGAGAGGGATTTGTTTGTGGTTGCTCCAAGCCTGCAGAATTCCTCCCAAAGGAGGCTAAGCCGGCCCCTTTCTTGCTGTCTTTTCACTGGCAGGCAAAAACCTCTTTATGCAAACATTTTCAGTTACTAATTGCTTTCAGGGAGCCTTTTATGGAGTTTGTGCACTGTATTTTTAACTTTACTGTTATGATTTCAAAATGGTTTTATATTTTTTAAAAACTTTACTGGTGTACTCATGTGATAGTTGTTTGATTGTGTTTTAACATTTTTTACCAGGTTTTTAGCTCATCTTATTTTTAGGGTCCAGATCCAGCATGGTGTAGTGGTTTGAGTGTTAGACTATGACTCTGGAGACCAGGGTTTGATTCCTCGCTTGGCCAAGGAAACCCACTGGGTGACCTTTGGCATGTCACACAGTCTCAGCCCAAGAAAACACTTGATAGGCTCTCCTTGGGGTTGCTATAAATTGGACACAATTGAAGGTGCACAACAACAGTGGCCTTATTCCCCCCCCAGCAGCGACACCCTTAGAGAGCCAGTGTGGTGTAGTTGTTTGAACATTTGACTACAACTCTGGAGATGAGGGTTCGATTCCCAACTTGGCAATGGAAACTCACTGGGTGACCTTGGGCACATCACACATTCTCAGCCCCCAGAAAACTCTGTGATAGGTTTGCCTTATGGTTGCCATAAGTCAGAAATTATTTGAAGGCACACAACAATACAACCTTGCTGGGAAAAAGGGAGAATAGAATAAAATAACAAACAAATAAGTGCAGGATCTCAAGAGACTAAAAGCTTAAATATCCTGCAGACACCTCATCCCATCTGATCTTGGATGCTAAGCAGGTTTAGCCCTGGATAGTACTTGGATAGGAGACTACCAAGGAAAACTAGGTGCTGTAAGCTAAATTTCAGAGGGCAATGGCAAACCACTTTTGAGTATTTGTTGCCTTAGAAAACCCTTTAAAATTAATGGGGTCACCATGACCATGATAGGCAACTTGAAGGCACACAAACAAAACTCAAGAGACTGGTGTGACTAACTGTATCATATAAAGCCCTAGTGGCACAGTGGTTAAATGGCAGTACTGCAGCCACAATGTTGTGAGTTTGATCCTGCCGGGCTCCAGGCTGACTCAGCCTTCCGCAGGTCGCTAAAATGAGTACCCAGCTTGTTGGGGGCAATTAGCTAAACACATTGTAAACCGCTTAGAGAGCACTTAGCTGATAAGTGGTATAGAAATACACATGCTATTGCTATAAAGGCTCTTCTTATTTTGGGAAGCAGGTTCAGTTCCTACCATCAGGCAAAGTGGGGTGATCTTCTCAAACAGCAAAAGCAGAACACTGGGAACGCTTTTGTTGGAAGATAATGCCATACAACCTGTTTGGGCTTCTAATTAGTTTGCTGTGTAAGGTAGCTATTACACTGCCTGTACCGAAATAAGACTTAATTCATGCAGCTTCACTATGTGAACTGAGGAGGCAGCTTCATATTATACTTTGCCTTAAACAGCAAGACACCTTAGACTTACCCTGCTCTAACCCACATCTACTGGAAGATGAGTCCAAGACAGACAACCCCTTGCAAACGCTAGTAGCCAGAGTCATTCCCTTCTTTCAATGGTCCCTTCCCTGCTGAAAGATGCAAATATCCTGGATCTGGTTACAATCTTCACTGATTTCAGTTTTGCATGTCTTGAAGAACAGCAGTAGGACATCCAATGTTGTGGGCACTCAGAATTTCATGTGCTGAACAGAGGGCTGAAACCAAGGTGAGAATGTCTAGGAAGGGAAAGGGAAAGCTATCTAAGGCCCTTTCCTCATGTGGAGGGGGAAACGGGGGAAACGCGCTAAAACGGAGGTTACCAGCAGCTGGGTAAGTTCGTTGCCATGTGGAGCAGTGTGAGCTCGCTGCTCCGCAGTCCTCCGGTGTCCAAAATGGCAGCTTCCGGCTGGCGGAGGCTCTCCACCAACTGGAGAAGCTCGTCAACCGGAAGCCCACCCCCAACAGATCTGCAGGCATGCACTAGTGCGCGCCTGCAAATCTGCACCGGAGCGCGGCGACGGAGCTGCACAGGGCTGCACACTCTGTGCTTTTTAAAAACCTCTGAAAAGAGGTTTTTAAAAAAACACGCCGCATCACCAGTTCTGGTCGCTTCAGAGCAGATTGAGGTGCGGAACTACGATAAAGTAGTCCACCCCAATCCACTTCACAGTGCAGATGACCTCCATCAGAGGTCGCTCTGCACCGTTTTAATACCCCGGTGCAGAAAGGGCCTAAGTTCAAAGAGATGGAGAAAGACTAAACTTACACATGATGTCATCAGCCCACATCCCATTTCTTTGTTTATTCCACTATTTATTTTCATTTGGTTCCTATACTGTAATGTCTTGGCCATTATATGATCACACATATACACAGAGGTGGGCAAATGATAAATCCATATATATTGGTAGAACCCTGGAGAATTTGCAGTCCATGAACAAGTATTTTTGACCTTCAGCTATTTAACAATGGCAAAATGAAAATGATCGCACTCTCTGGCGTTTATCGGTGGCAAAACCAAAATGATTCCCCTTCTGTCCTAAGCTTTACCACAGCAATAAACTGTGTAGAAAGGCTATCCATTCAATTTTGGGACTTAGAACACATTCAGGCTCAGAACTTATTAATTCTCAATCTGCATCCTTCACACCTGGTTCCAGTACCTAAGGGGAAAGGGGTAAGTAGATCCTTCAAGCCTGATTCTTGTCTTCTCCTGATACACACAACTGTCATGGAGTAAGATCCATTCAAAAGAATAGATCTTGCTTCTGCATAGCACGTGCTACCTCAACCTGCCTCTGAAAACTGTACATCTACTCTGAACACTGTGAAGAGTGATAAAGCTCCCAAGATAACGTAACAGAGGAAACTGCTTTATAATTAAACCGTTGGTCCATCTAGATCATTTCTGAATGTCTAAGCACTCACTAGCAAGGTGTCTCTAGGATTTCAGACAGTCCAGATTTCTATGAAGGTACCGGGACCCATCCTAAGATCTTTTCCATGCAAAGTATTTGTTTGGCTACTGAATTCCTCTGAATGGCCTTTCCACTCAGGATAGTTTCTTGTATCATTTCGTCTTGATAGGGAGTCATGGTGAAGCCTTGTCTGTGGTTTGACTCACAAATGTAGCTGCATCTCTCAACTAATGCAGCTCTCAGCTATTTCTGAGCCATACCAAGAGCTTAACAGCACAATCCTGCTGATACTTATGCAGAACTGAACCCTGCTGTGTCCAGGATGGTGGATGTTACCCAGCAGCATGTTCATGTCTACTCAGAAGGCAGGGCCAGAGAGTACAATATATCTTCTTACTCTGAGGTAATTGTGCACAGGAAGTCCTTTTGTCATCAATCTATTTTTTTGTACCCTGCTTTTCCCCCCAAAGATTGGAATTCAATACATCTTACAAATTAAAATGATTACAATATAGTTAAAAACACATAAAAAGTCAGAAGAATTAAACTATTAGCAATATTGAAACAATATAAAATGTGCACTTAAAAAAGGATAAAAGCAGTTAAAATGGTCCAAGTTAAAATAATCCAGCTGCCTCTTACAAGCCCTTTCCTTATAGAATCATAGAGTTGGAAGAGACCACAGGAGCCATCCAGTCCAACCCCCCGCCATGCAGGATTACACCATTAAAGCACTCCTGACAGATGGCCATCCAGCCTCTGCTTAAAAATCTCCAAAGGAGGAGACTCCACCACACTTTGAGGCAGCATATTCCACTGTCAGACAGCTCTGACCATCAGGAAGTTCTTCCTGAGGTTCAGGTGGAATCTCCTTTCCTGCAGCTTGAATCCGTTGCTCCTTGTCCTAGTCTCTCAAGCAGCAGAAAACAAACCCACTCCCTCCTCGACATACCTTCAAATATTTAAATATGGCTATCATGTCCCTTCTTTACCTTCTCTTCTGCAGACTAAACATACCCAGCTCCCTAAGCCATTCCTCATAGGGCATGGCTTCCAGGCCCTTCACCATTTTGGTTGCCCTCCTCTGGACACATTTCAGCTTATTGATATCTTTCTTGAATTGAGGTGCCCAGAACTGGACACAGTATTCCAAATGAGGCCTAACCAATGCAGAATAGAGTAATACCATTACCTCCCTCAACCAAGACACCCTACTGCTATTGATGCAACCAAGAATCGCGTTGGCTTTCTTGGCTGCTGCATCACACTGCTGACTCATGTTCAGCTTGTGATCTACCAAGACTCTTAGATCCCTTTCACACGTACTGCTATCCGGCCACGCGTCCCCCATCCTATATTTGTGCATTCCATTTTTTCTGCCTAATTATAGGACCTTACATTTCTCTCTGTTGAAATTTATTTTGTTAGCTTTGGCTCAGCTCTTCAACCAGTCAAGGTCATTTTGAAATGTGGTCCTGTCCTCTGGTGTATTAGCAACTCCTCCCAATTTGGTGTCATCTACAAATTTGATCAGCATGCCCTTTACTCCTTCATCTAAGTCATTGATGAAGATGTTGAATAGCACTGGGCCCAGGACAGAACCCTATGGCACCCCACTAGTCACTTCTCTCCAGGATGAAAAGCAGCCATTGGTGAGTGCCCTTTGGGTTTGGTCGGTCAACCAATTACAAATCCACCTAACAGTAGCCCTGCCCAGCCTGTATTTTATAAGCTTCTTTGCAAAGATGTCATGGGGAACTTTGTCAAAGGCCTTACTGAATTCAAGATATGCTACATCTACAGCATCCCCTTCACTCATCAAGCTTGTAACCCTATCATAAAAAGAGGTAAGATTAGTGTGGTGTGACTTATTTCTGAGAAATCCAGCTTTCATTTCTAAAAGCTTGTCTGAATAGTAGTAGTAGTAGTAGTAGTAGTAGTAACGACCTTTTACCTGCCAAAAGAAGGATAGCAAAGAGAGGCCCATTTTAGTCTCCCTAGGGAGGGAGTCCCAAAGTATAGGGGCAGCCACCAAGAAGGTCTTGTCCCATATTCCAACCAACCCCTATCTGTGAAGGTAGTGGGGTTGAAAGAAAGGCCTCTCCTGCAGATCTCATAATCTGGGCAGGCTCAAAGGGGGAGATGTGGTCTGTCAGATAACTTTGACCTAAGCAATACAGAACTTTATAGGCTATAACCTGCATTTGAATTGTGTCCAAAAATAGAGGAGCAACCAGTGAAGCTGGCATAGACAGCAGAGTGTGCACTGGATACCTTGGTAGTATGTGGTAAGGCTGTGGTGATAACTTGGTAATATACGGTAAGGTTGTGGTGAGGAGACCAAAATGGAAAATCCCCCTTCTTAAGCAATGCACACTATCCCCTCTATGTCATAAATATCTGTTGAGTTCCATTCCCTGGCAAGAACAGCTGGAGCAACTGCTGTATTGATTCCATCTGCATGAATCCTGTCTTTCTGGTATTATTTGTCTGATATCTGTAACACACAAACTATGGATAAACTGTAGATTGAGGTACCATTACGTTAACAGGGTAACTTTATATTAACAATGTATAGCTTCAAAGCACTATACAGCTTGAGACTAGAGTACCTAAAGGATCACCTGCGTCCATATCAGCTTGTCCTTACATCAAAACCTTACTACAACACTCTCTACCACCTGCCAATACCATTTGAGGGGAAGCACATGGCAACGCAAAGGAGGCCTTCTAGTTTTATTGGTGGTACCCCCCAAGCTATGGAACACTCTCCCCAAAAAGATTTCCATGAAGCCCCTTTTTACCTATTTATTTCAATCTTTAGTCCTTTTCTAACCTATGTCTCCTAAAAATTATGGAAGGCAGCTCACAAAGTGTAATAAAAAAAATACAATTCCAATCAAACAGTATAAACTGAGTGTGTCTGTGCGTTAACTGCATGAATTTATTTAAAACAGTAATTCATTCTCTCTCCCCCCTTCCTACTATATCTATACTGGTATCTATATTCTCTGTGTGTGAGTTTTTGTCCAGTTCACTTTTATTTAGAGCAGCTGAAAAAGGCAGAAGTTGAAATGTCTTGTCACAATATTTAATTGTTCCTATTTTGTTAGTCACTCCACTAAATATATATCCTAAATTATTAACTGCATTCTTCTAGAATGGAGAACAGATTTGTCTGAAATGATATCTTAAAAACTATTCCTCTGCCTACAGAACAAACACAGGGAGAAGCAATTCTATAAAACAGAGGCAATAAGAACCCCAACATAACTGACAATCAAATTAAAATCAGGTTGCCTATATGGTCTATCCAACAGCCTTTCTAAAAGGAAAGTTCTTTGGCCTCCAGAGAAAGATCAAAAAGAGTAGGCAAGATGGTAGGAGGGATTCAGTGTCTAGGCAGAACTATTGAGACCACTCTCTCCCAGATCTCAACACAGCAGACATTGGAACTGGTGGAACATTTAATAAGTCCTCTACTGATGGAAGGTTCAAATAGGCAAATGGGGCTTTCATAAAAACAAAAAGTAATATATGTGCCTGCAAGTCACTAGTAGATTTATGGTGACCTCTCACTCAAGAATTTCATAGGGTTTTCTTAAGGAAGGAATACTCAGAGGGAGTTATGCAATTGCCTTCCTCTGAATATGGATTACAACACTTGGGTTCCTTTCACACAACACAGTTATAATGATATGATATGAATCTTTCCATAGGATGTTTCCATAGTAAATCTTGTTAAATCTTGAGTAAATCATAAGTAAATTTTGAAATTTACTGTTTAGGGCCAGCAAGGTATAATCATTTGAGTATTGGGCTACAACCTTAGAGACCGGGATGCAGTTCCCTGCTCAGCCATGGAAATCCACTGGGTGATCTTGGGTGTGTCACACACTCTGAGCCCCCAGAAAGCCTTGTAACCTTAGGGTTGCCATAACTCAGAAATGACTTGAAGGCACGCAACAACAACATTTAAAATTTTCAGATAGAGACCTTTGGTGCCTCACCAAACTACAGCCTCCATAGGCTGCTGTGATATAAGTTAAAGTGGAATCATAGTGCTGTAACTGTGTAGTGTGAAAGGATTCCAGGTATTTACTGACAGCATCCCTTCCCAATACTAGCCAGTCCTGACCCTACTTGTCTTCCAAGTTTGGGATTTGCCTTCAGGGTGTTTAGGCAATAGTCCTTCATAGCTCCATCTCAAATTTTAAAGGGTTTTAGAGGACATCACCAACACTTGTACTGGGTCCTGAAATAAAATGCAGGGTGGGAATAACATGCATCCAACAAGCTGCTCCTATTAGCAGTTTACTAACATCCTGAGATCAAATGAAACATCAAGACACTTCTCAAAGACTGACCCATCTACAATTTGTTGCAGTAATCTGAACATGCTGTCACTAAGTTGTGTATTACTTTGCCCGGGTCTTCACAATCCAGGAAGACACAATTATATTACTATTATTTTTATTAATAAAATATTATATAAGCTTATATTGTAAAATATAGAAAAATATAAATATAATTAAAATATAAACATGATTGTACAATCATGGCAGTACTACCTGTGTTGTGTAGTGATTGGAATGATAGACTAGGACTCTGGGCTCAGCCACTTATCAAAATGTGGAGATCTAGGTCAGCCAGGGCTAGAACTGATCAGGCCTGCTTTAAATTCTCCCTTCTTGCAGACAGCACCCTTTTATATGTTTACTGCCCCTTGGCTCCCTCTCTACTCTTATCTCTCCCTTCTGCTTTCCCTAAACCCACAACCCTTGTGGATATAGGGCAAAGGATTTTCATAGGATCATAGAAATGTAGAGTTGAAAGAGACCGCATAGGACATCCAGTCCAACCCTCTGCCATGCAGGAACACCCTCAAAGCACTCCCGGCAGATGGCCATCAAGCCTCTGCTTAAAAACCTCCAAGGAAGGAGACTCCACTACACTCCAAGGCAGCAGATTCCACTGCCGGACAGCCCTGACTGTCAGGAAGTTCTTCCTGAGGTTCAGGTGGAATCTCCTTTCCTGCAGCCTGAATCCATTTTCAGGTTTATCCCAATGAATATGTCACTTGCGGTTGCATATGTAACTGAGCTCAGATTAAAGAGACACTGTATGGAGACTGCTTTTTTAAAAAAATACAATAAAATTTATTAAGCAAACTGACAAGGGAAATTTAGCAATTAAATGTTATCAACCAGCAAGGCACTTTCAGCTCTTAACAGGCAAATACCTCCCCAACTCTTCACTCTGTTTAGGAACTCTTTCCTCTTTCAAACTCATGGAAGGAACTCTCCAAACTCTCTTTCTGTTATTTTTCTGTTATGCTGACTCCCCTCCCTCTGGCTAACCTGGGTTCTTTTGTCAGCGAACCAATCAAATTAATTCCTCTCAGTTGCTAGAGCGGCTCTGCTGGCTAACCGCCCCCCCCCAGGTTCATCATGCCACTGATACCCATTGAATGACCTTGGGCAAGTCACACTCTCTCAGTCTCAGAGGAAGGCAATGGGAAGCCCCCTCTGAAAAAATCTTGTGAAGAAAACCCCATGAAAACCTTAAAGCCACCATAAATCAGAAATGACTTGAAAATGCACACACACATAGTGACAGTATTGAATGTGGTGAGATTACCAAATACCATATTTATCATTGGCATTTAGCACACCAGCTAGGCAAAAGCATTCCTAACCTCTATGAACCTTCATATTGAAGAAAAATGAATCCCATCTAACCCCAGATGAGCCCTTATATCTGGATCAGCATTTCAGCTACAGCTGTGTATCAGGTTTACCTGAGTCAGAAATCCTAAATTGAATGAGATCACTTTGAATGCCATGTAGATCTTTCTTGAGGTAAAACAGCCTTCTTTCTCTCTTCCCAGTTCTGGAGCCACACAAATTTGTGGACTAACAGCATTTCATAAAAGCAGACATGTCATATTTTAGGCTGCTCGATATTTTATTACTAATATTTATATTTCAATATTAATTATATTGTATTATATAACATATAAATTAAATACAAATTATATATAAATTCAATATAAATAAAATATTGATATTTCAATTTCAATAACAGTTGGATACTTGCACACCATTTCTAAAGGCCGTCAGTCCCTTTAACCTTCAGTCTAATTAACACCCAACTGGTTATGCAGATATTAAGTGCTATTTTAAACTAGAGCACATCAAAACCTCAGAGAATAAGCTAAGACCCCAAAGCTTCAGAAATTTTTGGAGTTCAGGACCCAAAATCTTTTTGACCTAATAGCATATGTTTTCTGTTGTCAGTCCATCACAAGCCTGTAGTGTTGCTAAAACAACAAGCTCCTTAAGCCAGGGGCACTTACTTCTGAATAAACAAGGATATTCCCAGGAAGAAACAAAAAAACAGGCTGGTGTAGAGAAAAGCTTACTGCTCCTTCTTTCCCTTTCCCAGTTTTTCCACAGAAATTCTACATCTGGAGATGTCAGAAAGAAGCCTTTGCTCATAAATCAAAGCCAAAATGTGCTCCCATCACCCCTGTGCCTTGGGACCCTTCACATGTTTCACCCTCCCCTCTTCAGGTCTCAAGATCAAAGGCTTGCTCCTCAGGCCTTAAACACCTAGGGGAGAAATAGGGCCAGTCAATCAAGACAAAAGGATGCACCTTGATCAGAGGGAAGAGCTGAACAGAAGACAGGCCTTGCTTTCTCCCTCCTGGAAACCTCTGCTGCACCAAGCTCCAGAGGCTGCTTTCCTGTCTTGGGCCCCTCAGGGGGCTTCATGGACTACCAAAAAGAGAGAGAGGAGGAGGAGGAGGAGGAGAAAAGCAAATACAAACACAGAATCATAGAGTTGGAAGAGACTACAATGACCATCCAATCCAATCCAATCCCCTGCCATGCAGGAACACACACTCAAAGCACCCCCAGCAAATGGCTATCCAGCCTCTGTTTAAAAACCTCCAAAGAAGGTGACTCCACCACACTCTGTCTGTTGAACATTCCACTGTCCCATGGCAGTGACTGGAAGTCCATTACTGGTTCTCAAAAACAATATGACAAAAATAGATAGATAGATAGATAGATAGATAGATAGATAGATAGATAGATAGATAGAGTGATATGTGTGTGTGTGTATATATGTGTTATATGAGAACCAGTAGTGGTTTGGATATTGGACTAGGACTCCAGAGAGCAGAGTTCAAATCCCTGCTAGGTTATGGAAACCCACAGGGTGACCTTGGGAAATAACACTCTCTCAGCCTCAGAGGGATGACAAGAGCAAACCTCCTTCGAATAAATCCTGCCAAGAAACCCTCATGATAGGTTAGCATGGGAAATGACTTGAAGGCATACAACAACCAGATAGATAGATAGAACAGCATAGAGATGCCTTGAGTCTCCCAGGAACAAAAATTCACCCTTGACCAGAGGAAGGTCCTCTGGGGATATGGGAGGTGTGGAAAGCCACAGAAGGAGTGTTATACAGTTCCAGAGCCACACTTCACCCACTTTTGGTCTCCACAACACAACAGCAATCCACCTGACTTCCAGGGGTAGATTGATTGCTATTTATTAGTTACCTTTATGTACCATCTTTTCTTCAAGGGACAGGGTGCAGTGCTTTCTCTCCTCACATTTTGATCTTCACAACAGCCCATCAGATACATCTGATGAACTAGGCTTTAGTCTACAAAAACTTATGCTACCAACTTCTTTCTCTCAGTTAGTCTCAAAGGTTCTACAAGATCCCTTTGCCTCTTGAATTCAATGGGACATGCATGGGTGTAAGACTGTAAGCTTATTTTGAGAGGGACTATTTCATATTATCTGGGCTGTATCTCTTGTCATGAAAATGGCCAGAAAATATTCAGTGAATAGTAATTTATCAAGTTTCTTTAAAAAAATAATAATTTGATAATATCTGAAAAAAAGGAATGAAATCTTTCCTTTTCAGCTACACCCAGATGCTATCAGTACTCTCAGGACCTTAATCGATGCTCTGATTCTAACAAATGTCACGGGCTGGAAATGAATCCTGCATTCAGGTTGTTTGTAACAACAGCAGCCTTACAACATGGGCATTGCAAGTCAATGAGAAGCAAACGTCTATTGACGGTAAAGGAAAAGAGTTGAGAATCGCATCCACAATATCGTTGAGAAAATTGGGGAAAGATTTTTTTTTTTAAGAAACCAGGACCGCTTACTGGGGATGGGGGAACAACTGTGTCCCAGTGACACCTGCACTGTCGATGCAAGGTACTCCTTAGAGCAACATCAGATTGATTGTGAGCAGGGCATGAAGAGAGCGCTCCAGTGAGAGATCCTCAAAGGGATCTTCCTGGCTGAAACTGCCCAGCTTAGAATCCACCAGCCGCTTTTGCTTCTATGCGTTTAGCACTCACGCTAAATCAAAGTTTTCTCTCCCACCATTGAAGGAGCTACGTTTTGTTTACTGGTTAGACTTGACTGCCCTTGTGAATAATTACTTTAACACTCTCATGTATTTTCAGTTGTGCCCAGTTGCCCAATACGACAACATTTTGTCCCTCTTTCTCTCTCATTTTTCTCAAACCTGCTCAGAAGTAACTCCCACTGAGTAGAACTTCTGCAAGCACCCTGTACTTCTTGTAAGACCTACTGAGACACAAAGCTTATTTCCCAGTGTGAGATTGGAATTTTAGGCTGTTAATCTTCCACATGGCGCAAAATTCTTTGTTGCCTTGGCTGCAAAAGAAGAAAACAGTTACTTCTGTGAAGTACTAGTGTTGCCTTCTTCTTCCTCTCTGTTCCCATTGAGTCGATGTGTCTACTCTGGGGGGAAAACTGTCCCAGAGAGGCATCAGGATGCAGAAAGTGGTAATAAGGAGGAGATTATAAAAACAGCTTTTAAAAAAACCTCATAGCACTTAGAAACTGAGACAAGATTCCAAATTCTTTTATTAAAAATTGTCCTTTTGTGGCAAACAGTTTTCAGGAGAAGAAGAGGAAGAAGCTCTTCTTAGCCCAACTGCTTAAAAGAAAGAGAGGGGGGAGAATCTGTCATTATCCCGATTTCCAGGTTCCTGTTTGAAATTCGCGATTCAAGCCGGGGGACATTTAATAGCTGGCTGGATTAAATATAGGAAAACCCTCCAGCCTTTCTTTCTTTCTTTCTTTCTTTCTTTCTTTCTTTCTTTCTTTCTTTCTTTCTCCCTCCCTCCAACCTAGCTTTGAAAAGACAGGTCTCGGGGTTGTGCCTAAATTCACAGGATGAAAACTGATCTATGATATATGTTTTACGTTTAGATCTGAGAAGAGAGAAGCGAGGTGGGGCGGCGGCAGCGGCGGCGCGGGGAGAGGAAAAGCCTCCCTGGTCTGGATCTGGTTTATATTGGTGTAAAGCCCTTGAAGTTGAAAGGTGCTCCGGGAAGCTCGCGAACAGAAGAAAGCAAAAGAGCGAAGGAAGGGAAAGGGGGGGGCAAGAAAGGGGCTGAGAAGAGCATCCGCAGCAGAACTGAAATATTCGATTAGGTTACATTTCCACGTGGCTCTCCCCCTCCCCACCAACATCGTCCCAAGAAAAACTTTTTGCAAGGCAATGACAAAATGGGGGGGGGAGGCAGGCAAAGAGAAAGGAAGATCGCAATCTTTTTGCAAGTTGCACGATAGGATTAAGCCCCTTATTTGAAGAATCAGTGAGCCTTGAGCGCCGTCGCTTCAACACTGGTCGAGCATCATTCCCACTGGAAAGGGCGGGGGCAATATGTGAGCATAACTCTGCTCCGGAAAGAAACATCGGGAATTTTTAAAGCCAAAACAATTCCTCTTCCGACCGATTATTATTATTGTTAAATATCTTACATTTTAATCCCAGCTTCCCCTCCCCAAGATAGTAAGCGTAGTTCCGGCACTGCCTTTCGGTCTTCACAACAACCCCTTAAGGTAGGTTAGGCTGAAAGATGAAAACTGGTCCTAGTTCGCCGGGTGAAGTTTCCGCTTATTTAGGAATGCGCACTATCTAAGTGGCGGGCCTAAATATTCTAAAAGCACCAGATTAAGTCTGATCTTGGAAAGTAAAGCGCGACTGCTCTGGTTAATACTTGAATGGGAGACCGCCAATGAATACTGGGTATAGACTAAGGGCCATTTCAGCACTACACCGCTTATAGTGCTATTATTTCACTTTCACCATCCTATGGAATCCTGGGGTTTGTAGTTTAGGGAGGGGCACTTGGGAATTCTCAGCCAGAGAGCTCTTTGGCCTCAGGAAACTACAAACCCCAGAATTCTACAGGATGCTGAAAGTGGAATAAGAGCACTATAACAATGTAGTGCCGCAATGATCTATATTTCGGGGGAAGGAATTGGAAAAACCACTTTTGAGTATTCCTTGCCTAAGAAAACCTCGTGGAAGTGGCCATATATGGACAGGCGACTTGAAGGCTACATGCTGTTGCTGCTGCTGCTTGTTGTTAGGTGCCTTCAAGTAGCTTCCGACTTATGGCGACCCTGTTATGGTTCTATCAGGAGTTTTTCTGGGGCTGAGAGTGTGTGGCCATTTCCGCACTAGACTGTTATAGCGCTATTACTCCTCTTTAAGGAGAGGTCTGCGGCCTCTCCCTAAACTGCAAACCCCAGGATTCCATAGGACGTTGAAAGTAGAATAATAGCACTATAACAGTCTGGTGCGGACATGTCCTACGTTAGTTATTTTCGGCACAATGACAAATTCGGTTCACGGCACGCCTGGAAAACATGTGTGGGTTGCGAGAGTGAAATACGCTTCTTAAACTCAAAAGTGTTAGTTAATAAATTGAATGTTTGATTTAAAAAAAATACCACAAAGTTAAAACTCCTCATAGAGAAGAAGTAGAAGCAGCTGTCTGATTTTTTAAAATAATTTTGTGCTTATTCCCAGGATTAAAGAAGGCAAACAACAGCTTCTTTTAAATAAGGGAAGGATGGGTTTGCTGAGGCTCAATTTAATGCGCATGTTTACTTAGATTTTCTTTGAATGGGATTGAAACGGTTTTAAAGTAGCTTCGATTGTCTGTCCCCAGCTGATACAGGGCAAAGTAGAAAAAAATTATAAACAAATAAATACCACTGAGATAAATGGGACTTGTCTTATGAAGGAAATAGGCACAGGATCGGATCCTCACCTTCATAGTCTTTCTTACCCACATAAAGAAAGTACACTTGGATGCCTTCACTTTCTCGTGAAGGCCGTTTGTTAATTGCAACCAGAGTAAAGCTATTAAATCGCTGGGATCTTTGATAGACAACACTCCTGCAAATCCAATGAACTCCGTGGGAGCTACTCTAGCTGGGACTGACAATTCGGATTTAGCCCTAACAGGTTTGATAAGAGGGAAGGGAGCTGTACATCCAGGAAAGCGTCAACCACAGTAAATCCTCCACAACTGCAATCCTCTGTGTTCCTACTCAGAAAATAAGTCAGCTGAGATCAATGGTGGCTCCACTACACAATTACAGTCGGTCCCCCACCTTTGCTACCGGCCATTTCCGCGCTACACTCTTAACAGCGCGATTATTCCACTTTCAGGCTGGCCCCTTCCTAAACTGCAAACCCCAGGATTCCATAGGATGTTGAAAGTGGAATAATCGCGCTATAGAGTGTAGCGCGGAAATGGCCTAGGCTGCGATCCCTCCTTAACTTTCCAGGCAGCGGCTAGTGGAGGAGGAGAAGGACCAGAGGCAGATTTCTAAAGAGTTGCACGGCCTGACCAGAGCTGCAGAGAGGGAAGGTTCCCCTGGAAAAGAAGAGCTTGAGGTGTGTGTGTGAGAAACTCGCAAATAATCCAGTCTGTGAAAGTTAAACCTGAAAATGTGGAAGACCGACTGTAGAGCCTTTTGATACTACTTTAAGTGCCATGGCTCTGTCCTAGAGAATCCTGGGATCTGTTAATTGGAAAAGCACTAGAGCTCTCTAAAGAGGGAATTCTGAGCAGCTCACCAAACTACGACTCCCAGAATTCTATAGAATGTCACCATGGCACTTAAAGTGGAATCATAATTGTATCATTTGAAAGGGTTCTTGTATATAGAATCGGACCTTTATAAGGTGCCTCAGATTCTCCTGGCTGGCTGATTTTTTCTTTTTCTTTTAATGGCGAAGATTGTTTCAAACCGTCATCGTCAAATGCTGCGTATTAGAATAGCCTTCCCCCAACCGAGGGCCCTGGAATTATGCCGGACTACAACTGCTACCACCCTCGGACAGCACAGACAGCGGCAGACCGCTCTGAACGCGGCACCAGATCCAAGAGCGGATTAGATTAAACGGACAGGGAGCGAAGAGAAGGAGCATGCGTTCAAAGGTGTTTGGCCTGATTCTGAAAGAATTGCGGGAAGGTCCATGAAGGGAAAGAACATGCTCAGCGCATTTCTATTGCTCATAGACTTTTTAGCTGCTATTCTTCCATAGTCACGTGGAAGGAAGTGATCTGACGATTAAATGAAAATTCAGTTCCGTACAACGACGACTCCTCTCCTAAATTAGTAAAAAGGTGTATCAAATCAGCCTTGAATGCCTGGCAGCCTCCCCCCCTCAATTGTGTTTGCCACTTCGAATTAATCCTATAGGCGTCAAGCCAAACCTTCGTTTGGTCAACTGGCGCTTAGACACCCAAGCCAGAGTAGCCAGTGGCCAAGCTGGACTCCTTTTCTTCCCAAACTCTAGATTTACCTCCAATACCATTTCCTCACTAGACGGAAATGGGAGGAGGGGCCTCAAAGGCAAAATTACAACCCCCCGGATTCCATAGGATCATAGCAGTATAAGAATGCAGTGCATTGTCTCTGACGGAGTGTCACTTGCCCAAGATGGCTGGCTGACATTTAAAACTTTGCAAAGGCCCCTCCCTAAACTGCAAACCCCAGGATTCCATAGGATGCTGAAAGTGGAATAATAGCACTATAACTGGCTATTGCGAAAATGGCCCAAATAAGTGCCTTTAGCAGTGGCGCCTCAATGAACTAAACTACCAAGTGGTATATTCCAAGCTGGATTTTTGAAAGGTTGGATGTTTCCCTTAAGAAAAGGTGGTCATCTGGCTAATATGAAAGATAAGGCAGGGAGGAGGGTGGGGGGAGAACGGATACACCGAGGAAAGAGACCTTAGGGAGGCAGAAACGCTACTGCATACGAGCAGCCACCGCAAAGCAAGGTGAACCTGTTTCGCATTCATTTGGACAGGTTTAGCGCGCAGGGGAATCTTGCTTTGGTGTCTCCGCGCACCGTCCACGCCCGCTCCTCCCACGTCACAATCGCCCTGTTGTTGACTGTCAAATATACATCTTGACAGGCTCTGTTGCTCAAAAACCCTGCCAGTCAAACCAGTGCATGGCTTAGGGACACATAAAGGAAGATATCTGGGGAGGCGTGAGGGACTCTTGAGTTATTTCCCACAAGAAAAGCTCAGCTGAACAGAACTTAAATACTAATCTTTTCCGTTCTCTCAGTGCTTGCCCGCTGCCTCTGCTTGATTAGAACTTGTAAGCACTCCGGGGCGGTGACCTTTTAAAAAGAAATCAGTTGGCACCTTCAGAAGCACCGCACAAAGAATAACCATAGTTGTCTTGCATAATGCTAGTTCTCTTTAAAAGACACTTGGTAGGGATCAGAACTGTCTACGAGGAGACCGTGCTCTCCTGTCTTATCAACAGGGACCCTGGAATATGGGTGTATAGTTGAATATCGGCGAAGTGACACTTGGCAGATTCCTGAAAGGGAAATGCCCGTATTCTGTGCTAGCCCCAGTGTGCAGCGATGGCTAAAGCGTCCAAAGGGGACATGGGAGATGCGAGTTCAAGTCGCCAAAAATCTCGCAGTCTCTCTTTCTGTCTCTTTCTCTCAGGCTGACCTACCTCGCAGGGTGATTGTTGTGAGGATAAAGAGGCGAGTCATGTATTCTACCTACGAGGTCGTTAGAAGAAGGGCAGGTTACCAATGGCACAAATAAACCTCCATAAAGGGTCTCACCCCTAATCAGCCTTTTGTCAGGCATTAAGGTCTTGGCTTTCCTAGAGCTGACTTTCTAAGGAAGCATGTTAAGGACTGGAGCCTTCTTCTAATATATATATATACAATTATACAATTATAATTTACATGGGAAAATGCCTCCTCCTCATTTAACCGGGGGAGTCCAGAGAGGGAAGGGTCGCATCGCCTGTGATTCTAGACGCCTGAATTGCGCCCTGGGTTACCGCAGGAATGATTCTCACGTACTCGGAAGGGAGCCGTGGGTGTTATGTAAAGTTCCCAACGAAAATCCTCTTCAAACCAGAGCCGGAAAGGCCTTGAACTCGAAAGAGCTCGACGTGACTCTGAAGATCCGTTCCTCGCTTTTCGCCCAAGCTGGCGACTACCAGAGAACCCCGGTGGTTCTGAAAGTTAAATTGGACCAAAGAGCTGGCGAAAGACCTCCAGGGCCACCCACGGGGTTTCGGGAGCGGTTTGATTCTGAGTTTTCCACGACTCAAGCCAACAATGTGCAATGCCTGCGTGACGTTGGTTCGCAGTGACTCTCTTCCCCTCCCGTTTCGCGGTCTTCCTCCAGAGGGGCTTTCAAAGGGATGCTCAGATTTAAAAGTGCCGAGTTTGCCACTGCTAAAGGCATTGCCGCTGTTGGGCGCCTTCCACTCATGGCCACTCGACCAAGGGGTTTTCAGGGCAAGATTTATACCGAGGAGGTCTCTGCCATTGCCGTTCCTCACCACACTCTTATAGTGCTATGATTCCACTTTCAACATCCTATGGAATCCTGGGGTTTGCAGTTTCGGGAGAGGCCGGCCGGCCTCTCCGAAACTGCAAACCCCAGGATTCCATAGGATGTTGAAAGTGGAATCATAGCACTATAAGAGTGTAGTGCATTGTCTCTGACGAAGTGTGACTTGCCCGCTGTGGCTGGCTGACATTTAAAACTTTACTAGCGAGGTTTATCACGGGTTCTGTGACCTTTCGAATTTCCAAAGTAGTTCACTGTTTACTGACCACAGTGGGCCGAGAGATTTTGAGAGTTGTAATACAAAACAAAAAACTTCCCCCGGCTTGGATCTTACATAAAGGGACAGGAAGAGAAAGTTGTCCTTGTGCGTATTTTACAGCTGGACAACTCGGAGAAACGGTCGTGCCAATTAAGGAGGAAGAGCTTAATCTAGAGCTTTTTTTATATAACGCTATGATTGCACCAGAGAGCCAGGGTGGCCTAGTGGTTTGAGCGTTGGACTAGAACTCGAGGAGACCAGGGTTGGAATCCCGCTCAGTCGTGGAAACGCACCTTGGGCAAGTCACATTGTCTCAGCCTCAGAGGAAGGCAAAGGTAACTCCCCTTTGAACAAATCTTGGCAAGAAAACGTCCGTGATAGATTTGTCTTGGAGTCACTACCAGTCAGAAATAGCTGGAAGGCACACAACAACAACTTCTATCTAGAGGTCTTCCGGTGGTGTGTAATAAAACCTATCTGGTGAATTTAAAATAGTGTAAAATGATTTTTAAGAGGTTAAAAACATGCTAAACCTTTTATGAAGCTGAAAAGACAAAATTTCTTACAATGGTTTAAAGTGATTTAAAATAATGTCCAGGGGAGAACTTGTATAAAACCAATTAGGTCCATAAGAAAGTTAGTGAACAACCATGTTATCTATCACATGGTGTCAAAATGATCACAACACTGAGACCAATCAGGCCTCCAAGGAGAAGTTGTTCCATTTCTGAGGAGGTGCCACAGCAAAAAAAGGTCCTCTTTCACACCCTTCAATAATTTATTACCCTGACTGATGGAATACTGAGGGGGGCCCTGCAGTAGACATTAAACCTTGGACAGCAAGAAGCATGGACGTCCTTATACTCCAGGTATTCTCCTGGCTCTGTAAAAGTAGCTATAGCCTTACCCTGGCTAAA
The DNA here is from genome assembly GCA_948474755.1 of Ctenosaura bakeri. Lineage (NCBI taxonomy): Eukaryota > Metazoa > Chordata > Lepidosauria > Squamata > Iguanidae > Ctenosaura > Ctenosaura bakeri. The sequence continues at coordinate 201,395 of CAOLHI010001323.1, forward strand.
GTAGCTGCAGCAGTGCAGTGCACGATTCTGCTGGCTTACTTTAAAGCAAATTTCACTGTCTCCTACAAGGCTTCTTCCCAGGTACCGGTAGGATTGTATTTTAGACGTATTTCAAAAGTCATTTGCCTGGAATCCCAAACCAAGCAGGAATGTTCCTAAGCTGAAGATCAGCTCCTACTATCTCATTTGTATTTTCTTCCAAATGCCTCCTACAGAAAACTAACACTGTCACCTTGAAACCTGGAATAATAAGGGGGTCTTCTTTCCTACACAACCTTGTGCTGCCTGTAGGATAGAAGAAGGACTGGAAACCATGGGTTGTAATATACTGGACTGCAACTCTCATGATCACTACACATTGGCTATCCTGATTAGGGTCATTATCCAAATTACAGTCCCTGAGGTCAGGATATTATTTGTCAAATAACGTATTTACTCTGACTACCAGCACTGTAGACAGAGAAAGGGTCTTCCCTTCATCTTTTACCTGGATGTGCTGGGAATCTCAATCTTCATCCAAAGTATGTTGTCTATACCCAATTGGACTCTATGTGCCTTTTGGATCCAAGCTCATTCACGTGGGAATCAATGGGAGAGTAAGACTCTTCAACAGCAATCTGGTATCTTAGGGGCTGAGCACTTGCATAGCCCCCCAGATGTTGCTGGGCTGCAACTCTCTGGCCTGCATAACCTTTGCAAGAGATTCTGAGAGTGCCGGTCCAACATTTGACGGGTAACAACTAGCTCACCTCATTGTTGTGCGTGCCTTCCATTCCATTCGCCGTTATGATGAGCCACTCATAGAATTTTCTTGAGTTATGGCTACCCTTTCGCGGATTTTCTTGGCGGAACTTGTTTTGAGGGGGGTTGCCTTCGCTTCCCTCTGTGGCTGAGAGAATGTGACTTGCCCAAGGTCACCCAGTGGGTTTCCATGGCCAGTCAGGGATTCTAACCCTGGTCACTAGAGTGATACTCAAACAGCTAGATTCGTATCTCTATCCTATCGTGTAGTAGGATGGAGGAGCAGAGAAAGAGTGGCCATTCTCAGCCAGCCGTCCAGCCTCAGCTGAATGACCAGTTTGCTTCTCCTTTCTTCTGGCCATTTTCCTTTCAGCTGCTAGGCCACCACCCACTCCTCCCACCAGGGCTGGTTTTCCAAAACACAAGAGAGGCCAGGGCCAGGACCATTTGATGTCAGTCAAATTCTCTAGGGGAAGCCGCCCCGTTATTTCCAGAACAGTATGGGATGATGTGAATACTCATTGCTGAATTTGTTTTATTTTATTTTGAAACAGTACTCTGCTTGTGCTCAGGGATAAGCTTCTTAATACCTCGTTCACACTCTCACACTTAGCGGCGATTTGTTTTTAGAGCGGCACTTTGCACTTGCTCAGAAGTAACCTCTTTAATATTTCGTCCATACTCCCATGCTCAGTGCGATTTGGCTTTTTTACATTTAAAAAAAAAAACAGCACTTTGCACTTGCCCAGAGGTAACCTCCTTGACCACTTCTTTCCAGAGTCCCATGGTGGACAGGTGGCAGACGAAGATCACATCAAGCTCTGAACCCAATAACAAAAAGCAGAAAACAAGGAGAAAGGTGTTTATTATTTGACTTTAATGTGTATTACAATATTTTATTTTATCATTATTTCAGCTTCACAGTCGACCACGTGTTATTTACTGGAGTTTTGGACCCCCAATTCAGATGCGTCCGAGAATCTAGGGACCAACTAAGTATCGCCGGATAATACTAACTGTTGTTATGGGCCTTATGGCGACCCTAAGACGAACCTACCACGGCGTTTTCTGAGGCTGAGAGAGTGTGACGCGCCCCAAAGCCATCCAGTTGGTTTCTATGGTCGAGCGGGGACTCGAGCCTAGGTCTCCAGGATGGCCGCCCAACGCTCAAATCGCTGCACCACCCTGGCTCCCATAGATAGCGACCTAAAAATTGAGATTCGCGCTCAAGAAAAAAAAATCAAAATGTGGTTCCTATAGTGATAGTTGCTCAAGGAGCAATTCCAAGCGGATTGACAAAAATATCTGAATGAAATTGCCACAGATAGGACTATAGTAGCCCAAAGCACAAAAAGTGACCCTACTTGGAACATGCTATATTATCCGATTATTTCTCCCTGATTCCTAAATTCTTGGACAGAACCCGAATCACTCGTGATCCTAAAGTCCAGTCAGTAGGACCTCGTAGACTGTGAAACTGAGATGATGATGATGATGATGATGATGAGATTGGTGTCCACCTTAAAGGGGTTGCCAAAGTCGCCTTCCAGGACCAGGCAACGCCAGCAAGGAAAGCCTTCGACCGCTTAGGCGCAGCTCTTCTCAAGAAGTCCGGAGGAGCAGCGCGCATGCGCTTACTGAGGGGAGGGGAGGGGCTGCCCCGCCTTCCCCTCGAAGTTCCTTTGAAGCCCGGCCCGGTTGCTTTGAATGGCAAAGGCGGGGAGGGCGGCGCCCTTCCGGTTGGCAAGTTCCACATCTGTTCGCTTGGCGCAGCAGTTCCTTCGTCCCAATCCGGGCCATCTGGTCAAGATTAAGGTACCTGCTTAAATCTGCATAGGTCAAACCCGTTTCTGCTGCGAAATCCCCTCCGCTTTTCCTTCCTTACTCTCACACCCACCCCTCTCAATTCTAGTGAGATCTTCTCACCCCACTCCACCCCCTTTAACTGTTTGCGCCCACCCCTCATTCACAGGAAAAAGAACTTGGGGGAAAATCTGGGAAAAGAGGATTGATGTGGCAATTTGGTCTCAAGCCTATGCACATTTACAAGGGAGTCAGCCTCGATGGGACTGACTTCGAAGCAGCCCTACGTGGAGACTTGCACTGTAAAGGAGCACTAATTTAGTGGGAGATTATTTCTGCCTGAACCTGTCTGGGAGCCACAGCAGTGTAGTGGTTTGCGTGTTGAACTAGGGCATTTCCACACTAGACTGTTATAGTGCTATTATTCCACTTTCAACATCCTATGGAATCCTGGGATTTGCAGTTTAGGGAGGGACCTCAAAGGTCGCCCATGGCTGAGCAGGGAGTCAAAGGAATAATAGCACTATAACAGTCTAGTGAAGAAATGGCCTAGGACTTTGGGAGACCCGGGTCTGAATCCTTGCTCAGCCATGGGCGACCTTGGGCAAGTCACACTCTCTCAGCTTCAGAGGAAGGCAAAGGCAACCCATCCTCAAAAAGTCTTGCCAAAAGACCCCTGTGATAGGATCGCCCTAAGTGGGAAACGACTGGAAGGAACACAACAACCAACATAAACCTCATCCCCTGGAAACCCCCTGGATGACCTTGGGCAAGTCACATTCTCTCAGCCTCAGAGGGAGGCAAAGCCAAACCTTCTGAAAAAATCTTGCCAAGGAAACGTCGTGATAGGCCATCTTATTGTCGCCAAGGTCGGAACCGATTTGAAGGCACATAAAAAACATGTGTAGGATCGGGCTGTCATTCAATGAGCAGAATAAGAATAAGCCCCGCTGAACGTTGTGGGACGTATAAGTAAACGAGGATAGGCATGCGTTTACCAAAGGAAATCCTCTTGAAAATCAACGAGGGTTTATTTCCGGAGGAAGCACGCATGGGATTAAGGCCATTTCCACACTAGACTGTTACAGTGCTACTATTCCACTTTCAACATCCTATAGAACCCCGGGGGTTGCAGTTGGCCTTGGCCCCTCCCTAAACTGCAAACCCCAGGATTCCATAGGATGTTGAAAATAGAATAGTAGCACTATACTAGTCTGGTGCGGAAATGGCCTGAGTCTCACCCTTGGAAGAACATCGTGCTCACCTGCCCGTCTTCACAACCTGTCATATTAATCTGTTTATCTTGGAAATCAATGCCACTGAAATCTGAGACTCGTCCTCGGGGTTAGGCGCTTCGGATCGGTCCGTGTTTTGAGTCAGCTTTCTGCCTCCTCCTGTCGCGGGTTGATGTGCCAGCTGGACTCAGGAGGCGACTTCAACGCGGTCGATTCGATGCCAAGGATGCCCAAATGTCAAATCTGTTCATAGCCAGTGAATCCGGCGGTTTACAGCGAGACTTCCCAACTTCTGAAGTGAGGAAAACAGTAGGTCTAATAAACTTTCATCCCTCCCAGGGCAGCGCCAGTCTTGCCAGGTGGCTTTGAAAAAAACACAATTCGCGACAAAAGAAGGAGCCACGTTGAGTCTGTGAAGAAAACAGTTTCCTCGGAGTTGAGGAAACATATTCAGGGGGTGGCCGTGTTGGCCATGAAACAAAATACAACAAAATCCCAAATCCACAAAATAGTGATACCTTTATTGGCCAGCCCAAATACATGATGTATTTTGTGCATTTTGGTCGGCCAATAAAAGTATCGCTGTTTTGTGGATTTTGAATTTGGTCATAGTTAAGGAAAACGCACTTAGCTTACGAAAGTGAAACCTCGCTAACTTTTGAGCATTTTCCAAGGAAGCGCGGGTTTCAGCCTCTGGAAATCTGTGCCTTACTTCCAAGTAGACTTGACCAAGTGCAGTCTTGCAAATGATCCAGTGAGTCTTAGTTAAGAAACACTCTGCAACAAGAAGGTTGCCATCCTTCGAATGCCAACTTGGGAATAAAATACAGCAACCTCACCCCGATTTCCTTCCGAGTAAACATGTTTAGGACTTCGTTGCACAGCAATTAACCTGTAATCAAGTACTCATTTACTTGCAAATGTAAGCCCCATTATGAAACTTACTCTTGAGCAGAACTGTATAGGGTTACTTTTTTGCGTTTAAGGTGCCGGATGACTCCTTTCTTTATCAGATACTCATATGTATATCTTTTCAGATCACATTGTTGAACAAATCATGAACAGAATAATCGTCACAGCAGCGGCAAACAAATGCGAATATCTATTCTGATCCTTTTGGCCATTATAAACAAAATTCAAATATAGTGGAGGAAGCTCCCTATTAGGATTACCCTAAAAAATACCAGCTTTCTAGTTACTCAGGACTCTTTATCAAGCTAGATGGTTTATTTATTTTTTAAAAAAACTAACCATAAAACGGAGGAAAAAGTTGCATTGTGTTCAGTGAGACGTCCTTTCTCCAATTTATTATGTATCCACTTCTTAACAACCATCTTGTGAGAGAATTGTATGTAACAACCACACCCTATTATGAGTCTTGTCTGATCCCCCTAAAAAAGATCTTTGTCCTACCACCTTCATTTTAAATTCGTTAGTCTCAGATTAGATGGAGCTGCAATTCTTAATCACTTAACTGAAAGCAAGTCCCATTGAAATCGTTGGGTTTGCTTCTGAGTAGACATAAATAAGTTGTGTAGGTATGCACCACTAAGACCAATAGGGTAATTTCTCTGATATTATAAAACTTTGAAGGGATTTCGACGAATCCAGATTGATCAATAGTATAATTTTCAGAGAACCACCCCGGATAGGCTGTTGCTGGGAGGGAGGGGGATCTAAAGAAGCATGTGATACTTTAAAGAATAACTTAGCATAAGTTTTATTAGAGTGGTCTACAGTCCACGAAAGCTTGTGCCATAATAAATATATTAGTTTTTAAGCATAGAATCCTGTGGCGCTTAAAGAGTCATAAATTTAATCTTTCTCCGTCGGCATCATCAAATGTATGAAGAGTTACCAAAATCTCCAGTGTATATACACAACAGACATAAAAGAGAGGGCTGGTGTATTGTACATAGTGAAATCAGAGGGAGAGTAAATGTGGAAGGTACTGACGGTTTCAGTTACCTTACTAATAACGAAAACGAGTAATGCCTTTTGTTGTTAACACTGCTCTTTCATAAAACTATTGGTGCTGATAGCACAGCGATCCTGGTAGTACGTAAACCAATTAGGACTGCAATTCTATATCCGCCTACCCAGAAGTAAGACCCCGGCCGAAATACCCTAAAGGCACCAGATCCTTTCTGATGTTGGAAGCTAAACAGGGTCAGCCCTGCTTAGTACTTGGACAGGAGACCGCCAATGAATACCAGGTGCTCTAGGCTATATTTCAGAGGCAGGAACTGCCAAAATTACCTCTGAATATTCCTTGTCTAAGAAAACCCTATGAAATTCACGAGGTCACCAAAAGTCGACAGGGCATTTGAAGGTACACACACACACACAGGTGTAAGTCCCACTGAGGTCCCCCGGGGGCTTACTTATAAGTAGATTGTATGCCAATGCAATCTAACATATTAAATACAATTCATCAATGCTCAATGAAGATGGGACACTCTTTCAAACGAAATATTCCTTGCTCATTTAAAAAAAAAAATCCCAAGCGTATTCTCTTGAAAGCAAATGCTATTGCTTATAGTGAAATGTATTCCCACATAAATGGAATAATAACTTGAGGTCAAACGCATCGCTAAGCGATCTTCCTGTTATCCCCCTGTTTTAAGCAGGCGTTTACAGAAGGAAAAAAATTATTATAAACTAGATTAATGCATTAATCTGCACGTCCGAATAATTAACTGGAAACAGGGGTGTGGGAGGAGACTCTAATTAAACCGGTCGATTTTAAGCGTCTTTAAAAAACAAATATTGATTATTCCCCCTGGATACCAACCCTTTCCGGATTCCTCTCACGTGTTTGGTCCTTCTAAAGTGGAAACAGGGTTTGCTGTTTAGGGAGCGGACTTCTTGTGCGAGTGATTTTAACCTGCTCCACCTTGAAGTGACCTGCCAAATGCACTTTCTTATTTTATAGACATCTGGGAATTCCATACATGCCTTAAACGCCAATTACACACCTTCTTCAAAGGACACGTGCTTTGATTTGCCAAGACCATTTAAGTCGACCGAGGTCTGAAAGAAAGTCCTGCAAGAGGAGAGGGGAAAGAAATTTCACGTCTTTTTCCGTCTTTTTTTTTTTTTAAAGGAGCCTGTACAATGTTTACTGACTGGAAAAAAAAGAGAGGGCAGTCACCTTGTTTTGAGAATGAATCAAGCCAGTTTCGGATCTAAAGACTTTTAAAATTCTCCAGGTCTACCAGACAGGTTTGTGGTCTGGCCTCAAACTTGCCCCTTGCTTCTTTCCTTGTGATATTGCTTAAATAATAGCACAAAAACCCTGGGGCCTTTTCACACTACACAATTATAGTGCTAAGATTCCACTTTAACTGCCATGGTTCTTCCTGAGGAGTCCTGGAATCTGCAATTTAGGGAGAGCGATTTAGAAGTCTCAGGTGGAGAGTTTTAGTGCCTCACCAAACTACAAATCCCATAATATTCCATGGGATGCAGGTATGATAGCTGAAATGCAATCATAGCACCATAATTACAAAGGGTGAAGCAGCACTGCTGGAGTATACATACAATTGATATGTACGCCTGCCCAGTCCTGTGCAAACTTAAATGTCCTAATCATAATAGGACTTACTTCCCAGAAGTGGATTACATAGGCCTAGGCTTTCTTTCACCCTCTCATCAGAGGTAAGAGAGAGAGGCCACTTAACCTGTAAGAACTAATTGTAAAGGAAATGATGACAGCAATGGAATAAAGTGCACACAAAGGCCAAAAGTTGGCAACAACCTGAATAAAACAACATGAAAGGGAAAGGATCACATCTACATGTGCAAAGATACACCCCATAGGCAGCTCCAATCTTAGACAGCTTTCTAGGTTTTCTTCCATAATCCACAATATAGTGTAAAGGTACCTGTGCTGCCCCATTATGTTAATTTGGTACCACCTTAACTGCCATGGCTCTGTCTTAAGGAATAGTGGGATCTGTAGTTTGAAGTACTTAGAATTCTCAGCTAAAATGGTCTAGAGCTGAACTGCTCCATCTTTCTCCAAACTGGCCTGGGTTCTGGGAGCTCCAAAGTCCAAAACACATGAGGACCAGAGTTTGATATCCACTGCTCCAGCACAGTTCTTAGTACTTCACTAATTTGCAGATCCAACACTCCACAGGACTGGGCTGCCTCAGTTAAAGAGAAATCAGACTGATATAATGGTGTAGCATGGGTTGGTTTGCCTGCCCAGGAAAACCAAATACAGTCATCCCTCCACATTTGCTAGGGTTAGGGGCACAGGACCCCCCTGAATGTGGAAAAACCGTGAATAACTCTAGGCCCTCCCAAACCATATTTAACACACAAAAAAGTATGATCACCACATTCAATCCACAGTGGATTCCTTTGAGGCATCAGTTCCTTCAGGGGGCAGAAATGGGTGGCTGGTAGGGCTTACTGCTGCCCCCCACCATTTTTAAGAGAGACTTACAAGCCTCATTCACAGTTTCTCAGTCTCAGGAGGCTTCCAATCCCTATTAAAAATGGCACAGAGAGGCAGTAGAGGTGACAGCAAATAATCGGTGAATAATCAAATCTGCAAAAGTGAAACCAGCAAATGTGGAGGGCTGACTGCAGGTGCTTGGGAGGTTTTCAGCTGCAGGCACCCATTTCCAGGCAAGTAAGCCTTGCGAAGGGGGAGCCAGAGTTCAGGGATATGGCAGCACCTGCTTTGCCTCTAGATTCCATAGCTTACAGTAGGTCAGGGTTCAGTCGGAGGCATCTCAGGTAACAGGGAAAGGGGGGGGCATCGGATGCTTCCAATTGGGCCGGCTGATGGGCGATGTTGGTCCCCATTCCAGACACAGCCCTAAAAGCAGCATGAATAAAGATCTGGGGTCTACATGCGGGGGTGGGGGTTGCCAAAACATAATTTGGGCTAGCCGAAATCAAACACGTCCATCTCTGATTAGAAAAAGGTTTCACATATGGTTCATTCTTCCCCTTTTGCTACACACTCTCACTTTGTGTTCAACCTACAACCCCGAAGTTAAACTTCAAAGACAAATTCTGATTATTTTGACTTGGGAAGCTTAGTTCTCTAGACTATAGTGGAACCTGTGAGTAAATCGTCCTCTTAACAAAAGGAGACTGCCTCGAAGTAAATTTCTCTGTCTGGGGAACTATCTGGGGATTTTCCAACCAGCCTCCTTGGAAGAAACTCCTGTGATCCTACTCCATGGGTAAAATTCCCGCAAAGAAACTAACAGCAAGTCTAGCACAATCCTAACCACAAAGGGATCTTGAGATTAGCGGAGAGAAAGGAGTTTAAATTCTACAATCCTAACCACGTTCGTGGAAAAGTTCCCTTTCAGGACTACAAGTCCCAGAATCCACAATCATTGGCCATATTGACTGCGGATTTTGGGAGCTGCAGGCCATAAAATACCTTTTCCATACTCTGCTCAAGTCTACCCAGAAGTAAATCCCATTGATAGAGGTTTTGATAGTCTAGTTTGATAGTCTTAGGGTAAGTGTGTGATCGATTACTATATATTTAGTCAGAAGCTCCAAACATTCAAGGGGATTTACCTTCCAACACACACACGTCGCTATTGTGTACACGGTTGCAACCCAAGGTTACAATTCTATGCTTATTTTCCTGGAAGTAATCCCAATGAAGACAGTGGGACTTTTTAATAAACATATAGAGGACAGCAGTATGAATTAGAGGTGCAGTTTTGGAAATTTCCTCACATCAACAGGCTTATAACGTGTTTCCTTCAGCTTGAATCGTTCACGGATGGCGTTTTATGCATGCTACCTGCCTCTCAGATCAAACATACTTTTTTTCCCTGAATATGAACACACCTTTCATTGTCGTTGTTGTGTGTCTTCAAATCGTTTCCTACCGACAGAGATACTAAGGCGAAACTATCATGGAGGTTTTCTTGGCAGGATTTGCTCAAGGGGGGCAGCTTACCTTTGATTTCCTCTCAGGCTGAGAGAGTGTGACTTGACCAAGGTCACCCAGTGCGTTTCCCTGGCTGAGCGGGGATTCGAATCCTCCCCTCCTGGAATCCTAGGCCTTAAACCAGTATACCAGTAGCTTCTCCTTAACAATTCAAAATAATAACTACCTATTTGAAAAAGTACATTCTATATTGAGAAGGAAAGCCCTTGACTTCACCGGACTAGCTTTCAGGTAAGTATATTTAAAGGCCACAGTCTTACTTAAAAGTATATTCAAGGAAGGCTGCGATCCAGTGCAAGTTCTAGTAAATGAACTGAACCTTCCAGTTTGGGATTTGGGCGTCAGCCATGCAGAAGATTGCAAACCCCTGAGGGCTTACTTGGAAAGATGTTCCACTGATGTCAGCGGGACCTACTTCCGTGTAAATGTGTATAGGATTGCGGGGCAAAACATCTTCTCTGGACCAAACGCCTGGCTTGTCCGAGGCCACCTAAAAGCTGAGATGTCTAAGCACACCTCTCCCCACCCGCTTCCATGGTCACTTCCGCACTAGACTGTTATAGTGCCATCATTCCACTTTCAACATTCTATGGAATCCTGGGCTTTGCAGTATAGAGCGGGGCATTTAGAATTCTCACTCAAAGAGCTTTTTGGCCTCCCTAAACTGCAAACCCCAGGATTCCACAGGATATTGAAAGTGGAATAATAGCACTATAACAGTATAGTGGGGAAAAGACCTTCAGTCTTCAACGAATCCTGGTGCGATTTCCCCTGATCTTTGTTGGCTCCTGCCCGTTTCGAGTTTGTTTTCACCTTTTTAAAATATATATAAGATAAAAATAAAATAAAATAAAATAAAAAATTACAGAGGCCGGGAAAACCGCCTGACATCATGAACGCGAGGGACAAACGTTCCACTTTGAAGGATTCCTGGGCAGGACTTCAAGTGAAATCGTACGCCTGAGAAGAATTTGATACCGGACTAGAGAAAATAACTAGGTCGGCGCTTGCCAAACCGTGGAATGTGCAAGAAAGCTCCGCGGGCTCGCACGAGGGCCCGCTTCCAGCCAGCGTTGCTGCTCCGGCGGCGGCGGTGGCAACAACAACACACGCACACACACGCACACACTCCATCGCTGAGTCCTGAGAAGAGAAAGAGCCCGGAGCCACCCTGGAAGGAAGGCAGGCAGGCCTGGCACGGTCCTTCTCTTCCTCTCTTTTGAAGTCTATTGGCCATACCAACGTCTCAGGGGACTTTGCAAACACCATGAGAACAACAACGTCCTGCAGTGCATTGTTTCCCTCACTCCAGGTTGCTTGCTTGCTTGCTCCTCCTCTCAAGCTGGGCCATCTCCGCACTAGACTGTTATAGTGCTATTATTCCACTTCCAACATCCTATGGGATCCTGGGGTTTGCAGTTTAGAGAGGGGCCTCAAAGGCCTTTGAGGCCCCTCCCTAAACTGCAAACCCCAGGATTCCATAGGATGTTGGAAGTGGAATAACAGCACTATAACAATCTAATGCAGAAAAAGCCTTAGTTCGTTTGCCTCTCAACCGGACCTCTATAGCAAGAGCATCACCATGGCAACCAAACATGCCCCTCTTTTGCCTATGGGGAACCCAGTTCAGGGCACCAGAGTCAGGAGCAGGGGAGAGAAAAGCACTTTATGAGTGCCTGCTGAAAACCAGAAGGGGATCCTGGTTTTTCCAAAGGAAAGGTCGAGACACCCCCCCTACTTTCCCCACTCCATCTACCCTCCCACCGGCTCACTTCGTAGTTCTTTGATCTACATCAGGACCAGCGGTGATCCCACCCCAAGTCCCCAAAGTGTCACCTGGATTCCTGAACCAGCTCTCCCCCAATTTTAAGGACAAAGATACCTTCCCCATAGGAACAGCGAGTGAGAAACACGTTCCTTCTGATCTCTAGCAATTGGGTCTTTATTTAAAAGCAAGCATGCCACAGGCTACTAATTATGGTTTCCACCACCGCTTGAAGGTGGAGACTGAAGAGAAGGAGAGGAAAGTGTCCAAACTCGCGCCTCCCAATGCCAATATGTGCAGGTTTACTCGGAAGTAAGTCCCAACTGCCGTCAATGAGGCCCAAACAAATAACTATAGACTCACAATCCTTAGTTTCAACTTTCCAAATGAGATTTGCGTCCTTCTCTCTCATGAATAATACCTGATGGGTTACTCCTATCTAATAGAGTAGTTTATATTCTCAGCCCACCCAAGGAAATCCAAAGACTTGGATTGCAGCTGGTTTAGTCCCATTCATGAATTCCCAGAAGCATTTAACCCAGGAGCAAATCCCACTCATGGTCACATTCATTTCCTACATAAGGATGTGCAGAAGTAGTGCTGCAGATCTAGCTTGTTTTCAGCACGTCTGCATTTCTTAAGCGAAGCTTACCTGGAAACAAGGACCATTGCCACACTACCCTGTTATAGCGCTATTATTCCACTTTCAACAGCCTGTGGAATTCTGGGGTTTGTAGTTTACTGAGGCCAAAGAACTCTCTGGCTGAGAATTCTAAATGCCCCTCCCTAAACTGCAAACCCCAGGATTTCATAGGATGTTGAAAGTGGAATAATAGCACTATAACAATGTAGTGCGGAAAAGGCCATGATTTCCAGTTCTGTTAGTATATAGCAGCAGAAGAGTGAAAAAGACTGTAAGGTTGAAGTCGCAGAAATGTGTTGTGGCATGAACATTTCTAGACTTCAACCCTCTTAAATATTAACCAGAATTTTAGATGTGTTCACACATACACATACAAAATACATACGGTTGGGAGTTGGAGGCTGTAAGCTGTGGGCTGTGTTTACAACCCCACACTCAGCCCTGTATACTGAAATTCTCCATAATACTCCATGGATCCCATCCAGTGGGTTACAAAAACTCATTCTGTAATAATTTGTCAGTCTTTAGACTGCCACAGGACTCATTGTGGTTACAGAAATCAGTACACTTTACTTCAGCTAAGCATATCTAAGCTTGGACTTCAGGGCTGAAGTCTGTGCAAATTACTTGTCATCTGCACTGAAACCAGTGGGGCTTTCTTGATTGGATTAGCATGGGGAACATACACATACGCTCACATCCCCACTTACCTGGAAGAAAGACCTATTTAATACAATGGAATTTACTTCTGAGTAGGCAAGTCTAGCATTGCCCTGTTACAATGCACTCCTAGGCACGTTTAATCAAACCTCCCACTGTGATTCCCTACAACTTGCACCCTAATAAAGGTTTTATATAAGATTAAAAATAGCAACCCTACCCTTGTTTACTTGGAAAGAAGTTCTGCGGCAAATCAATAAGACATGCAAACTTCAACGCAAGCTTGTTTTTGTTGTAAAAGAAAGAATAAGGTCTCACCGGAGAGCTTGATCCAAAGGAAACTGTGCCTGGGGCTGCAGCAATACAGCCCCATTCTAGACATGTTTACTCAGAAGTAAATCGTACTGGGTTGGAGGAGACTGACTCCTCGCATAACCTGGAGACGGGAAACATTTCCTTTGTTTTCAATCAATTCGAATTTTAAAAAGTGGGAGGTTCGGGGGCGGGGAGAGTTATTTCAAAGCTCTGGTCCAGAGAAACCTGGAAACCAACCTGTTGAAAACCAGGCGACCCTCTCCATTCATGTATGGATCGATTGAACGAGGATCAATATTGCGTTTTTTCCCCCAGAAACGGAGAAACAGAGAAAGGTGGGTTGTGGATCCTACCTGTCTCAGTTGTCTAGCACAGGGTCTTGTTTTCCGGGGTTCTGGGTTCCAGTTCATCCCGGAGAAAAAGCTTTTCTGAACTCTGCAGGTCACCTCAAGCCACAGGATCCCCGGGGAAGCCGTGGGTTCAAAAGCAGCGCCTCTCTTTTTCCGTTTCCTTCGGCGACACCATCGGCAGGGTCACCTTCTTTTCTGAAGACGGGACCGCGGCGAGTTCTGAATCCATTTGGCGAAGTTGGGGCTAATCCCTTTTAATACAAACAAATTCTGCCGGTCTTTTTTTTTAAAAAACATTGCCAACATAGCGCACTAGCTTCCAATATAGCCGGTCTTGGGGAGAGGAGGGAAGGGAAGAACCATAGAAGACGCTGAGGTCAGCAAGAATACAGAAGGACAAACAAGGCCGGCAGGAAAGTTAAGGCAACCTGGGCTAAATCAACAGGGTCTGTTGGGAAGAAACACACCATCTTATTTATCCTAGACAACGTCGCCAGCAGGGAGGGCGAAGGGAGGAGGGGAGGAAGGCAACTGGTGCTTTCCAAATTCTAGGGGGCGATTTGAAAGTGGAATCGAATTGAGGAATCGGTGGATCGAGACCTTTACTTTGTCCGGCCGCGGAGAAGAGGAGGGAGGGAGGAAGGTGGCTGAAATATAAATATATATCCCGCGGATCTGAACCAGAGACAAAAGAACCGATTTTGTAGTAGGCTCCTAAGGCCACCTGAGCCGAAGCGGCAGCAACCTGGCTGCACGCGTGCACCGTTTACTCGAAAGTAAGCCCGGTGGATTTTAAGGAAACTTGCACAGGATTGGAGCCTTTGGCTTGCGCTACCTGTGTATTTCAGCGTGTGTGTAGACACACGGGCGCACACACGTCTATATACATGTATACATCCTTGTCCACTGCTCTTCTACATATTTAGTTTCCTCGTAGTGGGAGCATTTCTGCCCTACTATTAAGAGGGGAGAATTTCGCGTTTAGACTTCCACCACGGGAGGAGGATTGGTCCAAAAGTCTTTACGGCGAAATGGACTGAAGCCTCTGAATCCCGCGAATATAAAACTATGGCTGGCGTGTAACTCAGGGATTTGCAAAAAGGCAGAAGGAACGCCCGTCCTGGCGTTCCTCGTCTCACGTGAAACAACGAACAGAAAAACCGATTCTTTCCAGCCCTGAAATATGAGACTTTGGTCTTTCCTACTCAGGAAGGACATTTTTGATCCAGCAAAATATCCGGGTTAGTTTCGCTGTAATACATTCGATCAAACCTGACTGCTTCGAGCAATCTTTACCTCCACTGCGTGGAAGTAAATTCAGGAGCAGACTTGTTTTCATGACTGCAAATCAAACCCTCTTTGGGGATCATCCCAGGTCTCACGGGAGGCTGCGCTTCTGTCCTTTCCTACCGGGTATCAAGTCCAGTTGAATGCAATGGGGCGTGTTTCAGAGTAGACATAAGGAGAATAGTGGATACAGGGTTTTTGGTTACGGAAGAGCAAACCAAAAACATGCTTAAGCTGCAAAGCTGGCTTCAATCTATCTTTGAGCTAAATACGGTTTAGTAGCGGCTAGAGTAGACCCTTTTAGGAATGGGACTTGTAGTGCTGGCTTCGGTAGCACATATACTAAAATTGGAAGGATACAGAGAAGATTAGGATGCCCCTGCACAGGGAGGAATGGGACTTGTAGAGGAACTTTAAGGGAAAACTCATTGAGTTCGATGGTTTTGCTCAAATTCGGTCTCAAAGAGGATCTAGACCTCTCCCTTTGAAAGCCAGCATGCCTATGCTGGCAAGTAAATTCCGATAAAATCAACGCCTCTCTTCATAAATCTGTTTGGAAGACAGGCGTGGGGAAATCTTCGTTCCTCATATTAAGGGAGAAATGGCTCGGGTGGTGGGGAAGGAGAGTCTTGTGGGACCTTTAAGACAAACAGATTTATTTTAGCAGGCGCTTTTGTCGATCCACTTCCTCCAAAACTCAAGACTCCTTTCTTTTTTCTAACATGCTAAACTAGAGCCTTAAGACCAGCCAAGCTTCATTTCCCTCCCTAACTCTTTACAGAAACAAAACTTGGTCTACAGTCTGGCCTCAGCCATCAGGACCGCACTTTGAAGGACCTTCTGTGCCCGGAGTTAGCACAGTGGAGCAAGACGTTAAATACATACCCTGCACAGGGACTATCCATATTAGCTTGGCAGATGTTTTTCAAGTCTGCTTCACTACACTTTAGCTGGAATAATACTGCATGTTTGGCCATTTTGATTGAAAGACGAAAAGAATCAGAAGTCCACCAAAGCTCAAACAGAATCATAAAGCTGTCTCGATAATTAACACTCCCGTGTCTGTCAGTAGCTAGTTTATTTGCGTTTTTCTCTCGTTTGTTTATATTCCAACCCCCCTTCGACCCTCGCCCTCTACTCTCCTGGGTAACTTCAGATCTCCCCTATGGAGGATTATTTACCTTGAGTTTCAAGCCTATCTCCCTCCGTACAGATCAAGCTTTAAAAATTCTTTAACATTTCCATTTATTTATTGCAGAAAAAAATATACAATGATATTTACAAAAACAATCATAAAAATAGGAATGCATTTAGACACCGGATCTATTTGCATTTTAACATGGGTCATCAATAAATAAATAAAATGTTTCATTTTTTTTTGCCCTCCCTCCTTTCTATATTTTTTTTTGTCCAGGGAGGATTTTTAAAAAACAAACAAACAAACAAACACGAAAGAGGAACAGGATAGGTTTCCGTATAAAAGCTGGAGTCGATAATGTTTTACTACCCTACACAATTTTTAAAAAATAGATTTTTCCTCCCCCCTCCCTTTCTCGCTCGTTCTAAACTGTGTATTTCGGATTTCGTGGTCCTTAAGATCTGATTTTATATATATATTTATATATATAAAAGGAAAAAGGGGGAAGTCCACAGTAACGTATTTCCTTTCACTAGTGGCTCATAAGGTCTCTTGGGAATGTACGCATGCAAGAAAAAAAAAGTTAAGGAAGTAAGGGGGGAGGGGAGAAGTTAAATTCCAACATTCTTCGTCAAAATAGGAAAAAAAATTAGAAATAAACCGGTTCAGATTTCTATCAGAATGCAGAGATGTCTGGTAAGGCTAGCCCAGCCTTCTCTCTCTCTCTCTCTCTCTCTCTCATTTTTTCTGGATCAGCCACCTCACCGTCCGAGGGGACCCTCGATTTCTCTTCTCAAAGGCTCTCCCCACGCCCTGTTCTTGGCCAAGATCAGCTCCGAAATTTCCAAGAAAATCGTTGGCTTTCGATCGTCTTGGGGGGCGGGGAGGAAGAGCGGGAGGGGGCCCGAATCCAAGTGCAGAGTCTCTGGATTGTCCATCTTTTTCTCTCTTTCTCTCTCTCCTTCTTTGGGAACAAGGTTATCTGCAACAAAAAGGGAGAAGGCAAGGGTTACTACTGGGGAGGGAAAACGCAAGAGATCCTGAGAATAAGAGACTAAGAAAAAGAGAAACTTCTCCCGCCCCCCAACCCGGCAATAGCCCCAAACCTTACAAAGCGGTTTTAAACAATGTACCCGTGTTTGCTGTGTATTTTGGGGGGGGGGGTACAAAGGAAGGAGGAGGAGAGCGAGCTGAGCAAGGCATGAAATTAGGAAACGCGCAGAGGGAAGTGTCACGCATATCTAGGCGACTGGAGGATATGGGGTGGCGCAGTGGGGGGGAGGACACCTGATCCCCCCTCAGAGCTCAAAACAGAGCTACTAGGAAGCACGGTGCGTTGGACTTAGGAAAGCTGAGGAACAGCCCTACAGCCTGAACACGTTGGGATCCAGTGACACGTGGATCGGGTCCCAGCCCCATCGAAGCTGAAAGACTAGGGGTCGAAGGAAAAGTCTGTAGCCTGATTGTTCTGGACTGCGGGCGCTCCACTCGAAACGAGGGAAACAGAAGGCGCAACGCCAAGGCTGGTGTTATCGAGGATTGGGTGCGCCTAACCGTCGCCACCATGGAAACGGTGGGCAAAGTCTTGGCGCATCCAGAAGACCGTAAAGCGACCGCATCAAGCTACTGAGGTCTGACAAAGAATGGGCGTTTTGCTGAGCTGCGTCCCGCGACAGTTAAGCCTCTAACCTCTGTTTTTGGCCTGAATCCTATTGCTTAGACCCAAACAAAGCAGGGCAACGGAATCAGTGGTGCAATGGCGAGTCAACACTTAGGTAAACGCTGTCGATTCAATCACTCTCCTCTGGCTGGGACTCCTAAACAGGTTCAGACTTCTCGCGTCTTTTGCTCTCGTGCAAGGACGGAGTTTGGGGTCTGACCGCGATCCACTCAGCACCTCTGGATCAGTAGTGCCTCTTCCCCCACCTCCATGCAATTCAAGACGACTCAAAATTCCCTTGGATGTTGAAAGTGGAATAATAGCACTATAACAGTCTAGTGCGGAAATGGCCTCCTCCCGGTGGTTAAGGTTTCTTTGGAAGGAAGGCCCAGAGGGCTTTCAAGTAAAGCCGATGCCGCTAGGCTCTCAGGCTCCCGTCTCTCCCTGCCTCCAGCGATCCCTTTGCTTAATATTGCCCTCGGAATCGATGGGGCTTTTGCTCCAGAGTAAGTGTGCCGACGAGAGCCACAATACACAGCCCGACACCTCCCATGTTTTCACTTGGAACCGTCGCGCTGTATTCGCAGGTGCTAACTGTGTGTGAGAGTGCAGCCCCGGAAACTATAAATCCCGCGCTGGTAACTTTCAGTTCTGCAGGACTTACTTCCGAGTAAGCAAGTAAACGAACCTTTCTGCCTTGTCTCTCTAAAGCCGGCTTTCCATCCGGTCTTCAAATCCCTGTTCCAGGGACTGTTCATCCACGTGATCACTCAGGGACCAACAAACTGAAGTTAGGTCTCAAGGGATGGCAATTCAATCCCGTACACATTTACTCGGAAGTAAGTTACAAAGTTAGTACATGTGGACTGGAGCTTGAGTCGCGAAGCCGGGGTGGTTTTCAAGCAAACCCCCCCTCCCCACTGCTTGAGCAATCCATATTCCATTTACGAATCACAGTCTATTGGATCCTTACTCAGGTAAGTAAACCTAAGTAAGCCGGGCTCTACCTGTAAGGCTGCAACCGTCAAAAGCCACGCACTATTTGTCCCAAGGAGACTAAATCCATTTTACACAAATTGGACATACGTAAGCACTGGCTTACCAATTCCTATAGATACAATGGGCTTACTCTAGTCAGAACAAATACATTTCCCCCAAAATACTTCCAAAGTTTTAATCTCTTTCCATGGATGCTTTAACAGGAGACTATTTCTACTTCTTATCAGGCAAGGATGCAAAAGCTTGTAGCATTAATACTGAAGCGGAGATGTAGAAGAATCCCAGTACAGGAGTTTAGCCTGGAATATGATGGAACTCCTTGAGAGTAGGCGCCATTGAAAACAATTGGACTTACTACATTATGAGCCAGCGTGGTGTGGTGGTTTGAGCTTTGGGCTGCCATGAGGGAGACCAGGCTTGGTTCCCCGTTCTGCCATGGAAACCCAATTGGGTGAGCCTGGGCGCGTCACACCCTCTCATCCCCCCAAAAAGCCCGTGATAGGTGCGCCTTAAGGTCGCCATAAGTCGGAAACGACTTAAAGGCACATAGCAATAACAATCCTACGTTAAAATCAGACTGCTTACTTAAGTGTTGTGGTTAGTCACTCCTAACCTGGCTTCACTGAAATCAGGTGGCTCTGGCTACCAAATTACATTTTTTTTCCAGTGGCTCTCTATTCTAAGTAGGCCTACTGTTGGATTAATGTTAGCCCACCGCAGATTTCCTTGGTAGCAACAACACCCCACTGTAGCCAGGGGGGTTAATTTATGAAAATGCATACAGTTGCAAGTCAGTACTAAAAAACATCACTCGATGCAGAGACACTGGACTACGAGGCTGTATTCTTTGAAAGTCTTCGGGGCGGGAGAGAGGCGAGCTATGACTCTCTTAAATAAGCATCCCGATCCACTTGAATGGCCTGATCTGGCGATCCTAAATATAACGTACCAGCAGACCAACAAGAGTTTCATTGCTTCATTTCGAAAACTCATGTTAAGGATGAGTTAGCCTAGAAATCCTAAAAAATAAATCATTCCGCCTCGTGTCGCAAACTTCCCCAAATCTTTGGTAAGTTTGTTCCACGGGAACTTCTGCGATTTTTTTCTCGCGAGAGGAAAAGAAAGCGGGGAAGGAAAGAAAAGAAATGGGCAGGGAGGCGCGCAGTCTGTGGCCACCGTTTCTCTCTGTTGCCTTGGAGTCCGTTAGAATCAAGGGGAACTTCCGAGCGGATGAATTTGAAAAGTCCACAAGATTTGGGTGGGACTTAGCAAAGAGAAAACTTCCTCAATAACACAGTCAGAGGGCAAGCTAGAGGCACAGAAATGCTTTAGAGTGGCTAACTTTCAGGGTGGTGTATTATTTGGGGTCCTCTTTCCCCTGATTAGCGATCGTGAACTCCAAGAGGGCTGGAGAAAATGGATTTAGCATCTGTGCGGGCTCGTGGGTGGATATATCTCTATATCGTGCGCTCATTTAGATATAGTTACTGTTGTTATCATGTGCCTTCAGAGTCGACCCCGACTTCTGACGACCCTCTTACAGAAAACTTAGGATTTTCTTGGCAAGATTTTTTTAAGAGGAGGATTGGCATTGCCCTTATCTGGCCATTTCCGCACCAGACTGTTATAGCGTTATTATTCCACTTGCAACATCCTACGGAATCCTGGGTTTGCAGTTTCGGGAGGGGCCGCCAGTCTAGTGCGGAAATGGTCTGAGGCTGTGAGATTGTCCTTGGCCCAAGGTAACCCAGTGGGGATTCGAACCGTGGTCTCCTTGGGTCTTAGTTCAACAGTTAAACACCTTCACTAGGCTGACTCTCTCTAATATCTGTATATTATTCCACATTTATTTATTTATTATTTAAATGTATTCCACATTTATGTGTGAGATCCTGTTGGTAAGAAAGGGCACGATTTATTTCAAGAGGAAGTTGCCTCTAGTTCTAGGTAGGCATGGTAGACTCTTTGGAGGTGGTAGACCCGATCCCCCGAAAATGAGATGCGAGGTCTTCTTTCCAAACATATATGGATGAAACTTTGGATGGCAAATCTATTAAAGCTGCCTTCCAAGATTTATTGGGCTTAGGAGAGAAACTCTTCTTCTTTTAAGCCTTGTTGGGGACTTATGTACCCCTGGATTTCATTTTGTCCAACCTTGTAATCCCGTAAAGTAAGTTAAAGAGGGAAAGCATTTGGGGTGTTTTTAATCCAGATCTCAGATGGAGTTCAGAAGGCGAAATGGGAACTAGGGGTAATACTGAAGTTATCTAGGTAGACATTTCTGGAAGGCAGGAGACCTTAGCCAGCTTTTCGTGTAGGCCTGCTCTGACTGCCTTCTTCTGGTTTTCCACAGGAAACTCCAGGTATTGATTCCTGGGAAGTAAGCCTTCCATCTTCTGAAGACAAGGAAGAGCAGGGTCTGCAACTCACTCCTTGACCTGCTTTTCATCCCACCCACCCCCTCCCATGCCAGTCCTCCAGGAGTAGCTGGATTGCTTTGGACTTTCTCAGGAGGAAGGGGGAGGTAAGACAGGCGTCAGAGCGGCTGGTGCGTCCCTCCACCCCTCAGAAATCCGGAGGACCTCCTGAAGAGCTTCCGGAAGGCCTCTCAGCCAAAGAGGACCCCATGAAACCGGATGGCTCTGCAGTTCCTTAACGATTTCCTTCTTCCACCAGTGAAACATTTGGTCTCCAAATGCTTCCTCTCGTGGACGGGTCCTTCCGAAGGCCCGGTCTCTGGCCTCTAGGATTTTATGGCTTTTTCATAGGAAAGGGGGATTACCAAACTAAGATCCCAGCTGACTTCCCAATGCGTGGGAAACTCCTCTTCGCGGATCGCAATTCCCAGGCTCCTCTAGCCAGTGGCTATGCCGGTTGGGGCATTCTGTTTGCTATGGTGGTGCGCACTCAACTCGTTTTCTAGCGCCGCTAAGGCGAACCGATCACAGGGTTTTCTTCGCAGAATTTGTTCTGAGGGGGTTTGTCCTTCCCTTCCTCTGAGGAGGCGAGAGTGTGATCTGCTTAAGATCACCCCCAGTCGATTTTCACGACCGAGCGGGGATTCGAACTCTGGTCTCCAGAGTCCTTGTCCAACGTCCCACCACTGCACCACGCTAGCTCTCTGGTGAGACCTGCAGCCCTCCCACACAACTGTGCCAGGTTCTCTGACCTTCGTAGGGATGAGGGGAGCAGACAGAGGAAAGGGACAAAACCAACCGGCCGGCCAGCCTGGAACTTCAAGGCGAGTCAGCAGCCTCCTTCGGGCCTGCGAGGAGCCTCCGGCCTCTTTCCCTCCCTCCCTCCCTCCCGGCGGCGGCGGCGGCCCGAGCCCTCCTCCGGCGTCCTCTCCCTCTGCCCCCGTCCCGCCCTTACCTAGGTCTCCTCCGGCCGGGCCCGGCGAGGGAGCGGGCCGCTAGTGGGAGGCGGACATGGACCAGGCGCCCTCCATGCGCCAGACGGAGAAGGCGTAGCTGAGGCGCTCGTGGGCCACATAGCTGCAGCTGGCCATCTTGGAGTCCAGCTCGTCGCTCTGCAGGACCTGGTAGAGGAAGTCGATGTAGCGGGCGGCCAGCTTGAGCGTCTGGATCTTGCTCAGCTTGTCCGACGGCAGCGTCGGGATGATCTTGCGCAGCGCCGCGAAGGCTTCGTTCAGCGACTGGGTGCGCTGCCGCTCGCGGACGTTGGCCATCACCCGCTGCGTCTGGAGCTCCTCGTACGACTGCGGGCTGCCGCCCCCGCTGCTGCTCCCGCCGCCGCCGCCGCCGCCTCCTCCTCCGCCGCCGCCGCCGCACTTCTTGCCGCGTTTGCCCTGCGCCGGGCTGCACGGCTCCTCCGCCGAGCCCAGCCCCGGGCCGGCCGCAGCGGCTCCTCCAACGCCGCCGCCGCCGCCTCCTCCTCCGCCTCCTCCTGCGGCCCCGGCGACGCTCCTCCGGCTCGACCGCCTCTTGCGCGCCCCTCGCTTGCCCTGGAGCTGCTGCAGCTGCTGCCGGTCGGGCTCCTCCTCGCTGTTGCTCAGGCTGTCGTCGGCGGGCGAGACGGGGGAATTGGACTCGTCCTGGGCTGATGGAGGCGGCGGCGGCTGCTGCATCATCTCGGGGGCCAACCCGCGGCGCACCGAGCGGCCCTTTCGGGAGGGCGAGGGAGGGAGGGAGGGGGGCGAGGGAAGGGGGGGCTCTGCCTAGCCAGCCAGCTCCCCTTGGCCGGGTCTTCGGCTCGCCAGAGAGGAGAAGGAGGGCGAGGACGAAGGCACGGAGATCGGGGGGCGGGTGGGTGGGAGGGGGTGGGGGAAGAGGCGGCGGCGGAGGCGGCGGCGCTCAGGAGGGTGGGGGAGTGGAGGCCATCGGGAGCCCCCTCCCCGGGCAGGAAGAAAAAAAGACCTGGAGAGGGAGAGGGAGACGAGAGCAGCGGAGGAGGCGGAGGGACCCTCTCTTGGCGCCGGCCGCTTCCCTCCCGATGGCTCCTTAGAGCTGGCTGGGAGTTGGGCGAAAGTGGGAGCCCGGGACGCTCTTATAGCTCCTGCGGGCGGAAAGGTTGGGGGCCGCGGTGTCATTGGCTTGACGCGGAGAGGAGGGACTTTCGCCGAGGCCGAGAGGCAAGTTTCCGCTTCCCCCTCCCCTCCCCTCCCCTCCCCGGCGCTTCCCAGACCGTTAGCCAGGCGGCCCGAGGAGAGGCTCCCGCGCCCCCCCCGCCGCCCCCCAAAAGTCTCCAGTCCCTCGTATCTGATGCTGCTGGGGGAAAAAAAGACCTAAGAGCAAAACTCTGTAGCCGCCTCTTTATTGAGCTCCGGGGATTGGTGGCCCAGGGTTCCTAGACAGCCCCGACCGGGCCGGTCATCTCCGCAGAGCAACCAGCCTTCCTCCTCCTCCTCCTCGTCTTCTTCTTCTTTTTGGAGAGGAAGTTTTCTCACGGAAGGCAGCCTTCTTCGCTCAGATCAATGGAAAAGGACTTCCCGCCCCGCCCCATCTTAAATGGAAGCCCGTTCCTTTCCATAGGATTTACTTCCGATCCACACACAGGCGCGCGCGCACACACACACACACACAAATGCACGCGCGACGGGTGCCTGTGCCTGTGTGAAGCCGATCCCTGAAGCTACGCGCTGGCCCTACCAAGCGAGTCCCCTCAGAGACGCTGCCAAGCCTATGGGTTTGGGATCCAGGGGGTGACACGGGGCAGGGACTTCCGCACCCCCGAACCCCGAAGAAGACAAAGCCTTCTTCTCCCAATCCGATCCTCCTCCAACCTTCTAATCCTAAAGAAGCTTCCGGAAGTGACACGAAGTGACATCAAAGAGACTTTACTTCCGAATAAAGTTAGATAAAAGACGTGGGGGGGGTGAGTTGTCCTGCAGACGTCGCAGATTAGAATGGGAACTGAGTCCCCCCAACGGCTGTTTAGGTATAAACTCAGTCCGGTTTAAGCTTCTCAGCGAGAAGGGCTCAGGTGCCATCTCAAACCTTTTGGGTTGGAAGTCTCCCCTGGAAAAGACGAGAGTTGGCATTTCCATGGCCCAGGCCATTTCCGCACTAGCCTGTTATAGTGCTATTACTCCGCTTTCAACATCCTATGGAATCCTGGGGTTTGCAGTTTAAAGAGGGGCCACCAGCCCCTCCTTAAACTGCAAACCCCAGGATTCCATAGGATGTTGAAAGCGGAGTAATAGCACTATAACAGGCTAGTGCGGAAATGGCCCCAGACGTGTGCTCACGGGAGGATTTGGAGGGATCGAGGACTCGACAACTTTGTCCCGTCCCAGGCTGCCGGACAGGCTGGCTGTCCGTCCCCCACGGCAGCTGCAGGAGATCCGGGACCGCGGTCCCTCTTTTGCTGTCGCCTCCCGCTGGCCAACTTCCTTGCTTCCAGCTTGGAGGCGAAAGCCGCCGCCTAGCCAAGGGGTTGGCCTCTGGCTCAGCCTTGCCCAATGCCCGCGCTGGGTAGTCAATGGTCCACACATTTCTTGGCCGGGGTGATGTCATCGGCGTGGAGGGGGAGAGAGGTGTCGTCATCAGTTGGGTCCATCCTATCGGTCAGATCTGAAACCTGGCTGCTTCTCTGCTTCTGAAGTTTGCAGAGTGGCGAGGAGGCTGCCTGTGGACTGGCCCCGGGGGTAAGGGGAGGACAGGGACTTTATCTCAGCAGATATTCTAGAGGGACGTTCAAACTCCCCCCACATATCTGAAACTCTCGAAAATAGTGCAGCGCGGCAGTTTCTGTTTGACTGGAGAACAAATCGAAAAATGAATTGAGCATCCAAGGAGTTGGCGGGGGGTGGGTGGGAGACACACAGCCCTCAGTTCGCAGCACGTTTTCTCTGTGTACCCCAGTGACTGAAAAAAAGGTTTAGAAGATCACCCAGAGGCATCCCATTCCCCCATAGAATAGAAAGTCCCCCAGCTCAGGGGGCTGAAGCGCGGATCACAGGGATAGGAAGCGAGCGGAGAGGAGACGAAATAAAGTGGGACCTACTGAGATGGCAGATTTTTTTTTCGTATACGTGGCCCCCATCCCCCATCATCCCATCTATTTCCCCCCGGGGAAATAAATTTTGTAGATTTCAACGGGACCCATACTCTGAAGAAAGGGCAGCCTTTCAACCGAGGCGTGCTGAAGCCCTCCCAGGTCTTTGCCATCCAAGCTGTCCTCTCGTCCTTCTTCTGCGACTGCTTTCATTTCAAATCCGCCTTCGGATATGTTCCTCACCTCCTGTTTCTCTTTGCCTTAGGCTTCGGCTTCCTGCAGAGCCATGGTGATTTTAGATGCTTTTTTGCCGGGTTCTTCTTGTTCCCAAAATAAAACCCATCATTGGAAAAGAAAGCCTCTACCGGAATTAGAAGGGGAGCAAGAAATCCCCTTGTTAAGAAAAATATGCATATATTCAAATCTCTACTGCAGAAGAAGAGATGGCATCTTTCTAAACGCTTTGATACTTGCTTTCTCTCTCGGTGTGCATAAAAAATATCTAATTATGTCCCTTTACTTTCAAAACGTGGGAAAAAATGTCCACAGACGATCTTCAGAAGCGATTTTTTCAAGGAACCGCGAGTATCCAATGTTAATTCCTTTTAAACATTAAAGTTAATAATATGTTATTTCCTCTCCTTAAAGTTCAGACCCTTTCATTTGGGAAGGCACGAAGACATGGGCCATTTCCGCACTAGCCTGTTATAGCGCGATGATTCCACTTTCAACATCCTCTGGAATCCTGGGGTTTGCAGTTTCGGGAGGGGCCGGCCCCTCCCAAACTGCAAACCCCAGGATTCCAGAGGATGTTGAAAGTGGAATCATCGCGCTATAACAGGCTAGTGCGGAAATGGCCTAAGTTAGCTGGAGCGATCCAAATACTTTCTCCAGGTATCTGGAGGTATCTGGAGAAAGTTTGTCTCCAGGGCAGAAGGAGACAAGGAGAAAGGTCTAAAGCCAGTTCAATGTGAAAATAAAACAGAACAAATTGTGATTCCTTTCCAGTCAAAGATCCTGCTTTTCAATTACTGGTTGGTGAGCTTCACTGTGAAAGATACAGAAAACTGGATGGGAGCCGGGCATCCATCGCCTCTCTGTCTCCTTTTGCACCAGGCAAGAAAACGGGAAGGCCTTTCAGAGGAACTAGGATCGCCTCCCCCCAGATGTACGAATATCAATGCGACCCACAGTCTCCATAGGAGACACTCGTTACATAGGACGAAATTTCCAGTTAGCCAAATTCCTGGCTGTTGATGTCCTCCTTCAATGAGCGAAGGGACGTGGATGACCCCAGGCAGCTTTCCCCACTTTGCTGCCCTCCGTACTTGTCAGCTTCCAACTCTTGCATTCCTCTCCATGAGGCTGGGGAACTATGGGAGTTGTAGTCTGGAAGACACCACGTTGGGCAGGTTGGAGGGGTGTTCAGCTGATGACATAAGACTCATTTGTGGAGGGGGAGCGTCACGCCTGCCCATTGCTAAACTATTATTGAATGGGGCTAATCGCCTTGTTGTTGTTTTTTTAAAGGACGGTGTCAAGGACGCTTTAAGGTAAATTGCGAGACTGTGTGACAATGGGTGACTTTCTTGAACATAGTGTAGACAGGAATTCCTCCTCCGACGGCAACGAGTGAATCATCCAGTAGTTGATGGGATGGTCCGTCGAGACAAACTGCCTTCCGACAAACTGGATCCACGCTGCAAAATTATAGCAGTTGATACCTCTTTAATTGCCTTTCTTAAGTCATATAGTATCCTGGGATCTGTAGTTCGACTTGCCATTTAGACTCCCCTCCTCTGAAATCCAGTACTATATTCTCCTAACAAAGCACCTAAGTACCTCACAAAACTATAAAGCCCGGGATTGGTTGGTAATGCGGTATTGCTTTGATATAAGAGTGCAGTGTGGATGCCTCTTGGACAACACGGGTCACTCCCATAGAAGGAAGCTGAAGAAGGACCCTTTCACACTGCACAATTACAGCGCTATGCCACATTAACAGCTAGGGTAGCATCCTGTGGAATCCTGGGCTTTGTAGTTTGGTCAGGTGTTACAGTTCTTTGGTTGAGAATTCTAAGGAGCCTTCCCTAAAATGCAAACCCCACGATTCCATAGGATGCTGCCCTGACAGCGGAACCATAGCGCTACAACTGTGTAGTGTACAAGGGCCCGAAGTGATATCACAACATGTAAGCAGTAAAAGTGTCTGATTAAAACTGAAGATCTTTGGAGTTTACCAGGCAAGGACGGGGGAGAGGATACTCCAGGAATCCAGAAATAAAGAGAAAAAAAGAATTGGCCAGAGAAAGCTTAGAGGAGCCCAGAAGCCGGCTTTGTATATGGCAGTATGCAAACAACTGGGTTGGTCAGAGAAGTGGTTTGCTTCCCAGCATATTCGGCCCTACCCTGGGGATTTAGAGATGGGCAACGTCCCAGGCTCGTTGGGCTACAACTCTCATCATCCTTCGCCATCAGTTTTGGGGGCTAGGGCTGGTGGGAACGGTCGCCCACCGCCTCCAGAGGGCCGCAAGTTGCCCACCCTTGATTTCAGGGTCTAGCTGCAAGTGACCCCGAAAAAGTCCAGGGTTGGTTTGCCCACTTAAAAAGCAACCTTGGGAATGGGAGAAAATAGGGAAAACCGGACACAGAAGAAAGGAGGTAAACTTTCCCAGATTAAATCTATCCCTCACAATCCGCCCTCTTCCCGCCCTTGGTTCTAAAAAGGGGGGTCGCAAACCAATCACAGTTTTCCTGAAAAGACTGGGACAATAAATGCCACCGAAAGACGTGCTCTCACACTGCACAGTTCTAGCGCCATGATTTCACTTTAATTGCCCTTCCAGCACCCTATGAAATTCTGGTTTTTGTAGTTTGGTAATGCTCTACAACTCTCTGCCTGAGAATTCTACCTTTCCTTCTCCAAACTGCAAATCCCAGAGTTCCATAGGAAAGAACCCCAGCGAAATCATAGCCTTATAATTGTGCAGTGCGAAAAGTCTCATTAGTGTCTCAACTTCGAGGGCAGCGGCCGGACCAGGAACAAGGGATGTGCATTTCTATTTCTATTTCTAGGTGTGCAGCTGCACCTCATGGGGCTGGCATAGGGCAATGTCAGCTTAAAAACCAAACAAAACTAGGGAAATGAAAAAATGGAGACTTTTGAGGTTGCATTGTCCTCCTTACCTGACCTACCCAGATGAATACATGCGAATGCATTTGTATATGTGGAAAGTGTCTTGCATTCATGGACAAGAATCCATAAACTTCTGGAAGGCGGACAGAAGTTGGCGGGTGGGGGGAAGAAGAGAGACAAACTATTTGGGAGAGGCACATTTACCCTCAGTCGCTGCCCCTACTTAAGAGTAAAGGCTCTTAGGATGCAGGTCGCTCAGCCTCATTGGGGTGTGAATTCTCTTACACGAGTGATTCCATTCACACGCAGTTTAGCCTTCAAGTTGCCTGTTTACTTATGACGACCCTATGAATTTCATAGCGTTTCCCTTCCTCTGGAATATAACCCAGGGCACCTGGTATTCCGTTGACGGTGTCTCATCCAAGTAGGGCTGACCTTGTTTTGGTTCCATGATCAGATGGGATCTGGTGCCTTTAAGGTATTTAGGCCCTCTAATACGAGCATCCCTGCATAAAAAGATAGGGAATGATGACTTGGCAGCCAGATGCTACCTATCGCTCGGTTTCAGACGTTACAAAAGTCTTGCAGGAATGACACACAGATTAGCGTGGGTAGTTCGTAGGCAGCTGGTTCTCTCGTTCAGGCAGATCCTTTATTCCATTCCAATTGATAAGGGCTATGGGAAAGGTTATGGGAGGAAAACTCGGTGTCCTTTAAAAAGACCCGTCACACATTGTTGGGAAGGCGGACCTCAAGCGATGCACATGTACGTCAGGGAAACAAAATCAGCGATCAGCACAGTGGATTAAACGATAGACGGGAAGATGTGAAATTTCCTGTATCTCTCTTCCCCAAAATCAAGACTCGGTAAAAAAAAAAAAAAAAAGTATATTTATACTCAGGCTTTCTTCCAGGGCACAAAATGTAGTACAGTTCTCGCTCCTCCTTATTGTCCTTGCAGCAACCCTGCGAGGTGGACTGAACAGTGAAAAAGCGTGTATTGCCAACGAGATTTACAGTGTTAAGCAGGGTCTTTCTGAACTAAATCCAGAGGTCTGTCATATGCCATCTTTAAAGACCTCTTACACTTCGAGGCAAATGAATGATCCATTTAGGATTTCAGACCAACTCCTCAACATCTCTCAGTCCGCACTAGCCTGTTATAGCGCGATGATTCCACTTTCAACATCCTCTGGAATCCTCTGGCCGGCGGGCCCCTCCCGAAACTGCAAACCCCAGGATTCCAGAGGATGTTGAAAGTGGAATAATAGCACTATAATAGTCTAGTGCGGAAATGGTGTTAGTGCCTTTCCGAAGCAAACCATGTGCCCTTTCCTTGAGTCAACTCCTTCCGTATTGGATTCAAATGACAAGATGTTCCGACTAAATATTAGGAAGCATTTCTTTACTGAAAGAACTGTCCGACAGTGGAATAGGCGGGGTGGGGGCTGGTCTCTCTTTCTTTTAAAGTCTTTAAACAGAAGTTGGACGGCCGGCTTTCAGGAGTGCTGTAACTGTGTATCCCTGTAGGGCGAGGACAGGTGTGTGTGTGTATCCTTTACACCTCCTACATTGTTATAGCGCTGTATTCCACTTTAACCGCAACGGTAACATCACGTAGAATTGTGGGATTTGCAGTTTGGGGGGGCGTATTTAGAATTCTCAGCCAGAGAGCTCTTTGGCCTCAGTAAACTACAAATCCCAGAATTCCACAGAATATTGCCAAGGCAGCTAACGTAGAATATAGCACAATAACAGGGTAGTGTGATAGGGTCCGGTGAAACTTTCCTCTTCTAAACGGATCCTGATCCTGGTGAGAAATAATCTTTCTAAGCTAGTTCCCGTTCCTTCTTGCGTTGCATGAAACAAATTCCCAAGAAACCCCCCCTCCCAAACCGATCTTACTCAAGCCTTATGGGCACTTCCCCCGCAAGCGAGTTTGGCACCGAAACCCACATAGGGGGGCGATAGTCTCTGCTCCCCCTAAGTAGGTGGTTGCAGGAGTTTGCCAAGTTCTTAATTTTCCACTCACATAATTTTCCTCTGGCGTTTCGAGTCCAAATGTCCTCTTTGCTTAACTGCACCAGAGCCTTTAGATTTCCTTCCTTCCTTCCTTCCTTCCTTCCTTCCTTCCTTCCTTCCTTTCTTTCTTTCTTTCTAAATAACAGCCAAGTCGATTGCATTATCTGGAACTTACCTACTCCGATCTAAGTACTCGACCCAATACATCAGATGGAGTTTTAAAAAGAAAAGAAAGCCACAAGCCAGTTGTTGGAAAAAAGGAATAAACGGAATCCCTTCAAGTATTGCCAGCGAAAAAAACCCCTCACATATTGGAAAGTTAACAACACCCCCCCCCTTCCTGCACTTGAAAACAATTGCCAGCATCCTGGAAGCAAAGCTCTAGTTAAAACCTTAAAATGAGGCCTGCATTTTTTAAAAACACACACACACCTTTTTTCGCCAGCAGTTTTCTTGTTCGAACTTAGTGGATAATTCCAAGAAAAGAGATGCGGTGGTTTAGCTTTTCTGGAAGGCCTGGAATAAAAAAAAAAAGATTGCTTTCCACAGACTACAGGGTGTTTTCACACCTCTGGGCACCTGAGGTTTCAATATTCTCCCCTTCTTTTTTTCTTAAATTGATTTGTAATGAGAAAGTAAAACCTCACTGCCTGTCTAGTCTTATTAGACTGCACATTGCATCTGAAAAGGACTTTCTCCTTAAAACACTTGCAGCCAGCTTACCAGCAAAAGGATCATCCAGGACACAGTCTGAGCCTGCCAATTTATAGGTAGCCCTTCTTTAGACAATAACACCCAGAATCCCCCAGCCCATTCCAAACTCAGTTTCTGAGAATTGGGCTGTATCCAATATAAACACCAAGGGAATCACATCTAAGTGCCTTTCTGCATTACTCTGTTATAGCCATATTCCATTTTCAACATCCTGTGAAATCCTGGGGTTTGCAGTTTAGGGAGGGGCATCTAGAATTCTCAGCCAGAGAGCTCTTTGGCCTCACTAAACTACAAACCCCAGAATTCCACAGGAGGTTGAAAGTGGAATAATACTACGGTAACAGTGTAGTACAGAAAGGCCCTAAGTAAATATATAAGTAATATATAAGAATCATGCCCAAAGAACAAAGGTTTAATGGTGAGATTGTAGGATTGAAACTTGAGAAATCTTACTTACAAAACAACAACAACAACAAACAAATGGGCCCCCATGTCACAAACAAGATGGCATCAACCTTCTTTCACTGTTAGTTCCTACCTAACCCTTCCAGTATATCAGCAAGGGGGAATCTGTGGACATCCAGATGTTGTTGGATTCTGATTCCTGCCAGCACGAGTTAGCATGGCAGACAGTGGCTGGAGATTATGGGATGGAATCCAACACCTTTTAGAGGGCTCCCACAGTATACAGTCTCTTGCACAGAATTATCTAATACATGTCTATGCAGAAGTAATCTCCACTGTGAAAAATGAAGGGGAAGCTTTGTCTCTCCAGAAGATTTGGACTTTGATTCTCAGGAAGTCCAGCAAGTAAAGAATTGTGGAAGATGCTATTCACCATTCAGATCCCCCCAAGTATGTTCAGTATTGCAGCCTTAATATTGTAGAGCATATGCAAAAGTATCTCACTTGAGAATATTTGCATGTGACATACACAAATATTCTCAGGGGATCTATTTTAGAAGTCCAATGTACATCTTCTAACTTAGTGATGGACAGCTTTTGGCACTCCAGAATATTTTTGTATGCTGCAATTTGAACTACAGATAGGTTCCTGACAGGTCAGCAAATGTTTTTCCATCTCTACTGAGTTTCAGAAGTGACTTGATGTATGGGTGAGTCTGAAAGGGCTCTTTGAGAAACACATCAAGCTACTTACTTATTGGAGACTGGAGTTATGGTGTAGTTCTTTGAATTCTGACTATCCCCTGGAAGTAAACTGTAGTGAAATCCATAGATCTCACTTTGAACTATATGGGTTCAGCACAGGCCCAAAATAAAGTCCTTCAATACTGAGGCTGCAATCTTATCTGGGAGTAAGCTCCATTGAATATAGTGGGTCTTATTTCTTATCTACCAGGCTAAGGTTTATATTATGTATCAGTTAAAGAGGCAATATGATGTAGCAGTTAGGGTGTCAACCTGAGATTTGGGAGATCCAGGTACTAGCTCCCACTGAGCCATGAAAACTCAATGAGTGAGCTTGGTCTAATAATTTTCTCTGTCTGATAGAGTCACTGTGCAAATAAGATGGAGAGAAGGGTCATGTGTGTCGCCTAGGTATCACTGAAGAAAAGGCAAGATGTAATAAATATGTATTTGCAATACTACAGTTTGGAGATCTGGCTGTCAGTCAACAGCTTGAAGTCTTAACTTTAAGAAATTCAATATTAATTTTATAGTACAGTATGGGTTTTTAAATTATTATTTTTAAGATACATGTTTCTCTTCTCAAGTTCCATGTCCTAGAAATGAGATATTTGGGGGAAATCATATTAAATAGAACAGCCTCTTTTCATATGATCAGATTCATGAGGACTGCAATTTTAATCACCTTATTTGGAATTAAGTTCAAATGAAATCCAAATAACATGAATTCTTTTCAACAAATCAGAATTTGACCATTAAAGCTGCAATCCTAAACCCTTACTTTAAATAAGTAAACTCCAGTGAGATAAATTGGACTTACCTCTGTATACATACAATGAGGATTGTTTGCATGTGTGAAATCTAGTCTGAATCAAGAAGCTGGGTAAACACCAAGAAATTCATAAAAGTCCCTTCAATAGGTTTTGCTTTTTTCATTTTATTTTGCATGTCAGGCACGATGTGGTAGACAAGAATGCCCCAGTGAAATCAAGTTCCAGTGGGAAGCAGTCAATGGAAATCAATCAGTTTGATGACTGCATCCTTGCTGTTTACTTATTGATAATTCTCAGTGCTTATAAGTGAGGAATTAACATTTCTCCAGTTTATAGATGGAAAGTGAGGTAAGCTACATGATCTAAACAACCTGTACTTTCATCTCTGATGGGAGTTTGATCAGATCTCTAAGCTTGTGGATCACCATCAGATCAAACTTCAATGTGCCACACTCAGTTCAGTACAGGGTGATCTGATATACATACATACTCATATATGGTGGTCCAATTATACTGAAGTGGAAATTCCACCCTCCAACTGCCATGCTGCAACCAAGGGCTGGCCCAATAAGTTCTGCTGCCTGAGACAAAAAACAAGACTCCATCTCCCATTCCAATTACAAAAGCCAACTAGACCAGCC
Organism: Ctenosaura bakeri; assembly: GCA_948474755.1. Classification (NCBI taxonomy): domain Eukaryota; kingdom Metazoa; phylum Chordata; class Lepidosauria; order Squamata; family Iguanidae; genus Ctenosaura; species Ctenosaura bakeri. Next base: position 234,820 of record CAOLHI010001323.1, read on the forward strand.
ATTGAATTTTTCTTCAACACTGATGATGGGGCAGCATTTTCCACTGCTCCTGAAGACTCCAAGTTAGTTTAGGGAATGTAAAATTAGCCATATGGCATGCAGCTTGATTATCCAGCACCTTGCTGCTGCCTCCCAAAGGGCCCCATTTCATAGTACGGAGAATGAGTGGAGATTCTAGCAAGCTTTTAGACCCTTTTGGGCCTCCAGTCTATTTATGAGTCTGGGGCTTGTCCAGAGAGAGTTCTGCATAGCACAGAATCCCCTTATGGCTGACCCTTCCTTAGATAACTATCTGGATTTTTTTTGTCAATGAAACCATAAAATGAAGAAAAGCTATCTGAAAGTCCAAGACATCAAATGCTTTTAAGAAATTAGGATGAGTTTTAGGGGGGAAGAGGGCTCCGTAGGCTATGGAAATTAAAAAGAGGCAATAACCAGCTGTCTCTGTGAACAGAGGCATGTTTGACCTTGGTCAGCTTGACCTAGGTTGAATTTATCTTCCTTTTCTTCACTTACAAGACGAGGGCCAGGGCCAGCTAAGGACTTGGATGAAAGCCCTTCAGGAAAAAAGAAGATCCATGGAGGCAGAGCATCACATCTATGGCAACTGAACCAGGACATTGCTGGATGCCAAAATAGTATCCCTTCATGTTTGCTAAGCTCTCGAAATGGGTGGACTGTTAGCCTGACCTGCATTTCTTTGGGGATTTCAAAACAGACTCATTGCATGCCAAGGAAATCAGTTCAGGGTCATAAAAGCAGATGGCCAGCCTAACCTTTATTTAAAAAGAAAGGACCACTATTTCTGGGAAAGCTCAGGTGTCTCTGAGAGATTTGCTGATTCCAACATTCAGTACTCCATTGTCAGATTTGTAACTCAACCCTCTGAAGGTTTATTCAGAAGTAAGCTGTAGTTGTTGTTGTTGTTGTTGTTGTTGTTGTGTGTCTTCAAGTCATTTCTGACTTCTGGTGACCCGAAGGTGAACCTATCATGGTGGTTTCCTGGGGCTGAGAGTATGTTCAAGGTCATTCAGTGGGTTTCCATGGCTGAGCGTGGGAATTGAACCCTGCTCTCCAGCACTGTAGTCCAATGCTAAAACCACTACATTATGGTGACTCTCCAGAAGTAGGTTACAAAAGTCAAAAAGAATGATTCATATATAGAAGTGTACAGGATTGCCAGAATCAAGATGTTTTGTATCCATTTAGTTAGAAGTAAACCCTGCTGAACTTAATGCTCCTTGGTACCCATGTAAAACACTGCTCTGTTGATCACAGAGAATAGAATTTAACAATATTGGAAATTACTCAGGGCACGATCCAGGACATGTTTTAACTGTCTAATATTTCGCTTCTTCAAACCTATTCTAAAGTAATGGATGTCATATGCTTTCTTATTAGATTTAAATTTTATCAATAATCCTAAATATGTCTCCTTCTGTAACTCATTATATTTGATCTACGGTACTGGGGGACCTTGGGTGTCTCACAGCCTCTCAGTCCCAGAAAACCTGATAGGTTTGTCTTAGAGTTGCCATAGGTTGGAAATGACTTGAAGGCAGACAACAACAAACAAGCCTCATATGGCTCACATCCAGGATATCTGACAGGCTGTATCTCCACATATAGCCCTGCTTGTGTTTTGAGATCTTCTGGGAAGGCCCTTCTATCTCTCCACCACTTTCAGAGGTACACTTGGTGAAAACCTGGGAGAGAGCCTGTTCAGTGGCTGCTCCAGGTTCTGGAATTACCTTCATAGAAGGGTTAAACTGGTGGCCTCCTTGATTTCCTTCCCTAGGTAGCTGAAGACTTTTTTGTTGTTTGTTTCAGCAGTCCTTTGAGGACTGGCTGCTCATTGGCAAAGGATCTGTTCTTAATGTGTTGTATTGTCCATATTTGTTTCTTTTAATTGCTTTTAATTCTGTTGAGAGTTTATTTTTGTAAGCTTCCTTGAGCCCCAGGACTGTGAAAAAGGTGGGATGACAATGATGATGACAACGATGATGATAATCATACAATTCAGCTTTAGCAATCCAGGTTGTTTATTTATTTATCAGTTTTGTACACTGCTTGATATAGTACTAGTTCATAAATTACCAGCTTAGAACTTGTAACAGATTTTCAAAATAAATTTTTAAACATTATAAAGAAATTCAGACAATCAAAATTTAGAAAGTCATAATTAAAATTATGACCTCAAATTCTGTAAAAAAGAGACAAACAGGATCAGACTAAAGACCTATTTAGTCCAAGATTCTGTTACCATGGTGGCTACCCAAATGACCATGGCAAACTCACAAGATGCCTGTGAGAAGCCAACAGCACATGAGGTCCCTGCTGTCTCCCCCTGGAAGTGGTATATTAGAAGACTCAATTTGCAGAGATAACGTATAACCATTCTTACTAGCAGCCACTGATAGCATTATTCTCTATGAAAAGGGATAATAATGAATGTAAGTAAAGAGGTTATTATGACAAGTAAGATAATAAATGTTCTTCTACACATGGAAAATTAAAATTAAACAATTAAAAGACATAAAGTATCTTCACATACATTTGTTCTGATTCCTGCCAGGTATATAAGTATTGCTGTGCACATAGACTTCTGAAGACTCCCCATCAGAAGAGATGAGGGAACACAGGAAAAGGCTGTACATTTGGAGTGGCCAAGAGACATTGAATGGAATGGTTGAGTTCTGTGTGTACATTAAAGCCCACATGTGGCTCAGGACAGAAGAAATCAGGATAGTGTAGTGACTGGGCTTGAGAGGTCGGGATTCTCCCTAGTGACTCGTGAAACTTACTAGGAACCTTAGATCAGTCACACTTTCTCAGTCTGGCCTTTCTCACAAACTTGTGAGAATAATACAGAGAAGAGGCATGCACATATGCTGTCTTGATCTCATTGAATGGAAGGCAGAATATAAATGTAAAAAGAAAAAAAATCATGTTTATACACTGTGGTCTCACATCAATGCCAAGTAGTATTCCGTACCATTCAGATTTTTGGTTTCACAGAGAATTTGGTTAGACATCATGCAGCTCATTCTAAGAAAGAAAGACACTTGTCTATTTATCTGTCTTACTCTCACTTGTAGACACAAATGTATATTTCATTGAGTTCAGATTTGTTAATGGTAAATCTTACCATCTAAATTCTAAGAACCTTTGTTGAAGAGCTCAGTACAAGGAGAAATGCAAAATATCTCACAGCTAATAACTATTTTTCTTGTTCCATTGCATGTTTTCTTTTGGTCCATCATCCACCATGATATGGATTAGGATGTACAAAATAAGCTAGGATAGAATAATGTACAGCTAACATGTAAGGCTAAATTCAGGTGATATATAAGTGGAGTAATGATCTTGCTTAAGTTTGCCTTTTGTGCACCTTAGATCTCAGAGAGTTTATTATTCCCTATAGGTGTTCTGGTGGTGTAAAAGATAGTATGTTGTATTACTAATGGCCACAAGAGGACACAATTTCCCAGAGAACCCCATTTTAATTAAAGAAAAATGGTTGAGGGAGAGTATAACAAGATCTTCAGCAAAGTAAACTGTAACAATTTGCCACTCCTTTGCTATATAATGCTTTGGCAGGGATACGCATCAAGTATGCTTCCTCCCTTCTCTCTGGGGAGAAAATCTAGGATGACTTTTTAAACCCCTATGGAATTATTTAGGATTTACATTGGTGTTTCTGGCAGTGTGCTTTGAACTTTTTAACATTAATATTAGAGTTCTGGACAGGTGCTTTTTTCAGAACAGTTAAGAGTAAATAATTATGGTATTGCAGCTTCCACTGTAGCCGTCAAGCTGCTAGCTTTTATTTACTATAGTTTTATCACACACCACTTTATAAAGATTATAAAGGCATGGATTATGCTATAATTTAAAACTATTATAATGATTTTTTAAAAAGTAAACTAGATTAAGTTCTTATTGGAATCCCAGACCAAGTTAGGTTGTGATGTAAACGGCACCACCTTTTCTGTGCTGGTTCACAGTTCAGTTCCTAGTTAGATCAGTGGAATTTATTTTCTCAAAGAAGCGTCCTGAAACCCTAGGTCTGGTATAATATTAAAATCATACAACTGAAAGGAATGTACTCCAACCCCTGACCTGTTCAGGAAACCACAACTAAAATGTGCCCAACCATGGGACATCCAACCTCTGATTAAAGGGCTCCAAAGTATGAGAGTATTTCAGTGTATCCATATCTTAGAGGTAACCATTATGATTTAGTGTTCATGGTAATGGATTAAGATCAAGATTCATATTCTTCCTTGCTCACTGGTTAATGTGTACATGGTCAAACTGCCTTGAGCTGGTGTCCTGCAGAGGAGTTAAAGAGACTACAATCCCCATCATCTCCAGGTGTTTGTTTGTTTGTTTTATTCAATTTATACCCTGCCTTTTTCCTGACATGGAAGCTGTACTACAGTGCATCTTATAGAAATCTATAGGGCTGATGTGAGGATGAAAAGTGAGTGGTGAGTACCTTGCACAGTTGCCTGGGCTGTTTGGATGAGTTCTTTAGAATTTACACTACTGAAACACGGAAGGAGGGCAGATTTGAGGAAAAATGGAGAAAAATTGGGGAAAATGTTTTCACAGTTAAAAAATAGACTAATGCTTATCAGATATGATATTTCCACAGCAGAAAATCTATTGGCCAGATCTTTTGCAATAGCCAGATCAGATAGGGTGGCCAGATACCATACAATAATTAAGTATCACCTTGGAATTATGTGTTTGTGAGTGTGTGCAAGAGAAGGAGAGGGCAAAGCATTATTGTTTGGATGTTGGAGAACAATTTGTCCTAAGTGACCAAAGACAGCATGGCTGAATAGGGGATTGGAACTCAGACTTTCCATTTTAGTCCACATTGGCTAAAATTCATGCATGCATACTGGCTGAAATGGACTTCATCTGTTTACAGCAGCAAATAGGTAATGTGTTTCTACCATAACTGGAATTGATGGGAGGCAGGGGCATTGAGGTAAAAAGCTAGGTAAATATTCTTTTGCCCTAAAAGCAAGCAGTAGTCAAAGACTGGTGTGAGTGAGAAGGAACAGAAGCTTGTTTTCCCATTATGCACATATGCCCGTATGGGCAAATGGAAATATTTTCCAGCCAGCCTAGCTGATTGGAAACCAGTCCTGGAAGGATTCCAGCTCCTCCTCCCAGTACAGCTAAGGACCACACAAGCAGATCAGCCTAGGCTTTGTGAACTGGAGAAGGGGAACTACCTAGAGAAATTTAAGAAATGCAAATGAAGGGCAAGTTCTTTTCTTTTGTGATTACTATCTTTCCTCTGTAGATCAGGGGAACATGGTTTGCCTTCTGTCAGGATGCCTACTCTCCAAAGAAATATTTCTCATGAAGATATGCTTGTTAAGCATGAGAGCTTACCAGCCTGATGCCCATGCATTTGGACTACTTCACTCTAGGGTGGAGTATGCTATTTATTTGTTTAATGTATGTGGGAGAAAAACCTAAATGTAAGAACTGGATTCACAGTGGGTTGCCTAGAATCAATATCACTAACAATTGTGCTTTGACTTCTGCATAGTTCAGGTAGTTCCTTGTCTGTCACAAGAATGTCTTTCCAGTCTGAAGTTCTGATGGTGGCAATGGGCTGCTCCCATTTGGTCTATCCCAGGGATGAGAATCATGGATCCCTATAGGTGTGATTGGATTGATCTCTCCATCATCCCTAACCAGAATGGTGGGTACTTCAGTCTATCAATACCTGGAAGACTGTATGATTCCCACTCCTGCTTTATTCTATCCATTATATTCTTGAATTTGACCGTAGTTCACCTTCCCTTTTCCAAATCAAGGTTTATTCAAGTGTGCAAAGGAGTAACTTCACATCCCTCCTCCTCTTTCTTTCTTGCACTAAGTCAGCAGAGTGTAGTGTGGAGCTTTACAGAATGCAAGATAATGGGTCCCTCTGCCTTGAGGAATTTGCTGTTTAAAGTTCAACATGGAAAGTGACAGCAGAAGCAGATGGAAGTGAATGTATTGGCATATATGTTTGTTTCAATTCTACTTGCTGTAGTTTAGTATCTTGGTTTGCTGTCTTGGTTATGCATCTATGTTTAGATGCATAACCAGGACAATCCTACTGTTTCTCAGATTATCTAAAAGACCATATCTCTCCATATGAGCCTGGCTCTGAGATCTTCCGGAGAAAGCATTCTCTTATTCCTACCACCTTCACAGGTGAGGACATAAAAGGAGGACTTCTTGCTGGCAGCTCCCAGGCTGTGGAACTCCCTCCCAAAGAAGACCAGGCTAGCCCCTTCTCTGCTATCTTTCATCCAGCAGGCAATAACCTTTTATTCAGAGAGGCTATTGGCATTTGACTGCTAGGGAAGGGTATTTTAATAGGTATGCATGTTGTATTTATTTTTTTGGACTGTTTTTTAAAGTGCATTTGAACTGTTTTAATTCACAGTTTGGTTATAAATGATTATTTGATAGCTTTTAATTCCTATTGGATGTTATAATTGATTGGTTTTGAGCTGTATTTTGCTTTAATGCATCTTGCACACTACCCTGAGGCTTGTTCTAGCAGAAAGGCAGACTATTGAATGAAGAAAGCAAGAGTAGGGAATCTGATCTGAGACCACTAAACCAGAGTTTGGAACATTAATTTTAAGAAGACTGAATATAATGGCATGCTTAAGCCACTCATAATTGAAAAGTGGTAGGATGGTGCTTTGGGACCAAGACCATCTGCTCAGGTATGAATGGCTTCAGCTTCTCACTATATCCAGTCTTTTCCATTGTAACTATCTCAGCTGTGCTTCAGATGTTGTTGGACTATGTCTCTCACCAGTCCCAGTGTTACTGCAGTTTCTAGCCCGGACTTGTGGGATACTAGATATCATTTGATATCAATAATTTGGCCTTCTTTACCTATTCCTCTCCATGTGCTTTCGAGGCCCCCGGACAAGCACGTATACAGGCACGGCTGCAAATAGCTGAAATATTCCAAACTAATACAGGCAGGCCAGAAACAGCCAGATTGCCGCTTTAGGAGACCTCAAGGCAAGTACCACATTATGTATGCACGCTACTTACAAAGGACTCCCTGCCCGAGCAGGCAGCTTGATGAGCCGAATACTCAACCGTCAAACACTCTGTGTTTGCATACTGGCCACTCTATTGACAATTCAGTCTTAACTCAATCATGTAAAATACTGACCTTTTGGAGGTTTTGTCTCCAGCCCGAAACTCATGGTTATCCCCGAGAATGGACTAGCCTGCAGCCACATTTTCCTTTATAAGAACCCCCGACTTTGAGCATCTCTTTGGATCGCTCGGATTGCTCTTGGCTTCCATCCCGCCTTGCTGTTGCTTTGTTTGGCGAGCCTTCCCCTCAGCTCCATGTGCTGAGAAACTCCATTGCTACGAACTTCTCCTTCAGACTACCCGGGCTTCAGGACAGGTGTAGTATTTCCCATACCAAACCTCCTCTAAAAATCCCTCTATCCAACTCTAACCTTTATTTCCATAGTTTTCTGTGTGAGTGTGTTGCATACACTTGTTTGGCTGTATATTAATGAAAACAATTATTATTTACTTCTGTTTGCTCCTTGACTTGGCTTGACCCCGTAGACATTGGGTAAAAGATCTCGCTCCGTTGCCCTGCCTCTCGTATTGCTAGCTTGTGCTCTTTTGACTAATTCCCAACTTGATAATTTGGAGTGCATTCACGGGAGCCCCAGAAATCAGGGTAACACCAGGCAGCATGCCCAGTGGTTGTGTATGATGGGACTTGTAGTCTAGCAACATCAGAGTACAGAAAAGTTCCCAGTTCTATGTACAGCAAACAAAAGTAGTGGAGAAAACTGAATTGCATACTGTCTTTGTTATTACTTGGTTCTTCACAGTCCTTCACTGTCCCTTGTAGTTTTTGGACATCTCACGGGAAGCTGGTGTTCACCAGACAACAAACAGATGGTCCACACCACTTAGAAAAATCCGTAAATTGATTTCTCAGGTCCTTCTCCCATCTTCTTCCTTTCATCTGAGAAGGTGCTTGATGTCTCATACTTGGGAATTTTAGTAGTATCAACCAAGTTGGGCATCTTACTCAGTGTACCATCATCAAACCATACAGGAGAGGCTGGATTCTGTGATGCTTTAGACCCGTAATAGAGAGTAGGGACTACCTCATCTGGGATCATGTAAACTGAAAAACTAATGGTCGTTCTTTGAGCCCTATGAAACTACAGGCTCCAGCCTGGTTTCTCTATGTAACTTTATAGTCTGACTCTGCAGACTGGTTGTCCCTGATTGGAGTTTCCTGACTTGCCTCCAGACAATTAGCCATGCTTTAGTGATGACGTCTCCTAATCAAGAAAGCAATGGCCATACTGTGGTAGACAAGTGATCCCTCTAAATGTACAGATAACCAAAGAAGTCTTAAATCAGCTGGATAGCCCGTGACCTGCAGGTAAAAGAAAAACCCTCTGCACATTTAACAGCATGAACAGAATCCAAGAGAAGAGTCTGTGAATCTTGTGATAATGGAGGACACTGATAACGGTGTCAAAGGGCAGTTGGATTGAATCTGCTGTTATCATTCACACTCAACTTTGCATTACTTTTGTCCTGTTTCACTGCTAAGCCAGGAGCGTGGGCCAAATGACAATAGTATTCAGCAGCATTTAATAATGGAACTAAACCTTCTTTGTTAAGATAAGTCCTTGAACTCGAATAAGGACCCTTTTATGAAATCAACTTCCAGTGTATTCAGGTTTATGTCTGCATTTGTACTTAATCAGGTTGTGAACCTTTCTATTTCTTGATCTAATGTTAAGTTTTTTGGTTTCTTTTTTCACTATTATCTAGTGCAAATGGGTTAATATGTTTCTTCGTGTCAGTGGATGTTTTAGGTCATTAAAAACATTGGATTTGTATTGGAATGCACTTAGGCCATTGCATGAAGCCATGTAACTGACACTAGGGAATCCCTTTTTCCAAGCAGCAGCAAAGAGTACAGAAATAACACCAGAAAAACATTCCAAGGAACATACAAAGAGAACTCCAAAAGAGTTCAGAAGTGTCATGTGTAACTATGGAAGACTGGCCACATAAACATTAAGTGCACATCATTAATTCCAAGTCAGGTTTGGAAGCTATAAATCAGAACATATAAGAAAGTAGACAATGCATCCAAGGCAAATGATAAGAGAGGAAAATGAGATCTCATGCTACAGACTCATTGATTTAATGTTTTTTTCTGGTTTAAGATTTTTTGATTTTTTGGGTATGATATAAGAGTATATCATGTGTTTTGCTAAGATTCATTTTGTCACTCAAATCTGAGCTCTATCTTACTTATAGTCACATATTCATTAATAAAAATCTAGATTCCATCCTCAGTTGGGAAATTCACTTAACTTCAATATCTGTGGAAAAAACTGTAGGGATCACAAGAACACTTTTCACATGTTGAGAAGGGGAGTAGCTCTTTGCTGATCTGCACACTGACTATGACCTCCATGTCTACACATCTGGGCCAAGTGAGAAGCAGTGATGTATTCAAATCTTTTATTCCAAGTCTCTACCTTCAAGTCTCAAGTCAAGTCTCAAGTTCTTGAAGATACTTTCAAGTCAAGTCTCAAGTTTGGGAGTCAACTTTATACCCCAATCTATATTCCAGAATTTCTGGACAGAGTCAAATAAAGTCAGTTTTAACAATTTAAGCAGAGTCGGCTCTCCACATTTGCGATTTTGCCACCTGCAGTTTTGGAAGTGGAGAATAGGATCCTTCTTACTTCCCCTTCCCCAAGCTGGAGGCTTTTGTGTCAATGGCCATAAAAGAGTTTGCAGCTTCCGAAGCGGGGAATAGGATACTTCTTACTGCCCATTACTGAAGATTCAAAAGCTGTAGAAGGAAAGACCTTTCTTCCTCAAGCCTGTTGCCTAACATATTTGCTGCTCCCCTCTGAGAAATGCACCCTGCACTCAGGAGGCAAGTTTTGTCTTTTGCCCTTAGGAAACATTTCAGAAGGCTCCTCTAATATGCAGCAGGGACAGGCTGTTGAGCAGACCTCAAGCCTTCCTCAAACCCATTGCCTAACCCGTTTGTTGTCCTCCTCTGATAAACACACCCACCCTTTGGGCTTGAGACAGATTGTCATGTGACCAGGCAAAAAGAGATGGAAGCATTGTTCAAAGTCGTACGGTTTCTAGATGAATGTGTTATGTTACTGCACCCAGGGCAGCAAGTCAGTGATTAAAAATATATAAGTCTTGAGTTGAGTCAGTACATCATTTATTGCCAAGTCAAGTCCAAGTTGAGTCACTGAAGGGACTTAAGTCCAATTTGAGCCTGAGTCTATCGACTTGAGTCTACATCACTGTTAGAAGTGGCTCTATGTACATACTGATGAATGTCTTCCCATACCTGCCATATGAGGGGTGGTCCTGGCACAATGGGAATATGCGTGACTCCTTCTCATGTGTGCCAAACACATGGGTGGTGGTATGTGTGGCTATGAGGTAAGGGTATGCGCAGGGCTGGCCCACACAGTCCCACAACCTCCTTGTATATGTGAATGTTTGAAATCCCTTCCCCAGCTAAGATTTTTCCTATCATTCCCCTCACTGATGATACCAGTTAGCGGAAATTATGAAAGTTATACTCCAACATCTGGAGAGACACAAGTTCTTCAATCTGAACCATTTTATCATACAGCCAGATCAACTAACACAACATCACAGTTGCCAACTCATGCAACTTTCAGAGTAATGCATTAATACCAAGAGAAAGGTTTGAGTTATTTAGATAGTATCCTCTAGGATCTGGGTTTAGTCTCTTACCAGTTCACTGTGATACAGATCAGGGTTGCAAGAACAGGACCACTGTCTCTGTGGGGTACGAAACACACAACTGTTTATAACAGTGATGTGCACTAGACTTGCTTGTGAGGCACCCAAGACTTCCTTGTTAATCTGCTGCAGCCTGGTTAAAAATAGGGCATATCTTTGTTTTAATAGTTTAGTATTGTGATAGGGTGTTAGTTATGGAACTGTCTGCTGGATCTGCCCTGCAAGTTTCAAGTTTCAAGCTTCTTTCTTTCTTTCTTTCTTTCTTTCTTTCTTTCTTTCTTTCTTTCTTTCTTTCTTTCTTTCCTTTGGGTATAAGATTGTAAGAAGCGAAGGAACTATTTCTTGGCTAATGCCTAATTCTACATCCGCCCATGATTAGCAGTTGTGTTCTGTGTATGGAGCAGATATGATCTTAAGCGGAGCTAAAATATCAACTTAATGATCATTTGGCAAAGTTTCCAGAGATCTGATAAAACTTTTTTTTTTTTTTTGGAAATTCAACACCAGTGCGAATGCAGAATAAAATTAATTCCATACTATCATTGCTCCCCTTCCTCTCATAAGGCCTTTCTTTCACAGCTTCTTACAGATGATTCTTCTCATTTTAAGGCCTAAGCAGTGAACAAATATCAGTCTTCTAATTCTGGTGCATATTTTGAAAACAAGCCACAGTTCTCTTCCAGAGAGCAATTTTGGATGGGGTAGGAGAAACTACTTGAAGAAAATTTGAAGCAGCAGCTTGCCTTACTGTCCACCTTCAAGAGACTGTTTTCAGTTACATTTATATCTTGTCTTTTCAGAGCTTGGAAGAAGTTACTGTTTTGGAGTACAATTCCCATGGGTCCTGTTGGCTGGGGAATTCTAGGAGCTATTCAGCTCCTCAGACAACTTCCTCAGTAAGGTATTTTCTCCAGTGTGCTCAAGGTGGAGTGTATGGTTTATTTCTCATTCTGTTTTCACAACAACAATAAGGTGGATAAGCCTGAAAAAGAATGCATGACTAACTCAAGGTCGCTCGGTGAGGGTTTTTGTGGCTTAGTAGGATTTTAAACCTCAGTCTTCTGAATTACCCAGTCTCGTAGGGATGGGGGGTGATGGGGGCGGCTCACCATGGGAGACAATGTTTTTGGGGAGTCCCAGCTTGTAGCCACACCTCCACATGTTGTGGCCATGCCCCCGTGTGCTGTGGCCATGTCCCCAAGCACCATGGCCATGCCCCCCCTCCACTATGCTTCCTGCACTGTGGCCTGCCCCCTCTGGCCCCTCCTTCACACTCCAAGCTCTGCTGCTGGAATTACCACACAACACCCTAACCACTACAAACAGTTACTATCAGTGGCTCAGTGGGGAAAAAATTCATAGTGGATTTAATACCTGGAGTTCAAGTAACTGTTCTCACAGTCTAGCTAGACCTGATTTCATCAGTCTTATGTGCTTCTCATAAACACACATACTGTCAAGCCCAGGTTGCTGATAGCCATATTTAGGTCCTCATTCAGAACTTCTTTTCTGTACCACCAGGATCCCTGAGACAGTAGATAAACAAGCACAGTGCACAAAAGATATTTCTTTGGGCAGAAGATAGTGCTACTTCCTTCAGCCAATGGACTGAACTGTAAAGTTGGAAGGGATCTTGGAAGCCATCTTGTCCCTTTCATCTAGTAGGGACAGTGTGACTACACCATCCCTACTAGATGGCTTCAGCTTTAATTTCTTCTAATGTTTAGCTGAAATCTGTAGTACAAGCCCTACCCTTTGGAGCAATAGATGACAGGTGACATCAAACCACCCTGGACACACCTGATCTTATCTGATTTTAGAAGCTAAGTAGATTCAGGTCTGGCTAGTGCTGGTAGTCTGGGAGAACACTGGTAATCTGGGACCATGTTCGCATGAGACTGTTAATAGTGCTAAGATTCCACTTTTAACATCCTATGGAATCCTGGGGTTTGCAGTTTATGGAGGGGCCTTTGAATCCCTGCTCAGCCATGGACGACCTTTGAGGCCCTCCCTAAACTGCAAACCGCAGGATTCCATAGGATGTTGAAAGTGCTATAACAGTCTCATGCGGAAATGGCCTATATGAGGAAAGAGACCCATTGCTAGGCAGAATTGATCATAATGAGCCAGATTGACTGGTTGTCTAACTAAAAGCAGACTGCTATGTACTTACGTTCAACGACATGGGTATGCCTTCCCCTTCTTCCATTATCAAAATAACTCACAGGAAAGTAATTGGATACAGACTTGTGTGCCATTTCTAGCTTAGGATTCATTTGTTAATACTCAGCAAATCATCACCATTTCTTTTTGTATGTATGAAAGAGACCAGAGAATATCATGTAGAATGTTATATCTCAAAGACGAGCAAGTTAGTTGTCTGCAAATAGGGTTCAGTTTTACAGGAAGACCTTCTCCTAATGTGCAGCTGTTATGTGACAAACCTGTTCATTCACCTTCAGTCTGAGTTTACATGCTCTGTGGGTCAGGCTCCTGGCTCCTTAAACCCTTTTTTTTTCCATTTTAAAGCCCTGATTTAGTGATGTAACATTGAGAGTAAATCATTTTAAATACTGTAAATATATATTCAGGGTGACTTTTCTTTTATTAAGGCAAATAGGGAAAACCAAACCATATTTGTGTTGGTGGGAAGAGCTTGCTTATGTTATGATGCACTTCATTTAAAATGGGATGGTTTATAGCATTCTTATTTTACCCTGGGTTGAAGGCGTGATGCTCGCTAGATGAACTGGCATAGAAACTACAACAGTAGTTGTATGAAAACAAAACAACAAAATGACAATAAATCCCCTTAATGAATCTATCTGTGTCTCAATTAGTAATTTCCACAGTGACAGAATAAAATATACTCCCATTCCTGGGCAGACAAAGACTGATTGTTTGATTTATTTTGTGCTGTTAGCTCCCTTTCCCTTTTTGTAGCAAATGTTCTGGTATGTGAAATTCCTCTGTTTTATCATGAGGTTGATAGTCCAGGTCAGTCTCTATGGGAAAAGACATCCAAATAACCTGGAGAGCAGATGTACCAAGATGGATGATGGAAAAGAAGTACAAAAGGAACACAAATGAATTATGAATATGTGTGGAAGAGTAGCAATAAAAATAACCTTGCTAGGTTTGACTAAAAATACAATATGAATAAAATGAATATCAGGATTGGATCCTGATCCCAGAAAGATATATTGTCAGAAATGTCAGGGTGTTTTTTTCAGTAGAAAGTGTGCTACCCTCCAGATATTGTTGGACTTGCCGTTGGTTCTGTTGATATATGGATACTGAAACTTGCAGTCCAACAATATCTGAATGGCTACATGATTCCCACACAAATGGCAAGAAAAAATTTGGTCCACATTAGAAATGCTGTTTATGAACATAGTAAAACCCTCCTGAATCAGAGCAAGGCTTGGTCCTACAGCCTGTTTCATAGTGGCTAGTATCTGGCTATGAAAAACCCCACAGGCAGAAGACAAATACATTGGTAACCTTCCATTTACATTCTTCAAAAGCTGATACAGAAGGTAACATTACCTCTCATGACTAGCAGCCTATGTGAATTTGCTCAGTGTGCTTTTGAAGCCATCCAAACTGACAGCTATCACCATACCCTGCAGAAATAAATTCCTTTGTGACTTACCTGAGATATTTCCTTTCATGTGCTCTGAATTTCTAACTTCCCATTTCATTTAGCTGGTTGACTCTAACTTTTAACATTATGAAGGGAGATAATAATTTTTGGACTTCCTTAACACCATGGGAAGGGGTGAAATTTTATACAGCTTTATTGTGTTCTCTCTTGCTTGCCTTTTCTCTATGCTGAAACAGCTCCCAGTTTAGGAACTCTCCACAAATTGTTTCCGCTGTCTTTTTCTTCAGTTTTTCCAAGTTCAGTGCAAACAGGTAATGGCAAAGAAAAAGGCAACGGGTAGTACAGTGAGGATGGATAGATGGATCAATTTACAAGCAGTGCAGCCCAGGCATAGTATTTTTGGGGGGCGGGAATCTGAAAGCAAATTGACTCAGAACTACCTATGTAAAAAAAGAAAGAAGGAATCTTGTTACGCCTTACAGACCTTAAATTTATATCAGCAAAAGCTTTCACACACTACAGCCCAATTCTTGGGATGCATGAAAGTTTATGTTAAAATCAACTGAGTATCACAGAGCCCTTTCTTTTTCTATCAAAACAGGCTACTATGGCTGGCTCTCTGAAAAGTACTTTGGCAGATACATATTCTGACAGTCTTCAAGGGAAAGTCTACAAGGGAGAAAGAAAAGAATGGGTGCCGTGTGTATTGTGATCCTCATTGTTTGCTTTAGTTGGGGCACATGGGTGGGGAACTGACATACGAGATGCTTTCTGATATATATATATTCAAACTCATACAAAAGAGGACATCTGTACAAGTCACCATAGGTTAGACTGCTTAAAATAACATGAATTATGTGAATGGGTCAAACTGAATGTATATGGACTCATCCTCTCACCTTCACATCTTCAAAAAATGTGAACTTATCCCAGTTTCAGCTCCTTTAGGGAACTCTGCATATGTGCGTATGAGAGAGAGGGAGACAGAATCTAATCCAGCATTGTAATTCAGTTTATCAAAACAAAAGGTCTCATTTGATTCTTTCCTAGTTGCAAAAATCAAATACTTCTCCTTTTAAAGTAGAAAAGGGATGTGTGTGATCCTGGCTACCTGACAACACTTTTCCCACCCCAAATTAGGAGCTTCTTCATCTAGAAGCTTACGTCAAGACACCTTTGCTAAGTTGTCTTCACTTCCTCCCCATGGGAATGCACAGAAATGTGCATTCACACCACATTCCTCAGGGGGGTTTCCACTCCCTACAGAAAGGAGGTTGGGGTTTTGATCTCAGTCCCCTCCTCTTATCTGATCCCTTACCTCTGATTCCCTGCTGACACAATTTTAAGAGCAGTGCTTTAGATGTAAAGAGGCACTTAATGTTACCATAGTTTGGACCTGACCATCTTTTCCTTGTTGCTGTGTGCCTTCCAGTCAATCTATGGAAAGCCTAGGGTGAACCTATGGAGGGGTTTTCTTGCCCAGAATTGTTCAAATGGAGTTGCCACCATCTTCCTCTGTGAGAGTGGGGATGCCTAAGTTCACCCAGTGGGTTATGGCTGAGCTGGGATTTGAACTCTGGTCATAGTTCAGTGCTCAGACTTCTGTACCATGGTGGCTCCTCATTCTGGAATATTTTGACCCACAGTGGAGTGTTATGATTTAAGACCATTTCCGCACTACACTGTTATAGTGCTATTATTCTACTTTCAACATGCTGTGGAATCCTGGGTTTGCAGTTTAAGGAGGGGCATTTAGAATTCTCAGCCAAAGAGCTCCTTGGCCTCAGTAAAATACAAACCCCAGAATTCCACAGGATGTTGAAAGTGGAATACAAGCACTATAACAGTGTAGTGCAGAAATGGCCTAAAACCTCTCAGACTGCAACTTTAAGCTCATTACCTGGGAAGAAGTCCAATCGAACTCAAGGGGGCTCAGCTTCTGAGGAGACACTATAGGCTCTGGTTGAACTCTCCATCCCATCCCCTTCTTCAAAATCCTCCTAGGCCTTGATTTGATCCTGGATCCCTTGCTATCCCTTGTGACCTTTTCCACTCCAGTCCACAACTTAACCTTCCCTTCGGTTCTCCTTCTCTGAGCTCTGGATGCCTGTCTTTTTAAGAAACTTTAAAAAGGGGCTCAGCTTGCAGGAGACGAAAAAAACAAAATAAAGGCGTCCCAACGAGTGTCCTTCACACTTGCCCTCAGTTGCCATTCTCTCGTCAGAAGGTCTCTTCTTTCCGAAAGAAACCACACGCTCTGGGGAGATTTCCAAACGTCGAGCGAGGAAGCAAATTTTAGCGTTAAAATCCAAGAAGCTGTCAGCATCAGGGCCTCATCTGCGACAGGTCCTGTCCTTTTTTGCATTCATTGCCAGGAGGTGGTTTCAGGCTTCCATAACAGCATTGCTGCCGCTGATCCAAAGCCTGGGCAAGTTCCTTTTGTGCACTGCCATTCTCAGAATCCCCCCCAGCCAGCCATGGATTCTGGGAGTGGTAGTCCACAAAAAGAACCTGCCCAGGCTTTGCCTGCGCCGCTTCTCTTGGGCACCTGTTGGGCACCTGTTCCTTACTGCCCCCTGTGCCCAGATGGCATTCCTTTCTCTCTCTCTCTCTCTCTCTCTCTTCTACCTGGTACCATCACCTCCTCCTTGCAGCAGCTCCGTCATGAAGGAGATGTAGACGATGGCCAGGCGCAAGGTCTCGATCCGCGACAGCCGCTTCTCGTAAGCGAAGGTGGGCACCTTTTTCCTCAGCTGGTCGAAGGCTTCGTTGAGGTTGAACATCCTCTTCCTCTCCCGGACGTTGGCAGCCTGGCGCTGGCGGTGGGTGATGACTCGCTTTCGCTTGGGTCTGCCCAGGAAAGCCGTCCTTCTCCGCCGTCGCTCTTCTTCCTCTTCCTCCCGGTCCTCCTCCTCCTCTTCTTCCTCGGGGTCTCTCTCCCCTTCTCCTCCTCTTGCGGGCCCTGAGAAAGTTCTCTGGCCCAAGGGAGCCCCTGAGGGGAGAAAGCGTACAGATCCAAGGCGGGCAGCATCTCCCGTCGGGGCTGATCCTCTTCCCCAAAGCCTCCCAGCAGGTCCAACATGGTGGGGGGAGGAGGAGGAGACCCCCAGCGTCCGTCCTGGTGGCGGTGATGGTGGGCCATCGCCCGTCCTCGACGGGCCCCTTCATGGAGAAGAGACGGACGCCCCGTCGATGTTTTGCGCCGCCTTCATTTCTGCCAGCTTCTTTAGCCCCTGGCAGCCCGAAGCCGTGGGCTGGGCTGCAGATCAGCCTCCCTTAAGCGTGATAACCCGAGAGAAAGAGGCAGAGAGAACCGGATTAGGAGTTTAGGAGGAAGATGAGCCGAGGATGAAACGCGAAGCGACAGGGCCGGCCAGCCAGAGTGGCCCAGGCGACGGTGCGTGCGGCCCAAAGGAGTTTGGTGGCCGGCGGCGAGAAGACGTCGCCCTCCCCCGTCGCCCAAAGAGAGGGGCGACGGTGCCTTCTTGGCAAGAGGTCCCTTCCGCCGCCACCACCCGGATTTGCCTTCAAAAGGTTTTTTTTTTCCTCCTCAGCCTGGAGAGAGATGAAGACGGCCTGGTTGGAGGGAGTGTGGATGGGGGGGGGGATGGAGAGAAGAGAAACGATTTGAGAAGCCTTTTGAATGGATGTCAGACCAGCGGAGGGATGCCTTTAATGATGTCCCGAAAGAGGGAACCTGCGTGCCAAAGGGTCACGGGGGAAATGTTTGTCCCGTCTCCTAGCGCAATGGGAACGGAATGGCCGGCTCTCCATTAGCCTAAGTAAGCAGGGGAGGGACGGGGCGGGAGAGGGAGAAGAAAAGCCCCATTCCATTCCCAAGAGGGACTCTTGGAGTCATCACCCCCCCCACATACACACACACACTTCTATTGCCCAGAGTATGCAAACATGGGCCCGGCAGGGCAGGCAAACAGCAGCGCGCATAGAGAACTCTTTGCTATCTTGTCTCCAAACACTCGATCCAGAGAGATGACGATGGTGGCTGGAAAAGCCCTGGTCCAAAGATGAAAGAAACATCGAGGGACAAACGCGATTCCTAAAGAACCTCCCCTCTCTTCAACGTCGTCGTTGGCCACTTCCATGCTACACTCTTATAGTGCTATTGTTCCACTTTCAACATCATATGGACCTTTAAAGACCCCTTCCCCTCCTCCTCCCTTTAAAGGCCCCTCCCTAAACTGGAAACCCCAGGATTCCATAGGATGTTGAAAGTGGAATAATAGCATCATAAGAGTGCAGTGCGGAAATGGCCCTTGTTGTGTGTCCTCAAGTCGTTTCCGACTCTATCGTGGGGTTTTCTGGGGCTGAGAGTGTGTGACGTGCCCAAGGTCACAACACAGGGGGTTTCCATGGCGGAGGGGGGAATCCAATCCTGGACTCCAGGGCCGTCGCCCAACGCTCAAACTACTATCCCACTCTGGCTCTCGGAACATCTCGCCCCTCTGATTTTGAGCTGCCAGTGTAAACGTGGTTTTACCTTGTTGCTCGTTTTATTTGCACATTGGTTTTCATAGAATCATAGAGTCAGGGGCCATCCAGGGGCCATCCAGTCCAACCCCTTGCCATGCAGGAACAAACACCCAAAGCACCCCCAGCAAATGGCCACTGAGCCTCTGCTTAAAAATCTCCAAAGAACTCCTTCACCACACTCCGAGGCAGCATTTTCCACTGTCGAACGCCTCTTACCCTCAGAAAATTCTTCCAAATGTTAAGGTGAAACCTCTTTTCCTGTAGGTTCGATATCAATCTGTGAGGTTCCCTCCAAAATCTGAAATGACACCCCCTCCTGTCCGCCTTCCTTTTCCTGTTCTGGAGAATCATCATCATCATCATTTGGGTGTTATTGCTTTGACTAGCAGGTACAGAAGGCTGTTGAGGAAGGAGGAAGGAGAGGGCTTGTTTTCTGCTGCTCCAGAGACCAGGACAAGGAGCAATGGATTCAAGCTGCAGGAAAGGAGATTCCACCTGAACCTCAGGAAGAACTTCCTGACGGTCAGGGCTGTCCGCAGTGGAATCTGCTGCCTCGGAGTGTAGTGGAGTCTCCTTCCTTGGAGGTTTTTAAGCAGAGCCTAGATGGCCATCTGTCGGGAGTGCTTTGAGGGTGTTCCTGCATGGCAGGGGGTTGGACTGGATGGCCCCTGTGGTCTTTTCCAACTCTACATTTCTATGATTCTATGATTCTATGACAGTAGGAAAATCATGCTACAGGACACACTCCGACAGCCACGGGCGTCCACGTCTCGTAAAAATGACATCAAATCCGAAACATCGAGGAGTCTAGTGGAATCTTAAAGACGAACACATTTATGTAAGCATCGGCTTCTGCGCGCCTCTGTCTGCTTCTTCCCGTCCCAAAACGTTACCCTGAGTTGCACACATCTTTTAAAATTGTTATTGTTTTGGGTATTCCACCTTAAATAAAATTATTGGTGACCTCTTTTCGACCTGCAGCATGGTATAGTGGTTTGAGTCTTGAACGACGACCTTGCAGCCCAGGGTTCGATTTCTCTCTAGCCACGGAAACCCACTGAGTGATCTTAGCCGCGTCACACACTCTCAGCCTCAGAAAACTCCATGACAGGGCGCCTTACGGTCGCCATAAATCGGAAACAACTTGAAATCACACAACAACAAATACGCAGGAGGAAAGGGCATTTCAAGAAAAGCCAGGGCGAAAGCATTTCGCTGTCACGTCAGACTAAGGCTTTGGAAAACAGGGTTCGCATCCCCGCTCTATCAAGGTGGCCCTGGGCAAATCACACTCTCTCAGCCTCAAAGGAAGGCAAAGGCAGACCCCTCTGAACAAACCTTGCTAGGGCCATTTCCGCACTAGGCTGTTATAGCGCGATGATTCCACTTTCAACATCCTCTGGAATCCTGGGGTTTGCAGTTTCGGGAGGGGCCGGCCGGATTCCAGGATTCCAGAGGATGTTGAAAGTGGAATCATCGCGCTATAACAACCTAGTGCGGAAATGGCCTCCGAAAACCCCGTGATAGGTTCGGCTTAAGATTGTCACAAGCCTGAAACGACTTGAAGGCACGTAACAACCACAATATCCTGTCCCTTTATTGTCTGCCGATTTCTTTCTTTCCAGTTACACAGTCAATTGCATGAGCGCAGACTCCAGCCAAAAAGTCTTTGGTTCCTGTTACGGGTCCTTCTAAACAAACGAACTGGCTGCCCTTTGACAACGCGCAGCTCTTCCATTTAAAGTGAACTGAAAGAGTTCGGAAGATTTTTTTTAAAAAAAGCCCTATTCTACAGTGTAGTTACGGAGGACATTGCCCCCAAAAAGAATTCTGCACCCTGAATGAATATTTCCTTCAGCTCCAAATTTCTAGCACTGCAGAAAGCGAAATCTTAAAAATTGTCCTTATCTAGAACTTACATCTGCTGCGTTCGCATTCACTTTGCCTGTCTTCGGATGCCTAAATTGTATGTTTAATACAATCAGAAGCTACTGCAATGCTAAAAATTTGGGGAATGAAGGAAAAATTCATGAGGGGGGAGGAGAGTAGTTATTGAGGGGCAAGGTCCTCATTTTGCCCCCTCCCCAATAGCTACACCTTTATGTACCCCCCTCCTTCCCATAAAGTGTAGTCCAGAACTTTTTCGCACTATGCGCTAGAGCCTATAGCGTTTTGATTTTACTTTTAACTGTCATGGCTCCATCCTATGGAATCCTGGGATTTGCAGTTTGGGGAGGGACTTGGAAATCTCTACCAGAGAGCAGCTGCAGTCCCTCTTCAAAGTACAAATGGCAGGATTTCGTAGGATAGAGCCTTGGGAGTTAGAGTGGTATCAAAGAGTTATAACTGCGGAGTGGAGAAGAGAATCAAGCTCGTTTGGCTCCAAATCAGTTAACATTTTCAACGCAGAACAAAAATAGAGGTCTCCTCTCCTTCCTTATACGTTGTGCTGCTCCAATTCAATTCGCTTTTGTTGCAGTAAACGAATGAGGCCATTTCTGCACTAGACTGTTATAGCGCTATGATTCCACTATAATTCCGGCCCCTCCCGAAACTGCAAACCCCAGGATTCCATAGGATGTTGAAAGTGGAATCATAGCGCTATAACAGTCTAGTGCGGAAGTGACTAGAGACAGAGTACCCCCGCCCGGCGACTCTTCTTTGAGCGTATTCTCCCCAGCCCCCCTCCCCCCATCAGCATCCGCATTGGCATCGTGACCGATTTGCTCAGTTTTCGACTCAGCAACTATCCGAGGGCGTGGAGAGAGTATTGGGACGCAGAGACAGAAGTCCTGTAACGGAACGGAGGCTAGAAAAGCCGCATAAGTACATTGGACAGCTCCCGGAACTCTGTGTCATCTAAGGGCGATGCAACAGGTAAACAACATTCGCACCACAGTTGTCTTGTTCACCTTCTTTTCTCTTTTAAACATTAAAGCGGAGAGCCAGTGTGTAGTGGTTTAAGCGTTGGACTGCGATCCTGGAGAACAGGGTTCGATTCCCCACTGGGCTGTGGAAATTCATTGGATGACCTTGGGCGCCTCACATACTCTCAGCCCCAGAAACCGCCTGATAGGGTCGCCATAAGTCGGAAACGACTTGAAGGCGCACAACAACAGTTTTGAAAGCGCAGAATGACAGTCGCGGTGATCTTCCCCCTTTGGAACATCTTGTTAGCGCAATTGTACCATGAATAAGTTCATCGCAACAACAGAGTTTGTTGCGGCAATCAGCTCGATTTCACTTGTGAGGCTGTGCGTCATTAAAATGTGTCTGTTCTGATCAGCGTTTATTTTCGACCACTGATTTTTAGGGATTGCTATGGTGCTATTTCTTTACTGTCACGTTCAATGTGATCCTATGTCTATCTGCTCAGAAGTAAACCCCATCAAGATCAATGGGACATATTGCTAGCTAAGGATAGGTAGGGATTGAAGCCTGACTTCAACAACAAAAGAGGCTGGAGTAGGCAATTCAAGGGTTGTTAACAATTTCTGAATTAATATTCTAAGGTTTTGAACTGCCTTGTTCCAGAAAATGTTGAACACTGGGTTGAATTTCACTGAACTGCATTTTGTTGTTCCTATGTAAAGGTAAAGATATAAAAGTGTAAAGTGATTTAATAGAATCCACAAGGGTATACTATTATCCATCAGTATAGGTGAAATGTCCCTCCACTGGCATTTGTCATAGTTTGTGGAATGAAGAGAGTCAGTCCCCCCCTCTTGTGAGTCTGATTTTTTCTCCTTCTTTATTTTATTAAAATTGTGGGATCTGTTCATCCAAGGGAACTGCACACCTATAACTAAAACAATTAAAGTGACCAAAATATGCCGTTATAATTCAAAACAAAGAAAAGCAGTAGGCACAGTAGAATGAGTATAGTGTAGTGATTTGAATGTTGGATTAGGATTCTGAGATCAAGGTTTGAAACTTTGCATGGACATGGAAACACAATGAGCGATGTTGGTCAGATAGTATTTATGAAAAGGGGTAAACCGTGCACATAGGAAGAGGTAAAAACATAGCAGGTAAAGGTAGAGGTAAAAACATACTATATGCTAGGCACGGGCAATTATTAGATTAGAAGGCTGCATAGGCTCCCCTGGAAATTTCCTAGGGCTGCACCCCAACCACATACCCCAGCATTGTTTTTTAAAAAATTAAAACATTGACCACCAGGACTCTTAGGGGCTATAAAAATGGCATTATGGGCTGCTTGGGGCTCACATGTCATACTTTGCCCACCCCTGCTATATACCAATAGTCTGATGATTATAAACAGGTGTTATAAGAAAATTTAAAACTCAGCAACATAAAACAGGTAATATTCACTACCCTGCTCATGTACAATTAGGAAATGATGCATTAATCACATTGAGCCTTAGGAACATTGATAGCTGCTTTATACCAGTTGATCCATCTAGCTCAGATGGTCTGTACTGACTGGCACTACCTCTCCAAAGTTTCAGACTGGAGTGTTTCCCAGCCCCTATCTGGAGATTCCAGGCACTGAACCTGGAAATATTTGGATGTCAATTGGATGGTCTTGCACTGAGATACCACCACTCCTGGTGTCATTTACTTTGTGTGCTAATGCAAAAGATTCTGAAAAACAGCAGGCCCATGTAAGTCTCAATCCTTTAGAACTATTCACTTAGATATGGCCAGGATTATATTTGGCATGGAAGAAGTCCTACTCCTGCAGGCACAATTGGCAACCCTGTTGGGACGGACAGCCAAAGACATTCAAACACACAAGCCATCCCTTTCACAATACATGGATGTAAAAGTCAGGCTATATGGGCATGCCCATAACTTTCTTTTACTGAGGAAAATAGTGGAAAGCTTTGGAGCCTGAGATAATGACTGTCATGGACTCTGTGTCTGAGAATCTCCTAGGCAGCATGGCCACTGACTAGGCTGGCTGGCCATTAGCTATGGCATCTTTGGGTTTTGGGGGGGTGTAGTTCACAATAGTAATTTTTCAGACCTTGGAAATGATTTTCCTTCCCTCTGTGCACGCTTTGGGAATGGAGAACACATTAAATCAACAACTGATTTTTGAGAAAGGGAGTTGACAACATTGCTATAAAGAAGAAGTCCTAGTAGCATCTTGATCTTCATCATTTATGGCAACAACACAGTGTGAATTGTGCTCTTTCTCCTTAGGGACTACTCTTGCTCCTGTATAAAAACTTCTGTGTGTCAACATCTTCTTTTATGGTCCTGGCGCAGGTGCTCTTGCAGTTGTTATAGTTCCTCCACACTTATCTCTTTATTTGAGAGATGTGCAGGTCTGTTGACATTTGTTTGTTAGTTTGCTGGCATTTGTTAGTTAGCTAGGAGTTCCCTAGAGTCCACCAGCTTTGCCACCTAAGCTTCCATATTTATGGACAACAATATTGTGTTAACAAGCAGGCATAATATCAGTGTTCCCTTTAAGTAATCTCAGGTATTGGAATCTCATACTATTTGACACTGGAAAAAAATGTGCAAGTTTGTACTGTTTTATACTTTGTACTGTTATACACTATGATTTCAGGAAGGAACATATTTTAGAATATAGACTTACAGTCCAAGCACATTGCTTTAATACTGATTTTACATTATCTGTAAGGAATGCAGCATCTTGGTGTATATATAACAGCCATCTGTTGAATCTGTTAAAGAATTCTGCATCTCTAAACAAGTATCTGTGGAGAAAAAACACACATTTCCACAAGCATCTCTAAACATTCTTACATATATTAAAATGGAGCCATTTCTTCGACATTTCTATAACAGGCATTTATCTAATAACCCAGCAATCACCATCTTTATCAGTTATATTACTTATCCTAGGAAGCATTTTCAAACTGCTTGCCATCTTACTTGCCTAAGGTGCTTTTATACTATCTCAGGCTCATCCTATCTGCTCATCTCTACCTATCAGGAATGGCTGTTCACTGCTCTTCTGTTATCAGCCAATGAGAGACACATTTTTATGGTCTTTAGTTATTAGCCAATTAAATAAGACTTGTAACAGTCCATTTCTTGAAGGTTACTGATCATCCAATTGGAAATGAAATTCTGCTGGTCTTTCAACAGGACACCAATCAGATAAGGCTTTCATGGGTGCTGGTTAATTCCCCATTACTGCAGATGGCTCAGGTGATAGCTGTTGACTTACATCAGCTTGGAGTCTTTGGAGTCAGCACTCACCTCTTTTACTAGGTTCCTCTCAAGATCACTATTCTCTTGATTTAAAGAATATGCCATTATATTTCTATATTGGACATTTCTGTTGTATTTTTCTTTTGAGATAGCTTAGACAAAAGTCAAGAGCCAGCTTTGTTATACATTATTAACTCCGTGAAGTCACTAGTCGCACCTATTCTTTACTTTCCTTCCAATATATAGGCTCAGGCTCATAACTTTTTTGCAAAATATAGGATCCACTCTATAACAGTCCCATAATTGGAAGTAAGGCCATTTCCGCACTAGACTGTTATAGCGCTATTATTCCACTTGCAACATCCTATGGAATCCTGGGGCTTGTAGTTTCGGGAGAGGCTGGCCGGCCCCTCCCTAAACTGCAAACCCCAGGATTCCATAGGATGTTGCAAGTGGAATAATAGTGCTAAAACAGTCTAGGGCAGGATGGCCTATGTCAGGATCTTCTCTGTGGCAGAAAGTAGGTGTAGGAATGCCCACCCCAGCTTTATGAATCAGGTGCCTACATGCTTAATTTTTGTATGTAATTTAAAGTTTTCCTATTTATCCTACCTATTGGTATAAGCCAAAACCTATTTTTTGTTCATCTTGCACATGTTATTAATTTTTATTTGCTAATCTAAAACTTCCCTATCTACCAGTCTTTTGCCAGAAACAACTTACCACATTTTAAGCTTTTGCTTATCAGTTGTTACTTTTTTTTTCTTTAAGTGATGCAATAGATTATCCTAGTGTATTGCAAGCCCTCTTGGACCTGAGGCTTTATATCAATAGCAAGGGAAACATACAGATTTTAAGGCTTCAATCCAACATTCCCTCAGCATAGTGCATATATCTGCATGGAGACAAGCAATATACCCCCCAATCTATTGTAAGAGCCCTGAAGTTACACTGCATAGTCATTCCAATGCTGTGCAGCTGGTAGGCAGGATTAGAAAAGTGTCTTCCTGTGTCCCCATAATCAGATACACAATGATTACAAGAGAACTAAAACTCCTTCAGGATCCTGGTGAACTGATGTCATTATTTTGCATCTTGCTAGGGGAAGGTAGCCAGACACTTCTCTTACCCTACCTGTATGCACAAAGCATGAAATGGCTATGCAGGGCAGCTTCAGGGGTTTTACAGTAAGTTGGAAGAGGCTTTGGACACTACAGAGGGATGAAGGGAATACTATTTATTTATTAAAATTTTATATCTCTCCCTTTATTTCAAGACGTCAGTGCGGCTTGCAATAAGATTTAAAACCATAAATAATTACAAAATTTTAAAATATTTAAAATATATGTAATAGTTTCTCAGTTAAAAACAGAGAATTTAAAATCAACTAAAACTACCTTGAATAATCTAACCATAAAACACATGCAGTTTGGGCAAAATCAATTTGGCCTGAAGGCTTTAATAAAAGGCCAAGTTTTAGTTCAGGCCATTTCTACACTAGACTGTTATAGTGCTATTATTCCACTTTCAACATCTTATGGAATCCTGGGGTTTGTAGTTTAGGGAGGGGCCTCAACAATCTAGTGCAGAAAATGCCTCAATGCTGAAATGTTTTCAACATTGGTGCCAATTGGGCCTCCAGAGAGAGGGAATTTCATAACTGAGTGCCATTACAGAAAAGGACCTCTCTCACGTTCTCCCACAATGTGTTTTCCCTACTGATGGGACATGGAAGAAGGCCCCTCTAGTACTAAGTCACCACAGCATCCAAACAAAGACATCTTCATGTGCAGAGGACACTTATGCATGTGTATGTCCCTAGCAGAATTCTGGGTTTTATCAGTACACATTTGCTTTATAGGTCTTTGGGTAAGAATCACTCATTTTTGTGGTTACAGTGTATTACTCTGGAATTAAGGCACTGTTTGGACCTGGATTTAAGGAGAAGCAGAAAAGGCTATGGTTGTGTAAATCGAGAAGAAAAATCAAAACTTCAAGTCTTCTTAAAACAATTAATGGAAAATGAAGAGAATTGACTTTTTTGGGTCAACAGTACAGCAGCAAAGGCAAGAAAAATGCTCAATCTTATTACTCTCTCTGCTGTGGGACAACATTATTCAAAGGCGCTACATTACTTATAGCATAAGTATGGTATCACGGTATGGCAAACTGTGTTTCTTTAGAAAGTGAAGACACACTCATGAAACTTGTGGCTCCGATATCAGTGCATCAGTGAATCCACTTCAGATTTGAATTTAAAGATGTATTTGGGGGATAGGGTTTGGCTAATAGGAAGAAAATAACTCATTTGGAATGTGGTGCTGGAATAGGGATATCGAGGACTGCTAAAAAAGACAAATAAATGAGTCCTAGAGCAAATCAAGACTGAACTTCTCCTAAAAGCCAAGATAACTAAACTGAGGCTGTCATACTTTGGTCATATTGTGAGAAGACATGACTCACTTAGAAAAGACAATAATGCTTGGTAAGGTGGAAGGCAGTAGGAAAAGAGGATGACCACATTATGGATAGACTCCAGAAAGCATGCCGTTGAATCTGCAAAAGCTCAGCAGGGCAGCTGATCATTGGGTCATCATAAATAAAGATTGACTTGATGCCAGTTCACAGCAATAAAAGGTTTTCTGCCTTTAAAGTCTGGATTGGATTCATTGCCTAACAGATGTCCTGTATGGTTGAAGGTATAGTGCAATTCTGTACTTCTTTAGCCAGTTCAGTTGGGCTTACTCCCAGCTACAAGTGACATTTTTTGGATATGTAGGCATACAGCTGCTGGGACCACAACCAGCTACTGACATGGACAAATCTTCTCTAAATAGCCACAGTGGCCAAAATAATTGCAACCACTCAGGAAAGTGATCTGTCTGTAATTCCTGGGAGTTATACTGGAGGTCTGTCATGCCATTGTTGTAAGTTTTGATTTAGTAGCAAAATGATCTAACTTAAATATATAACAGTTTGTATATGGCCGGAATCCTGTTGTTTAGTTCCAACTAGAGTAAACCTATTGAATCGATTGTTGAATGGTCAATTTACTTAGGTAAATCTAGTTTGATTCAGTGGTTCTATAATCAGGACTAGTAATAGACCTGAGGGGTGTGTGTGTGTGTGTGTGTGAAAGAGAAAGAATGAGATATTTAAAATTAGAGAGTATTTCTTCCAGATAGTATTCAATTACTTTTTCAATTGCTGCTGTTGTAGTAATGTTTATGGGTCAGCATCCAGCACTGAATGTTGAACTCCAAATGTGAAGTCTTGGATCAAGCAGGGAAAATTGAAATGAGGGGCGCTGTTGATAGTGTGATATCAGTCATTGTATATGCAGAGTTCTATGAATGACATTTATTCTTAAATCAGATCCTTCAGGGGGGATAATCAAAACAGGGCATGTATTAAGGAAGGAATGTCAACCTCAGCTTTGGATTTCCTAGCTTTCTGTCAGTATGAAAAGTGTAATGGTGTTCAAACACATTTCCTTTCATTTTGGTCCTTTTAATTTAAATGGTGTTTGTTAAAATGCCAAACATAATAAAATGCATTTTTAATTTTTGTTTCTCATCAACATGTTAGTAATTTTTAAAATTATTACATATATTTTAGGAAGTTCTCATTTGTCACTGCTTAACAAATGTTGAAAAATGAACATGTATGGTTGTACAAAGTGCAACATATCTGAAGCACATTTTTAGATTATTGAAATTTATTCAGGCTGCAATCCTATACCCCAGTGATTGTTAACCTTTACTTCATCAGGACCGTTGGGTAAATATAATTTGTTGCTAGTGTCTCCCAAGATTTACCTTAAGATTTCAATATTTAAATTTAGATTTAAATATTCAAATATTTGTTTAAAGTTGCTCATCCTCATCCCTTATTCTTCCAGTAGACAATGCAAAGGAAAGGAGGCTTGTTAATGGTCTGTGGAGAAGCAAGCTGAGATCCTTCAAGTGCCAGGAGAGTAGAATAAACTGGAATTTCCTAAAGGAAAGTTATGAATGAGAGGCAGGCCTAAAGAATAATTTGTTTTGCCCTTTCCCCCACAGCAGTGTCTGGAAAGTAAGGGTTGCAATGCTGCTTTGGGGGAACAATGCAAAAGAAATGTCGTTTCTCTCCAAAGGAGCACTGAGAGAGTAGAGGGGAAAAGTATGTTCTTCTAAAACCCTAAGTGAACAACCAGTGCTATACTCAGTTTCCTGTGAGTAAGCCTTAATAAAACAAGTGAGACTTACTTCTGAGAAGAAACATATAGACACATATTACAACCACACAAAGAAGAGCTGGCCCACTTCAGGACAAAATGCAAGATGAAATGGGACCCATGTTTTTTTAAAAAGAACTTGTATTATTAATTGCCAGTGAGAGATAAGCCTGATGAAGCTTGTGCGAATGGTGCAGATTCCATGGGTCTTAATGTCTTGTTTGTTGTCTGTAAGAGAAGTGCAAGAGCTCTTTCTATCTTTGCTTCACTACTAAAACTTCTCCATACTTGGATAATAATTTGACTACAATTTCATTGCTCCAATTGACATTTGGATGTAGATTGAACTATCTGCAATATCTGAAGATTGTTCCAGTCATATAGGAACGTAGGGGCGGGGGGGGATTCTCCCCAGGCGGCAATGTTTCTGGGGTGACCCGTCCTGGCCATGCCCCCACACAGTGGCCACACATCCCTCCATCCCCCCTCCACACACTCCAAGCTCTGACACTGAATTGTTCTAATCCACTATTTAAAAATTACACCTGAGGAGTGTTCTACATAAGAGAAGTGCAGGAGCCTTTTCCAACCATTAGGATTCTGTTTTGATCAAGTTTGGAGAACATAGTTCATTGGGACATGACTACACATTGAATAGCAGTGTTCTCATAGGTCTTGCAGGACCTTTATTTATACTTCCATTATTTTCTGTGGATTACCAATTGTACTGCATGTATTACAATACTAATATATTTGTATACACTGATTTTTATTGTGTAGTAACATAAGTTTATTAGTCCTATTATATATGTGTATTTGTTATTTTTTTCATATAATTCACTACACATTTTCATAGCTTTAGTTTCAGGTTTTTCTAGTTTAAATTAGCCAACCCCTCACCACAAATTGAAACAGCTACCACAATCAGAAAAAAATCCAAAAAACGCAAATCTGACAGCAAGTGTGTCCCTTATTGACTCTTCAAGCCACACATGTGCACACCAATGACCATGAAAATAAACCTCAAACCCAATGGAGTCTGTTACATTAGAAGACACCTTCAATGCATTTTGGATTTAAAACTCATCTCTCCAAAAAGAAATCTAATTAAAGTAGCAAGAAATTCTTGCCGAAGCCTTAAATCTTCTGTAATCTCTTGAGTAATCCCAACCCTATGATGGAGTTTATATATCGCCTGTATAGCATCTCAAAGATCTATTAAAAATGCTCTATCAGGCACCACAACTCTACAAGAAAAATTTAAAAGACCAGTGAGTTCCTGATATTCCTTAATAGTGGCCTTCCTACACCACATACATTCAGAAATCGTCTCCTTTAAATCTCTAAATTTCTCTACAAGGAACCTGTATTGTTGCTCCATGATATTAATTTCAATACCTAGAAAAGCTAAATAATTACCAGGACCCTCTGTCTTCTCATGAGTTGGAGTAGAAGTAATTCTGATGTTAATAAATAAACTGATGTTCTGATATAAATAAGTAAGTAAGAATGGAAAGCCCAATAACTCAGAAGTCCTGGGTATGAAGAAGCAAAAGGCACAATGCAGACTTAGGCTATTTCTGCACTGTACTGTTATAGTGCTATTATTCCACTTTCAACATCCTATGGAACCCTGGGATGTGGAGTTTAGGGAGCGGCCTTTAGAATTCTCAGCCAGAATTAATAAAAGAAGAAGGTGTCATACCTCCCAAGGAAGAATTACAATTTTGGAAGGGTGAGTAATTCGAAACTTGAAATGTAATTGGCTCTGGGATGGGATCACGGGTAGAGTTAAATTATATGTTTAGTTATAAGAAAATATTTAGTAATAGTAAGAGGTAAATTAAGTTAAAAAGGATAGAAATATGAATGAGGTTAGTAATAGTATATTTTCCTAAATATGAATTAAGAGAATAAATAACAAGAATGGATATAATAATGGGATTCAGATATATGTAACAAAAGAAAAAAAATTATATACAAGCAGTATGATTTATAATATGTGGAATAAGCATGTTATGTTAATGGATTTGGAGAAAAATAACAATGTAAGCATTTTTCTGCTGTGATTTTTCTTTTTCCCTTTATGATCACGAGTTATGTTTTCTTTTTTTGTTCTGATTTTTCCTTTCACAATCAATAAAATTTATTAAAAAAAAAGAATTCTCAGCCAGAGAGCTCTTTGGTCTCAGTAAACTGCAAACCCAGAATTCCACAGGATGTTGAAAGTAGAATAATAGCACTATAACAATGTAGTGTGGAAATGGCCTTAATGTAATATTTTGCATGTAATATTTGCCAATCCTGCCCCAACTCCATTGATACACACTTCCCAAACTACTGCATCAAAAGACTTATAACACACAGTGCCAAGCTTCACAGGAATGCCATCATTGACAGACACCCTCCTAGGATAACAGAAATACCTACTACCATCCCTTCTGTCACTTCCTCCTATATCTTGTCTCTAAAGACACATTCCATCCAGCCACCAAACATAGATTCTGAGAATTAAAAGGGTCTAGATTTCTAGAACTGGAATCTGAAAGCTCTCCCTAAAACCATCCTCAAATAATGGGCTGCAACTTGATCTGGGGAAAGCTGCAAAAGAACCTCCAAACTATTCAAATTTTGATGGTAGAGGGCATCCCCTGATCCCCACCTACCTGATTATTGATCCCTATGTCTGCTCACACCTTCTTCTTTCCAAAAGGAATGTAAATTCTCACAGACAGAACACTCATGGAAGAATTTGCAAGGCCAGCACACACAAGCATAGTGTATCCCCAGGGGCGGCGCATGGAGTACATGGAGAGCGGGCAGGAAGAGGCATGGCTATGGTGCGTGGGGGTGTGGCTATGGTGCAGGTGGTGTGGCTAGGGTGCATGAAGGCATGGCTACGGTGCATGGGGATGAGGTGACAGTGCATGAGGTGGGGCTATGGCACGTGGGTGCAGGGCTACAGCATGTGGGGACGTGGCTATGATGAATGGAGCGGGGCTATGATAGATGAGGCAGAGCTACGGAGAATGAGGGAGGGCAAGCAAGGAACTGGGATGCCCCCCCAAAATTGCCGCTGGGGGTGAACTGCCCACATTGCCTCCCCATCCCTACGTGACTGTGTACCCCATTTTTTATTATTTAGTTGTTTCCCGCTTCTCCATACGGATCGAGGCAGTGAACAACTTTAGAAATAGCATGTATTTCGAAACATTTCTATACATGCCCCCAACAAGCTGGGTACTCATGGATGGATGGATGGAAGGCTGAGTCAACCTTGGAGCCTGGCAGGATCGAACTCACAACCTTATGGCTTGCAGTACTGGCATTTAACCACTGCGCCACCAGGGCTCCAACACAACAGCCTATGTTGCAGATTTGCTACAAGCTGCAGTTTGGTATTCACCCTGCCATGGGCCTTCTGGACAATATGACCACAACCTCTCACCTTGAGCTAGTCACACAGTTGAGGAGGGAGTGGGCTTGTTTTCTGCTGCTCCAGAGACTAGGACAAGGAGCAATGGATTCAAGCTGCAGGAAAGGAGATTCCACTTGAACCTCAGGAAGAACTTCCTTATGGTCAGAGCTGTCCGGCAGTGGAATGTGCTGCTTCGGAGTGTGGTGGAGTCTCCTTCTTTGGAGGTTTTTAAGCAGAGGCTGGATGGCCATCTGTTGGGGATGCTTTGATGTGTGTTCCTGCATAGCAGGGAGTTGGACTCGATGGCCCCTGGGGTCTCTTCCAGCTCTATGATTCTATGATTCATTCTAATTATAATTTGCATCCACAACTGTGGCTGCATGTGGTCCCATGTGAGCATGGGATTAATTGCTACCCTCATATGAAAGACCTCATCATAAAGAATCCAGGCCAGCCCAGAAAGATCAACAAAATGTGGGCTGGACAGGGCTACCGTTAGTTGGATTTGTAATTGGTTGACCGACTGAACCCAAAGGGTGATCACGAATGGCTGCTTTTCATCCTGGAGAGAAGTGACTAGCGGGGTGCCACAGGGTTCTGTCCTAGGCCCAGTGCTGTTCAATATTTTTATCAATGACTTGGATGAAGGAATAGAGGGCATGCTGATCAAATTTGCAGATGACACCAAATTGGGAGGGGTTGCTAATACGCCAGAGGACAGGATCAAAATTCAAAATGACCTGGATAGATTGGAGAGCTGGGCCAGGGCGAACAAAATGAAATTCAACAGAGAGAAATGTAAGGTCCTACACTTAGGCAGAAATAATGGAATCCACAAATATAGGATGGGGGACACGTGGCTGGATAGCAGTACGTGTGAAAGGGATCTAGGAGTCTTCATAGACCACAAGCTGAACATGAGTCAGCAGTGTGATGCGGCAGCCAAGAAAGCCAATGCAATTCTCGGCTGCATCAATAGGAGTATGGTGTCTAGATCGAGGGAGGTACTGGTACCACTCTACTCTGCTTTGGTTAGACCCCATCTTGAATACTGTGTCCAGTTCTGGGCACCCCAATTCAAGAAGGATATTGACAAGCTGGAGCAAGTCCAGAGGAGGGCGACCAAAATGGTGAGAGGCCTGGAAGACATGCCCTATGAGGATAGACTTAGAGAGCTGGGTATGTTTAGTCTGCAGAAGAGGAGGTTAAGAGGGGACATGATAGCCATGTTTAAATATTTGAAGGGATGCCACGTAGAGGAAGGAGGGGACTTGTTTTCTGCTGCTCCAGAGACCAGGACAAGGAGCAATGGATTCAAGCTGCAGGAAAGGAGATTCCACCTGAACCTCAGGAAGAACTTCCTGACAGTCAGGGCTGTCCGGCAGTGGAATCTGCTGCCTCGGAGTGTAGTGGAGTCTCCTTCCTTGGAGGTTTTAAAGCAGAGGCTTGATGGCCATCTGTCGGGAGTGCTTTGAGGGTGTTCCTGCATGGCAGGGGGTTGGACTGGATGGCCTGTGTGGTCTCTTCCAACTCTGAATTTCTATGATTCTATGATTCTATGATCAGCCCTATAAATGATATCCATATACTGGAGAACCAAAAATGCCCTCCAAGGTTGCACTTGCACAGTAATGCCAGCAGAGATGAAAAACTCTGGCAACCAATTTCTCCAGGTCCCATCCACTTTAGTCTGCTCAGTTTCTCCTTCACAGTGGTGGACTGGGGCTCAACAGCGCCCAGGGCAATGGGGCAGGGCAATCAGCAGCAAATGGGGGAGGAGCAATCTGCAGCAGGGGAGGGGCTAGCACATGAGGGAGGGGCCAGCAGCAGTGGACGAGGGGGGATTTGCAGTGGGAGGAGGGGCAATCGATGGCAGAGGGAGGGGAAAGCATGTGGGGGAGCAGTGATCAGCAGTTGGGGGGCGATTGGCAGTGGGGGTAGGGATGATTGTCAGCAGGGGGAAGGGCAATCAGTGGTGGGGGAGGGGTGACTGCATGGGGGAGGGGCATGCAGTGCTCAGAGGAGGGGTGATTGGCAGAGGGGGGGCAATCAGTGGCACGAGGGGCGGTGGGGGCAGGCAGGGGGTTCTTCTTTTTGCACCCCCCCTGACATTGGTGCCTCAGGCAGGAGCCCCAGTTGCTCCACCCAAGATCTGCTTCTGCTCCTTCACCTTATCATCCAACTCATCTTTACCCTTTTTCTCCACATTGTGATAAAGAAGAGTGACAACACCTACACAATCATCTACATAATTACATTTGGGATTTCCCCAAGCTGCACCCATGTTGCATAGGAAGCCTACTGCCCTCAAGACTCACTCCTATGTATGCTGTCAGCACCTACACAGCCTGACCACCTGGAAGACTCCAAACTCCTCAAGGTCAACCATGTGCACCTGTAGAACCTGTGTTAGTGTCATGAGGTTCACCTGGAACCTGCTTCACTGGTGTAGACTTGAAAGTATTCAAGCAAACAAAGCACAGGAAGGTTGCTTACCGAAATAAACTGTCATGAAAATGAGGAATATATGCTGTAAAGACTTATTCATATACGCAGAATGTGTGTAATGAATATATACAATACACACATGATAAACATTATATATCTTATGACTGAATGTAACATCTGTGGACTAGGTGAAAAACCTAATGTTGCAAAACAGAATATACTGGTAACAGCAAATATGTATTATATGTGAAAAACAAATTAGGAATCAAATCTAGCTATGTCCTCAAATAATGAGCAGAAATATAACAAACCATAAAGTGTATATGTTGTTCTCCCAATGAGGAATTTACTGAAAATCCAGTTGAAACAAGTCCAAATATAGAGATGTGTAGTAAGTCCAAAAATACCTGGAAGATAATAAAAGATCATTAATAATGATGATACCAACACTTCAGAAAATCTGAAGTCTTTTCAATACAATCTTTCTCAGTCAATTATTTCATATATAAATAATTCAATCTTGAATTAGAAGACTTAGCTTGGAGATTCAGCAACCTTACTCAACTTTAACAATGATGCGATTATCATGTAATGGTTATTGGCTAAGGAACATGCAGAACAAATTCCTTGCACATGAGATTAAACCAGTCTTTTAAAAAGACTGCATCTTTTTAATATCTCTAAGCACCATATTCTAAAATATGGTAATGTATGGATTGTATACTTGGAGAATCTTGAATTGTTGATAGGAGTGCCTGCTATCAGCTTCGACTGATACGCCAGCTGCGCCCCTTCCTGGACTTGGAACACCTAAAAACAGTGGTACATGCGCTGGTAACTTCACGGCTTGACTTCTGTAATGCGCTCTACATAGGGCTACCCATGTGCTTAGTCCGGAAACTTCAATTAATTCAGAATATGGCAGCCAGGTTGGTCACCGGAACATCTAAAAGTGACCATATAACACCTATTCTGAAGTCTTTACACTGACTGCCTATTAGTTTCCGGGCACAGTACAAGGTGTTGGTTTTTACCTTTAAAGCCCTTCATGGCTTGGGGCCAGCCTACCTGCGGGATCGCCTTCTCCCATATAATCCGCCCCGCACACTAAGGTCCTCTGGGAGGAATTTACTGCAGCCAATCAGAACTAGGTTGGCTGCAGTTACCCAGAGGACCTTTTCTTCTGTCGCTCCCAAGTTATGGAATGGCCTGCCGGAGGAGACCCGGCACATTACCAGTCTTGACTGCTTTAAAAAAGCAGTCAAGACAGTTCTCTTCCAACAGGCCTTCCCAGATTAGTGTTCCACCGCCTCTCATCATTGTCTTTTGTGTTAATCTTGTTTTTAATTTGTTTTAATTAACTAATATGTTTTAGGGGGATAGAAGGGTTGGAGGGTGGGGAGGATAGGGTGCATTTTAATGTTTTAATGTTTTTATATATTTTTGAATGCCGCCTCGATCCATTGGGAGAGGCGGGATAGAAATAAATTTTATTATTATTATTATTGTTGTTGTTGTTGTTGTTGTTTCCTATAAGCTATAAAGCACAAGCTGATCTTCTGCTGACATTATTTGTCTCATTCCATCATCCAACATACATTTCCCAAGTGTTGCCTCTTCCTTTTCTGAATCCACCTTGGTCATCTGATGTTTCTAGCTCTATATGGGGTAAAAGTCTTCCTTGTAAAATCTTGAGCTTTACTTTCCCTCTATGCCAATCTGTGTCATAGCAGGGCAATTTATCAGCAGACAGAAGTAGCAAAAATAAATAATAAAAATCTTTAAAAAATCTACATATGAGCAGGTTAAATATGTCTGAGAGATCTAGCTGGTATCTTCACTGACAGCATTTGGACATTAGGCTAGGACCTTTCTTTTTCAGCAGACATTCACACTTTACTTTGGCTAATTTATTTTTTTTTAATAAAAATTGTTATTTTAAAAAAAATGAAACTTGTGATTTTAGTGATTGCTTTTGTTTTTATATTTGCAACCGTAGCAGTTGGATGATGAACATTTTAAGCTAACAAGGAAACAAACTTAAGTTAAAAGAATGTCAGGGCAAGATCAGCCTGTTTTGGTGCATGAGAGGAAGTTTAAGAGAACGCCTCTCTAAATTCCACATGTGGAAACCAACAAGACTTGGCAGCTGACTTTACCACTGGAGATGGGATGACATCCATCACCATATCTGACAGCAGCACAGTAGTACAGGAGGTAAAAGGCAGACTGTTCAGAAAATACAACATTGTCGCACAACAGCTTGCCACAACTTTCTTCCCATCCCTTAGCATAAAGTGCCTGAGATGACTGCTTCTGTCATATGGTAGGGCCAGCTTTGACCAGGAATATGTTAAAAGTACAGAGTCAGTGTAGTGATAGAACGAACATGGTTAGTGGTTTGAGTGCTGAATTATGATTCTGGAAACCAGAGTCTGAATCCCTGCTCAGTCATGGAAACCCACTGAGTGACCATGGGCAAGTCACACTCTCTCAGCCTCAGAGGAAAGCAGTGGCAAACTTCCTCTGCATAAATCTTGCCAATAAAACCCTATGATAGGATTGCCATAAGTCAGAACAGATTTGAAGGCATATAACAACAACAACAGGGAAATAATTCCAGCGATTTCAGACAGATTTCTCCAAATATGTTAGGAAACTTTTTCCCTGTTCAGCTCAATCACTGGTAGTATCCACTGCCTACTCCAAACATTCCATAAAGCTAGTAGGAAATCTTTGTATGAAATGCAGACTGAAATCCCAAACACATTTATGAGTGTGTAAACCTCATTGAATATAGTGGTCATTGCTTGCAAGACAGTATAGTTGGCTCTCCGTATCCATGGATTCTGTACCCATGGATTCAAGCAATCACAGTTTGAAAATATAAAAAAAAAATCCAAAAAGCAAACTTTGATTTTGCCATTTTATATAAGGAACACCATTTTATTACACCATTGTACATAACGGAACTTGAGTGTCCACAAATTTTGGTGGCTTCGGGTGGTCCTCAAGGTCCCACTGTATGTGTAAACTTTTTCTGCCAGTGAGTTTTCATTCAGCCTCAGACTGTTGATTTATTCTGATTATAGTTGGTAGGTGAAAAGGTAATTTTGCATAACAGCTGTGGAAAATACAGGAAACAGGTTAGAAGTAGATGCCACTATTTCTGATGAAACTTTAGCATAAAATGTTTACTTAATATTTCCATAGCAGCCAAGAAAAGCGATTTTCTTGGCAAGCAAAATAAATGCAAATATACTTGCTTTAAATGAACCTACTAAAGAAATATGTAATTTTGAACTTGTGCCAAAGAGGAAGCATTGAATCCTGGAGGTAAATAAGAAGCACACCAATTTTACCCAACCAAAATCTTTTAAGAATTACTGAAGGAAGGAGAAATGCTTCCACATGTAAGTCTATCTTTATCTGGGTTCATCAGCACTGGAGGTTCCCGACTGATACAACCTGGCCATGCCCTGAAGTCCCATGTGGCCTACTTTTGCACATGTTCAGCCAGTCCTCTTTGCCAGCATGGCTTTTCAGCCATAACAGTGTATGATTTGTACTTAATGCCAATTAAATAATGTTCATTGCCAATCATATCATGGAGTAGGGGCGTATGGTACGGAAACTATGTATTGGCATTGTCTTTGGCATGTGATGCCACTGTGAACTTAACCAGAATGGACAAAATGTGTGTAATGGTGAAAATCAATATAAAATATGGGCATGAAAAAAGCAGTATTTTCTGTGTGCAAGCAAACCCAACAGCTGTGATGAAAACAAAACAAAAACAAAACACAAACAAAACCAACCTGGATGCAGTTGTCAATGTTTTCAGAAAACCAAAGCAGCTGAGTGTGGCTGCATGTATATATTCTCTTTTGTCTCAGACTGAGCAGTCAGAGAGTAGCTCCAAACAGTATACTATCACTTTAAAGTATACTATCAGTTTACAATATGAAGGCTGGACGCTAACAGTAGTCAGTTTAATTTTCTGTGTATCTTTTTCCTCATCTATTTGTTTTAAGAAAAATGCTTTGCTCTTTATTAAAGCCAACTGCACAGCATCGTATTTCCTCCTGCACATTTTATTCCCCTACTGCACAAAAATATGTCCTGGATCACATTAGAATAATGCCAGCTCTGTGGGGAAGAGGAACCTACCAGTAGTATGCTTCAGTCTTTTAATTCTCTCCCAAGCCCAACTTTGCATATATGGAAGCTTTGTATATCCCACAATGCATGCATGAGAGGTATGAAAGTAAGAGACTGTGGGAGGCCATATGAAGTTAGGCAAACCAATAATTTCTGGGGATGAGGGAAGCAGAAAGAAGGAAGAAAGGAATAACTATTGCATTAGAAATGCAGCCTTTTGCTTTTAATTAGAAATGCAAATGTCTTGCAAAGAAATGTCAACTTCTACTTGATTGTTTCTCTAAAGGGTCACAAACAATGGCCAAACTTGTTTGCAATCTACTCATTCACTTGATAGACCAAGGGATAGCCCGTCATGCCGTTGCTTGAGGGGTCAGATGAGGAGGAAAGCCAGAAGGATGTCTGCCAGCAGCAGTAATGAAAGGAGGAGTAGCTGGAAGCACTGTTTGCTGCCTTCCTTTCTGAAGTGACTGGTGGCAGAGGAAGACTTTCCAGTAGGAACTCATCCATCCTCTCCCAAGAGAAAGAAGAAGGGTGAGATGTCCCACCCATGTCCATAACCAAGCACCCACGTCTATGATAGCTGGAAAGAGGCCTGCTGTAAAAGAATGCCAGCATTTAAAGAAGTGTAACAAGGCAGAAGTTGCCCTAATTGGCATCAGCTGCTCTCCAGAATATGGCTATGAAACTCACACACAGAAGACAAAAGAGTTGCAATCTCTGTTTTCTTTTCTGGATTATCTTGCTCCTGACATACCAGGATTCCTGGTATGTTCTGTAGACTCCTCTCAAGCTGGCTTCCTGACTGCTTCTCAGACAGGCAGAACTGCTCTTTGTGTCTGAACTTGGGACTGTCTCTGGAGAAAACTCTCCCTGCATTTTTCTTTGATCACAGATGCCTCATTAATTCCTATGCTTTCCCCATACCTTCCAACATTTCATAGATGAAAATTGAGGCACGTGTGGCCAAGCAACAGTAGAGTATGGTCAAGATGACAAAAGTGATGAAGATAATGATGAACAAGCTAGGAAAAGCTGCAGCAGTGTGCTTTTGCCTGAGCCTACTGGAGACAACAAGATCCCACCTCTTCCACTGCTCTCCTCTCCAGTTGATTTATTTGAGTGCAAATGACTTTTGCATTTTGAACTCAGTTTGTCTCAACTGGAATAAGTTGGAGACAAAGAGGGAAGGTGGGAGGAGAAGACAGAAACCGGGACATTTCAAAAGCTGCTGAAAAGACAGAAGACTAATCAGGACTCTCCTGCCAAATCAAGAGTGTTGGAGGATTGTTATTTCCCTTGGACTGCTTTGAGTCTTTTCCTGGCTGCTCCCTGCATCATATTCTCTCAGAATGGGCACACAGCATCTTAAAACAGGACAAATCCTATCAACCAGGCCAGCATTCCAGGAAGGGGAAAAAAATTCCCAGTGTGAAAAAGGCCAGAAGATATGTTCCTCTCTGTTCTCTCTCCATTAGATCTTTAATCATATTGGTATTCATATAATTGTCTCTATTTCTGATAAACATATCATAGGCTGGTCTTCCAGCCTGTGTTTTCTACCTGCAGCAAGCAAATGCAAACACACATGCAGCTGGGCCTCTCAGTGGACACAGCCTTAAACTCTTGAGCAACAGTTTCCTTTCACTGCTTTAGAGGCTGCAGATGCAACCTTGTCATTGCCATTTGTCACACATTTTTGGTGCTCTTTTATCTTACTGTAGCCTCTTCGCCCAGCCTGTTGCTCTAGAATGATAGCCAGGAACAAAGTTCAATGTCAATCGACAATAAGCAGAGGTAAAGTCCCATAGGGGGGTAGAAATCATAGATGCATTCAATA
The DNA here is from genome assembly GCA_948474755.1 of Ctenosaura bakeri. Lineage (NCBI taxonomy): Eukaryota > Metazoa > Chordata > Lepidosauria > Squamata > Iguanidae > Ctenosaura > Ctenosaura bakeri. The sequence continues at coordinate 276,014 of CAOLHI010001323.1, forward strand.
TGCTGACAACCTCATAGCTCTCAGCTGTGCAAGGTTTAGGCTATTTGGCAAAGCTAACAGTGCACAGTTGCCAGCAATTTGGCTACATCTGTCCTGCCTGTTTCTTTAGATTTCTGAGCTTATGGCCTGATATCCAAAGACTATAGGCACGCATCTGAAATGTATATTTGCTTGCTCATTGCATAGTCTTTGAGTGACTATCAGCACTTAGTTTGAACTGATGAATGGCTCTTTCATTACTCTGTCACACTTTTTTTTCAGGAGTGTGAGTTACTTGGTTATTCCAAGATACAAGTGGAAAGTAAAGATGCAAATAAACAAATCAGTGATGTCTCAGTTGTACGAAAAGTTCCTTAGGAGGAAGTCTCACAGTGAACATAAGAAGACTCCCTTTTTACTAGAGAATACAAAGGATAGAGCAGGGAAGGGATGGAGGAGGAATGTCTGAGACAGATCTGAGTAAAACTATGAAATCATAACGGAGTGAGAAATCCAGATTTCTGGATCCCTGGCTATCAGAAGCTTTAAGGGTTAAACCTTGCATTTTGAACTGCATCCAGAAATAAACTGGCAAACAGTGTTGTTATATTAAAATTGAGACAGTACTGGCCACAGTTGACAATCTGGTTATTTTTTTGTACTTGCAAAATAGTCTTTAAAAAAGGAGTGGGCCAGTGGCCCTCTGGCCTTCCAGGCAGCATGAGCAGTGGTAAGGGAAAGTGGGAGTTGTAGTCTCACGACATCTGGAAGGCCACAGATTTTCCACCCGTACTTAAAGTGTAGGGGTGAAAAACATGCAGGCTGTGGCTTACATGCATTTCCACTTTTTTAACAATAAATCTTCAATCCCACCCAGTTGCGAATGATTAAAAAAATGCCACCCAAAAGTACGAGTAGATGATGACTTCGGCTGGATGATCTCTCTCTTGAAAAGGACTCCACTAAAACAAGTAGAAAGATCTATGTATTTAAGATATTCTATGGCTCCAGAAAGAGGAGCTAGCATTCTGTCTCAGGTTGTAAGATAGCTCAACTCAGCCCTCTGCCCGCTTATGATCTATTTGTATATTTATCCAGGTATCTGCATACTCAGCCTCTGTCCATGTGTAGCTCTACCATGGAGAAACTAAAACAGGCTTCATGGACTTCAATGATACACAATTCCAAATAAACTTAAGGCAGAGACACTTTCAGAAAATTTTTACAGTGCTATCGTTTCTTCATTCCCCAAATTCTGTAATAAGTTGAGATGGCTTCTGTTTCTGCGACCTCTTTTAGTACCTAATTCTATTCTTGTTTTGTACAAAGTAATGGATAGAAATGTGAGTCTTAGTTTTAATCCAAGTGCAAAGTGAAGTAGCCAGACATTAGATGAGAATCACCTATGTGTGTGTTTACATGTGTGTAGTTAAGACTAGTGTAAAAGAAAGAGTGGAAGGATGTGGTAGTCATCCTAATACTTGCAGGGAATGGGTTTGGACAATGTGATACAGTCCAATCAATCCTTAAATAGACCATTATCTTGGAATGAATGATAATGATATAATGGTAAGTTAGTATAATTCAATAAAATGTTTAGACTTGAGCAGGGCTTGCTCTTCATCTAGCTATCATTTGCAATCTTTCAGTACAAGATTCTTCTATCTAGCCATCCATCCAGATGGTTGACGTTATATGTGATTGCAGGAAAGCTCTGATATAAAATGCCTATGGCTTACTGGATTACCCTTTGGCCACATGTTTTAAATTATTATTATTTTTGAAAGAACCGCTGCAATCTTGCAACAAAAGAACAAGACTTTATTGTATAACAGGGTTGCAGATGTGGAAAGGTGCTCATAATAAAGTCAAAATATTTTTTTCTGTTTGTGCATCTGGAATGCCAACGGATCTCTGAAGTCACCAGAAACTAATGCTAGACAGTCTTTGGTTGTGATTAATATTCAGGAAAAAAATGATTCTTTTTCAAAACTCTGTGCCATTCATCATCATATTGTCATTTATGTAATCCCAAAATGATTTACAAGTCAAGATTTTTTCTCCTAATTTCTGAAGGGATGTGAAGACATCAAAGAGTTTCAGACGCAAACTTCAAAGGGGCAGTCCAAATCAGAGATTGCTGGCTAAGACAGTTTAGTTCATTTAATATCCTCTGGTTTTCTCAGGATTAAGTTACAGCATATAAAATTCTTGGAATCTGGGTAAGGAAACTGTACTGTGTATTTATTGTTTTTAACCATATAGTTCTTCTGTGGGGCAAATAATTTTGTGGTAGAAGGGATGTTATCCCACTGTCCTCAGTTTATCAGATCCTAAATTGAATTCTTTTGGGCATCTAAGACATAGCGGTATCATGGTATAGGGAATTTAGCTATGAGCTAAGAGAGGAAATATTCTCATATCGCTTAAGATATAATGCAGAAAGTAACACTTAAACTGACCCTGTAAGACCATTTCACTTCTGTGGCATCTCTTTGCTTTCAGGTCATGTCTTTTGGCTTAACTGGTTTGACAGGTTTTTGTCCATATAGCAGCCAGAATGCTCAGGGGGTCCAGGAAGTTTGAGTGAGACAAAGAAAATAAATTTACATTAATTATTCTTTTTAAAAATATTTATACAATTTGTGTCTTATGACACTGTTAGCCAAAATGCAGATTATCTTTTGTTGCCATATCATTGGGAAAAAACTATAAGTAGCTGATTTTTCTTCTTTTTCATTTGCAAATTTCCAGCAGAGGTATGTGCATAACTTAAAACGATTATATATATATATCCAGGGGAAGCTATGTTGGCCATGCAGCAAAATATAACAAAATCCAGGGAAAAAAACATTGGTCTGATAAAGGCCAACAAAAGGGTACAAAATATATAATTCAAGTTTTCAAAGCTCGCAGGCTTCTTCAGCAGGCATAGATGTTAAAAGTCATTTTGGGGAGAAAAAAATATAATGATGGAGTGTCACATATCTGTATCTTCCTTGAAATGTTAAGGCTGATGTTTAGGATCGTCATGGAGGGAATGTTGATGCAGACACAGGCCACAGCCCTTGCTGGCCATGTGGTTGCTGGGAAGCAAGGCAATATGTTTTTTCTCCACTGGGAGAAACAAGAGGACTCAAGGTCCAGGTATACTCTTTGTGAGGCTACAACACTCTTTGTAGACAGAATGGAGTGAAAAATTTATGTATTGACACATCTGGAGACAAATTTAGGTGTTGTAAAAGATCAGGTAAAACATACCAATGGCAACCAAATTAATTTTTAACCTTTACTTAATGGGGAAAATGCATACAAGCACATGCTAAAAGGTATTAAGTAGTGAGCACAAAAGGAAAATTGTAGGCAGTTGTCAATTTTCCCTTTTCATGAAAGTTTCACACTCTAATACAAAGCAAGCGTGGAGAGAAAACTGAGATGAAAAGACCTTTGAGACTGTTTTAGGCCATTTCCACACAGGGCGAGAGAATCGCCCTGTGCCAGAACTTACCGGACTTCTTGGCTCCATGCTTGGGTCCAAACCGCTCTGCACTGCTCCGGGGATGAAAATGGTGGCTTCCGGTTGGTCGAGGCTCTCCACCAACCGCTGAAGCTCGCCAGCCTAAAGCCCGCCCCCGGCAGATCACAGGCTCGCACTGGTGTGAGCCTGCAAATCTGCACTGGAGCGTGGGCACGGAATGGCATGCTCCATGCTTTTGAAAGACCTGCTTCAAGCGGTCTTTCAAAAGCATGCTGGATGACCACTTCAGGTCGTTCCGAAGTGGGCTGAGGTGCAGAACTACACTAAGTAGGTCCAACCCAGTCCACACTCAGGTGCAGATGTCCTCCCTGGAGGACGCTCTGCCCTGTTTCTTTAAGCCCATGCGGAAATGGCCTTAGTTTGCCCAGCTGAAACTACAAGTTGCTTAAAAATGGGCTCACAAAGTTTGAAAGACCCCAGGACAAGCCCTTAGGTCCCAGCAAGCATCTGGTTATACCGAATGTATCCTTCCCGGTGTGGACTGGGGTTTCCTCTCACCCTGGTTGATTCCATGAAGACCAAGAGTCCTTTCACACTAAACAATTATAGCACGATAATACCATGACTGCACCTTGCATGGAATCTTGAGATTTGTAAACTAGTGAGGCACCAGAGCTCTCTGGCTGAGAATTCCAATATTCCTCCCCAAACTGCAAATCCTAGGTTTCCATACAATGGGACTGTCACAGTTACAGTAGAATCATAGCACTACAATTGTGCAGGAAAAGATCAGATGCATTCCAGAAAGGGTGCTGCAGACTCAGAGCTTTTCTGCACTATATTACACTACACTACACTATTCTGTGGAATTCTGGGGGTTGTAGTTTACCAAAGAGCTCTCTGGCTGAGAATTCTAAAGGCGTCTCCCTAAACTGCAAAACCCATGATTCCATAGGAGGTTGAAAGTAGAATAATAGCTCTATAACACTGTAGTGCAGTAAGGACCTCAGAGGCTTCAAAGTCCCAGTGCTAAGGTGCAGAATGAATCTTGAAAAACAGCTTCATTAATGATGAGGATATTTCTGTAAAACTCAGGAGGCCTTAAAATTCAGTTTGCTGGCAACAAAGCAAGGTTTAGAACACATATTTAGCTGAAATACAGAACAAACAAACTATTATAAACAAACACAACAGGTCTTTCTAGCTTGAATAATTTCCAGTGCTTAGCCAAAGCTGGCCTCATTGGATTCTACTCAATAGGTGCTCCATTTGCCTATTCACAGAGCAAGCATGTTGTTCTGGCAAAGTCTTCCCAAGCTCATGATATAATAGCTTGTCTTCCTCTGCTGTCCATTCCATTGGATACAGTAGGCAAATCAGGACTTCATTGCACCTCAGGCTAAGAACTCCTTCAGCTCACCCTTCTGGCAAGAGGCCTGCCTTAACAGTGCCTGCAGGGGGAAGAAATCCAACATAGGTTCAGCAACTCAGGTGTCCTCAGTTTCAGCTTCCATCCACAACAACCAAGCTGCGTCAGTTCATTTAGCAAGATGCCGGTTTTAATCATTCTGTAAGCTGCTCTGAGTCTCAGCTTTGGGTATAAACACAATGTACAAGAAATTGGTGGCTATGGCCTGTTGGTCCACAGTGGAAGTTTTGGAAGGCTTGATTGATATGTCTTCAAAGTGCTCTTTTTGATGATCAGAACTAGCTGTTTAAGGAAGCAACACGATTTTTTAAATTAATATCAAGATATGAAAAATACACTGTACCCACATTGATGTCATTGAGGCTGACAATTTGTTGTAGTGCTGGAAGTCTGTGTATGTTTTGTTTCTAAATTCATAAAAAAAATTAAATATAGTATCATGCAACACAATATACTCACAGCTATGCTCTCCTGATGAAGGCATTTTGTTCCCTGGTGTACAAGTAGATTCACAATTTTTTAAAGAAAGTAGCAACCTGAATTTGTATTTATTTCTTGGATAACACTATAAACATGATTGAAACTAAAATTTCCCTTTAAACCAGGCAGTTTTTCAAAAGGTTGCCAATGGCTATGCATGCCACAAACTGACTGCTGCTACTTCTGCCTCCCCTCAATTGCAGCCATTAAAAAAAAAAGATTATTAACTCCTCCCCCATCAAAGTTATGGATATGGCCCATGATAAGTTTCATATTTCAGTAAGGAGGCTGCTCATTCTTCATTTCTTGAAAGTCCTGGGAATTTAAATCTGACCACTGCAAGACACACTTGCTTAACTCCTGGACTTCCTTTTAGATCATGTATCATGTAAGCACAGCCTTCATTATATCACTTGCAGAACCGGTGCCAAATTACAAAACTTCTAATTTACAGAGAAGCTTTACCCGTGCTTTCCACTCTAGTTATCTGCTTGTCTCAATGGCTCTATGGGGATTATTGCGGTCTCATTATTTGCGAGACATGATACAGTTTGGGATACAGTTTTGAAAAAAGAAAAAAGGCTTTAAGGACCCCCTTGACAATTGTCCAAGACAGCACCATCAGCTTGTCAGACAGTTCATCTGGTAAATGTGTTTATGGGAACACATTCTGGCTCTATAAATCTCATCCCTTCAATTGCAGGGGTCTTAAAGGTGTTTGAAACTGGCTTGTTCACCATGACAATTATGTCATTATATACACAGAGATAAAATGGGTTTTGAGATTCTGGTAGCAAAGATGCTGGATGAAGACCATGGCAGAGATATAGTCTGCCAGTAGGAATGTAAAGTCTGGCTGTTCATAATCTTTGGCCAAAGAGGCAATTTTTAAGTCGTATAACCCATAAAGTGGATTTATAGCAGTAGCAGCATCTAAGCGGCTTCAGGGTATCACAAGGCAAAGATGGTATTTCTTGTTTTTTTTGCTATGCACAGATTGGGGGAAAAGATACGGAAAAAAAGAATGCTAATTAAAAAGATGGTAAAGAGCCTATAAATGTCTCATCATACGAAAAGATCTGAAGAATCTGGCTCGTAGCTGCAATTTAAACATGGTTTGGAAAGCTAAATAGGGGTTTAATATGTGCTTTTCCTGACTTCTATAAACATTAGGGGAAAAACTTTTTCAACATAGCTTTACTCCTCCCTATTTTTGTATTGCTGAGCAAGAGCAGTCTAGTAAAATTTTAAGAGCACTCATCATGATGGTCCCCCTAGCTGCACCCATAAGGAGAGTATAAAAACACAGGGATCTGTGTTGATCTATATTAATAAATTAACCCTAGTAATTTGTACCATATTCAAGACTAAGACATTTCAGTTCTTTACATCAGAAGAAGAGTAAGTTGCAACTATATATTATTGCTAGGAAAACCCATTCTCACCTGCATCTTCATGGCAAAGAATCTGTTTTCTCAACCTTATCTTCTGACAGTTAGGGTCAACTGATATCTTACAACAGAGCTGTACAAACAAGTCTTCCAGTCTTTCAAGATTTTATGAACAGCAGGCTTGAGGAATGAGATTCCTAAACCAAAATTGTATTATACAAAGGGGGAAGTCACTTATTTTCAAGTGAAAAGCTGCTATTCACTGAGGTTTCTAATGAGTCAAGATCAGATGATGAACAGATAGGACCAAAACAATAAGTATCGGAGACCCAGGGGATAAAAGCACCTGAAGTAGTCTACCCTACCACTACCAGGTGGTGAGGTGATTTCTTCAGGTGGGCGATGCTGGAAGGGGGTAAGCGGCACATCTCACCAGCTGTTCTTATTCATTGTCCTCTGTTGAAGGACAGACTTGCGTGTGCATGTCTGTCCTGCCCTCCTCATGACCAAATAACCTGCTGTAACCAGGTACTGTTCATTCACTAAAGCTTAAGTAAGATGCATTTGCCAGCCCAATCACCTTCTGTACTTGGAATAGGAAGGAAGTGCCATACTGTCCATTGCCACAGGCAGGAAAATGTCTTGCCCCACCCCACCATCTGAAAATTAAGCCTGGAAATGCTAGATACATCAGAGTTAAGGTTATCCTTGTTAGTCAAGCAAAGTGCTACTGAGACAGGAAGTCTCTTTTATTAACTTCTTCCTTCCTGGAAAGAACCAATGGTAAACTCAGATAGTGAACAGTCTTCACTGAGACGTTGTAATGATGCCCCATGGAGCAGTGGTCAGCAGATCCACCGTGCTAATATGTGCTGTGCCTATGTGTTTGTGTTGCCTTGGCAATACAATTAAATATCAGTCTTTTTAAAATTAGAACCCAGGAAAGAAGAAGCCATGAAAATCACCTTGTTATTATTCTTTTAAAAAATAAAATAAAGTTCAGTTTTAAACAGTTATTTTAAGCATAAATAATTATCAGGGATGTTTGGCTCACCCACTGTGATTGTTTATAACTTCCCATGCATTATCTGCAAGCAACCATTTAGCAAAATAATAGATAAGCTCTCACAACAGGAACATTAGTTTGTGCCATTTTGCTGGACAGTTAAAAATATGAATGGACAGGAAAGTCAATGATGTCAGGCCTGTTTAGCAAGACAATAGCCCCATACAGTCTTGCTAATACAGAAGTCCTACTCATATTTCCCCTGGATTGGTTTGCTGATCAGGGCCTTTTCTGTGGTGGCTCCCAACTCAGGGAATGCTCTGCCAAGTCAGATAACTCCTTCTGTCATTTTCAGTGGACCTTAAAGATCTGGATGTTTTAAGTGATGCTTGCTCATATTTCATATTTTATGGTTTTCACCTGGTGTTTTTAAAATTTTGCTTTCTCTTAGAATGGTATTTTAGTGGTGCTAATTTCATTGACTTAGGGCCTTTCCACACTATACTGTTATAGTGCTATTATTCCATTTTCAACTTCCTGTGGAATTCTGGGGTTTGTAATTTAGTGAGGCCAAAGAGCTCTCTGGCTGAGAATTCTAAATGTCCCTCCCTAAACTGCAAACCCCAGGATTCCATAGGACATTGAAAGTGGAATAATAGAGCTATAACAGTCTAGTGTGGAAATGGCCTATGTCAACACTATTATTCTATTCTTTTTAAAACTCTTTGAAGTCTGGTAAAGGATGGAAGAGGCATGGGGAAATGTAGGAGGATACCCATGTGGTGACCCTGTGGTAGAGGTGTTGTGGTTAGAATGTTCAGCGAAGACTGGGAAGGTCACTTAGTGGCTTTGGACCAGTCACTGTATCTCAGGTTAATCTACCTCATAGAGTTTTATGGGGATAATAACTGGCACATAGTCCAGTATTTATTAGGCCTTGTCATCTTACTTATCTAAGCACAACATCATAGAGATAAACCTAGAGTGGGAAAGGATGCAACTCATAAAGGCATGCCCAGAGATGGGAAAGGGGACTGCCAAGTTATGGACAGAGTCAGTTTGGAGAATTTCATTTCTTTTTATGACTCAAAATCCACCTCAGTTTCCATTACTGACACCTGCTTGGAAAAATGAAAACATGGTTGCTGGAGCTGGGGGCCAAGTAATGAGGCCAAGAACAACCCAGTGACACTCATGCTTTGGGAACAATTAAGACCTGAGATATGCAGATGCAGGAGCAGCTAGGACATTTAATTTAGATGTGATCAGATTATACCTCTATTTTCATTGCTTTGGAAATTCTTATTTAAATGTATCCTTCTTTCATACAACTCTGAGTATTTAACATAATGCTATAACCAAGGCTGTATTCTTTTTCTTATTATAGGGTCAAGGATAGGTGCTTGCAACATCTAGCAGCTTAAGATTTAGTATAATTATTTTTCCTCCTCCTCCTCGAAAATCCTTTTTAAAAAGTTGGAGTGGCTTTTGTGCTCAAGGAGAAAGATATATGTTCATATACCTAAACATGCAAGGGCAAGTACCAGGGAAATGCCATATGAGATCCTTCATCAGTAGATCGATGTATCTTATGTTATCTAGATCTCTGTAGCTACGTCTCCCAATGCTACCCTCCCAATACTACCCCCCAAACTTCACTTTATAAGCAATGTAGCCCTCATTCTTTACTATTATCCCTTACAGCTGGCCATGAGGCAATGGGAATCTGCAAAGGTCTCTGGGGGTCCACAGGATGTCCCCGCAGATGACATCCTTGTAGCACATCCAGCTACAAGAAAAAAAGCTGGACCTGTCCCTGCTGTTCCTCGTACTCTCCAAGAACACAGAAATGGCTGTGCTGGGTATGTGTGCATACTCTTTGTGATGTACGTTTTCGAGTGGATTTTGGTCATTTCATGGTTGGAACAGAATTTTGATCCCAGCAATGACCAAAAAAGTAAGTTGCAATGGGATAATTCCTACTTACAATCTGCACCTTCATAATTTACAAAAAAAATGTCAGAATCCATATTTCAGGGATTACATTTGGTTTCAACTGTTGGAAAACCTAGTCTTCCTTTCTCCAGTTCAGGTAGGAATCATGTAGACTAGGAGACACCTTACAAAGAGAAGGAGTCCTAACCTCCTAGAGTATAATCCATTGTGGTTGGTGGTTAATGATTGTTCCAAGAGCCAGTAGAAGCAAGATCCTTGGAGAAAAGTTAAATCCAGCACCCAAAAAAGGTGGTTGAAGGTCCTTTTGAGGGTCCCCATCTCCTCAACTGTCTGCAAAAGGTGGAGAATTAGCCTTGACAGAGGGGGGGGGCATGGACAGTACCACAAGCTTCCTGGAAAAAAGGTAAGAAACAAATATGACAAGTTAATAACCCAGTAAAAGATTAGAGAATGAAGCAAAGCATTTCCACACAAAGCAAATAGTGTGGGTGCATGCTGCAGTTCACTGAATCATCAACTCATTGAATCTTGGAGTTGAAAGAGACCACAAGGGCCATCTAATTCAATCCCCTGCCATGCTGGAAAACCAACTAACTCAATAGAATGAGACTACACTGCCACGCTTTGAGTGAATGAAGCAAGAGCCAAAGTGCTTCTTATAAGCTAATACATCTTTGGTCTCTGTCCCTGGCAAGTGGGCTGCATCTTGGAAGGTCACTCTTTTAGATAGAAACTCCTCTGCACCTCCCTTTGCTGATAATATACACACAGATGATGAATAAAGAAACTTAGTGTTATAGAGTGATACAGTATCAACAGGAAGTAGAATAGAGGAAACATCAGGAAATCCAGTTATAATAGTTCCTTTCCTTTTGATCTTTTCTCTTTGACTTCATCTTTTTCCATCTTTCCTTTGATAAGTGATGGCTACTTTCATATCTTTTGTGAGTGATCTTTATCTTGGATCCTTTGTGAACATGTGTTAAGATTGCACTATCTGAAAAAGAGTTTCTCAGATTACAGTTTGCAGTCCAACACTGTACTGAAATTAGGGTATTAAATGGATTTTTCCATTTCAGACTAGCAAATGAACATTTGTAAAACATCCTTGCCCTGTGCCCTTACAGCAAAGTAATTGTAGCAATAGTGATAGCCAGTATAGTGTAGTGGACTAGGATTCTGGGATTACAAGAGTTCAAATCCACACTCAGCCATAGAACCCACTGAGTAACTGGGCGATTCACTCTCTCAGCCTTAGAGGAAGGCAATGGCAAAATCTCTCTGACCAAATCTTGCCAGGAAAACTCTGATAGGGTCACCATAAGTTAAAAATGCCTTGAAGGCACATAACAACACAATAATGACAGTGTGAGTCAGTGTGGTGTAATGGTTTGAGTATTTGACTGTGACTCTCAAAGACCTGAGTTCAAATCTCTGCTCTTTTGTGGAACTCCACTGGGTGACTTTGGGGAAGTTTTACTCTCTCAGTTGTAGAGGAAAGCAAACCTCTTAATAAATCTTACTAAGAAAGCCCTATGAGAAGGTTGCCAAAAGTCATACTCAACTTGAAGGCACATAACAACAGCAGCAACAGCACTGGGATAAGGCAGTTATGATGGGCTGTCTTTGTGAAGGTTGCTTCATATAAGGGAGTGTTTGATGTACAGTCTTTTAAAGGTTTTTAAATATATATGATTCTTAATGATTTGGTTAAGTTTCCTCTGCTGATCTATTGGGCAAAAGCTAGCTAGTAAAAGTCAGTGATTTGTTTTCTTGTAATGACAACCTTTCAAAGTCACAGGAGGCATCTATTGGAAAGATCATGTTACTTTGCATCCCAGCTGCTCTGCATCCCATTTGGGAGAAGGGTGGGACATAAATTAAATAGATAGACAAATAAATAAATATATAATGTATAAATCTCTTAAGTGAGATTAAGCAAAACATAAGAGTAGATAAATAAGTGCCACATGATTAAGCCCCTAAAGTGGACAAATTTTGCAGTGGTCTTCAAATTTGGTTCACACCTAATATAGAAAAGTCAGTGTTTGTCTATTTATGAGTTTATCTGTTTGTCTGCATCAGGCAGTGAAGACCTCATATGATTGGCTGTGTCAGGCAAGAAGACCTCATATGATCAGCTGTCTGTGTAGATTCTATGGAATCCTGGGGTTGGCAGTTTAGGGAGGGTCCTTTTGAATTCTCAAGACAATTCTCTTGGGCTTCAGGCTGGTTGCAATGGAGATGAGGTCTAGCAGCAAGGAGAAGGCCAGTGTATTCCCTCAGAAACCAAACCTCTGTATGTTAACAACTGTGAATACAGATTGGATTGGGGACTATGGAGAAAAGTTGCAGATACAAGACATTTTGGGAATTACAGACACAGAATCTCAAATCTGTGTATTTCAACTGCATCTAATTCCTAAGTAAGGTAAGGTAAAGTAGTTCCTAAAGTATTTCTAACAAGTATTGCCTATGAGAAAATAAAATCCTGGGCAATGCCGGGTAAATACACTAGTGTAATATAAAATTAAGGCTGCTCTCATGTGCACACTTCATTTGCTCATATCAGTAGAAATTTCATTGGAATAAACATGGATAGGATTGGGTTCCACAATAAATTCAGAAGCACAGAGTATCTGGGATTGGCTTCATACTATTTTGTTTCTCATTGCTTACAATGAATTCCATATTTCTCCTCTATTGATCTGGTATGAGTTTCCACCCATTTTCAGCATAGTTGACATGGAGCAGATAAGTGAAATATCTTTCATATATATGGACTCATGGTAATAAAACAGTTAGTACAAAGAAGCCCAGGATCAAAATAGGTGATAAGGTAAATGCTTGCATTTTGTTTTGACTGACAAAAGGCAAGCCAGTTTAATTAAAAAGTTACTTGTTTCTTTTTGCCAGCAAGAAATAGTGCTGCAACAACAGAAAATAGCATTCTTGCTGTGCATAGAGTTGTATTTCACATGTTTGATTCTCCGGCTAGATTTACAAATCAGTCTAGTGTAGAATTAAAAGTGAGCAACCAGTTGGCAGGATTGTAGATATCACAGGTGATTAAGTTCAACATGATATGTTTATTATAGAATTCACGCAGAGTCATCTGATCCAACTGACTTAGTACTTGATATTTAGAATTGCTTAAGTTTCCATAATTTATTTACTGGCATAAATAAGAAACCATTTGGACAGGGTGGCATAGAACATTCCTTGCCTCACTATTTCTTTGCAACCTTAGCACATAAACATTGAAATAATCCACACACACACACACATCCAGAAATCTTTCAAAAGCCTCATAGTGCTACATTTTTGTTTTTCAAATAGTGATTTTTGCAGCTTCAAATTTTTGTTATCCCTTGCACTGTTTAAATGCAAATAGACAGGCACCAAACACACAATAGTGCCTATATGGCAGAGACACCACATTGGACTGATAGCACATCAGACACACAAACAATGATTGCAATCTATATTGCAGTGATACATATTCAGAGCAACTGAATACAATCCAGGGTTCTGTTTCTTTTTTTTAAAAAAAAAGCAATGTGCTATAATGTTCTGGAAGTGGTTGCTGCAATTCTGCCTGAATCTGCTTGATGTTCGGATGAGAGTGACTGACAGATATACTTTCAAATGCTAAAGACATTTTACTGTTACCCACAAAGAGAATGTTTCATGCAAAAATGAATATCTAAGCAAGGTTGACTGCGGAAGTAATAAAGTCTGTTATTATTCTGTTCTAATCTGCAACCTATTATTGTTCCTAAGTCCTACAGTTTTTCATACTTCATTTCTATCTGGTGTTCATGACTATTCTCCCTCACTCGTCTATAATATAAAATACATAGAAGTGTATATGTGTGTGTTCAATTGCTTTTAAACCTATTGCTTTCACCTGTATTAGTCTCTTATTTATGGAGTAAAAAGGCAGTATACATATGTGAATATTTTATCAAGCATACACATTAAAGAAAAATCAAGACATGTTACAACACTAACCTATTGTATTGAAATGACTTTCCCCAGCCAGATATATTGGACTATAGCTTCCATCCCAGATAACAAGGGAAGAAGAGAAAGCTGTCGTATACATTTCTTTGCTTGAATGAAAGATATAGGTTTGACTCAGCCACAAACAACTTTTTTCTTTGGAGATTTTTCTACCTAAAGAAGAAATAAAAGGGGGAGGAGATTTAATTTTTTAAAACTTGCTTGACCACCCACCTTCAAAAATCAAACTCTGCTTGGTTTGTTGAACTGTAGTCATTTTTAAAAGTTTGTACATTTCTGGTATTTCATAGAGTTTTTCCCAACCATGTTTAATTAGTATACATTTTAGATAAACAGAGCTATAACATCTAAACTGATTGTTGGCATTTGGAATTACCTTGTGTATCATTATAGGTGATAACTGATGGAAACTGGCAGATCATTTCTAATTTTCGAAATAGTCATGTGTATGTACATTTGAATTCTTAATGGAAACAGCACAGAAAGGCATTTCCCCCTGGTAGAGTTGGCTGCTATAGTTTTACTTATTTTCTTAAGAGAAAGGGAAACACAATGCTTACATTCCATGCATTGCTATGGTGACAGCAAGAAAGTGCAGCTGGAGACCTGAAGCAAAAAACTGAGGTAATGTTGAGCCCAAGAGACTCAGTAAATATTAACTATGTTGAAGAAAGCTAAGAAGGGTAGCCAAAAATATACTCCTTTTAATATTGATGAGTCAGTTTTTCAGGAACTGGGGAAAAATATGCTATCTTGAGATTAGCTATGACTTCTAAATAATTGTTATGGGTGTTTCAGAATTTGACAGTATGACATTCCTTTTAGTGCATGCCAGCATTTAAATATTTGGCTTCAGGTCTGGTTTTGCAGAAGTCTCATATTTCAGATTTCTTCTCAGAGCCAAAGAGTTATGGATGGGATGCCCTGTTCAGTCAGTTTGCCACTCTGATTCTACATTAGACTACCAAATTCTACTAAATGAACAACCCCCAAGGAGAAAGTGGACTTTTTCCTAGAGGGACTATGGGTCAGACATCCATTCTTGCCATCAGTTCTGTCAGGGTCAGCCCAAGACATTTTGCTGCTTGAAGTAAAAGATGAATTTGAATCCAGGTAAGCTGATAGTTTTATCATACTTCAGTGGGCAATTGCTCCCCACCCCTGCCAAACAGGCCTTTCTTCTGCCAGAATCTCTACTCTACTCCACTCCTTTCCCCTCTTGTGTCTTGTGTAAGTCCTAGAAGGGAAGCCTCCATTGGCTTTATTGTTCTGCAAACAAAGAGCACTTTGTATTGGCAGTTCTGAATATGGCAATAACCATGTGCCATTAGTCCTATTCAGAACTTACACACAGATGTCAAGAGTGGGGAAAATGTGTAACCTTATTCCCTACATTCAACATGTTATAAAAAATAAGCCTGGCAGAACTTTACTGAGGGTTTCTGAGAGTTCTTAATGAGGCTTTCTGGGAGTTGTAGTTCAATTAGCTTAAACAGCATCAGAATAGTTCTGCTTTAATAGTCAGGAAAAGATCTCCTGTTGAAATGTGGCAAAGCTAGATTCTTCTTCGTGCAGGACCAGTGAGTCAGCAGGACCGTTCAGTTTGCCCGTAGTTCATTTGGGAATGTGGAAAAGCACTTTATACCAGGTCAGATCATTGTCTTTTCAGCCTAGTAGAGTCTACTCTTGCTATCATTGTTTTGCCAGGGTCTCAAGCGTAGCGGAATAATAGTACTATAACAGTGTAGTGTGGAAATGGCCATAGAGCTAGTTAGTTTGGGTGGCCTGAAGTGTCCTCCCTTCTTGGCTCTACCTATCCTGACCCCTTTGTGATGTAAACTGACACTCTTAGGGATGTTTCTCTGACCCTTCTCATGACTCCTCTCTCTCTTCCCAGTTTTTCCCAAAGAATGCAGCTAGATTAGGATAGCACCCTGAGTAATTTTGGTATCTTAGAATGGAGTTCCTATAGGAAATCCCTTTACTTTGTTTCTTTAAGCTATTGGTGTCTTTGCTCCTTAATCAGTAATAATGTTCCACTGCAGACACACAACTTTCTGCCAGGCCTTAATTAGGGTCCCACTTGATTTCCATGTTTGTTATAGTTAGTTCTTTGTTAACTTTACTGACCTCCCATCATTCCTCCTTTTGATGACTAACTGAATCCAGGATTCAATTTGAAAAATGTAGAAACAACTGAAAAGGCACCTGTGGGACTGCACAGACAAAGGGACTGGTTAAAACCTATTGATTTCAATGAGTTTAAGTATGCCTATACTAGCACAGGGCCAGGATGTATGCAGTGGTAGCTTCTGTTTGCCATGCCAGTGGAGTGGTGAGTCCATTCTGGGTTTTAATCTAGACTTTATCCAAGATGTTGAAGTCTACTCCCAAACAGATTCAGCATCCTTTAAAGTCTGCATTAAAGCCTGGAGTGGATTCACAGCTCCACTGACATGAAAACTAGCAACTGTCTTTGGCTGCTGAAGGGTTAGTTTTTAAAGCTGCAGGATTCTTGCATGTCACTTGTGTATGTTTTCCCTCCTAGGGTTCTCCAGCAACATCTCAGCTCAGAAGACAACATGAGAGAAACTTGTTATAGCAGTGTGGCCCCTGATTGTCAAGGGATTCTCTTGCCTTAGCGATTATTCAAGTGTTGTGTTTTTCAGAGGTTCTTGTGCCAGAGAATGGAATGTATCTTCCATTAACAGTCACTACTTTCCATTTTAACCATAGGTCATTGAGAGTTTGGAAATACTCGCTCATACACTGCCTCTCCTACAGCTCATAAGTTGTCAACTGGCATACAGATTTTCATGTCAGCTTTTATTATAGCCTATGGAGCACTTTCAGGTGTATGTGTTAATTGTTTCCCATGTTTATGATGAAAGGAACACTGAAAATAGAAAGTGAGTAACAACCATCTGAAAAACAGTAATATGCCATTATAACAATAAGTTGTTGGTGTCCAGAGCATACAAGAACAGGTGGCGGAACTCTCCTGTTGCCAAAGCTCAGAATACTAGGTGTAAGAGTCTGTAAATCTTGGGTCCTGTGGCTGCTAGAGAGAACAGGGACCTTTAAAGCACTCTGCTTTTCAGGTCTGTGAAAGGACCAGGTGTTGGAATTTGGAGACTGAAACAGACCCAAAGGGACTGTATTCTATAGTGTTGATCGTGTTTTCATCTGCCCATACTGATGGAGAGAAGGGAAGTTTAAATACAGTGAACAACACACACGCGCGCGCGCGCACACACGGACACATCTTCCAAGCAGAAATATGCAGGAAGGACCTCTGTGATCAAGCCGCATGAGAAAGCATTGACTTTGCATTAGCTCAAATGTATTGTTGCTAAAAGAAGACATGAAAGAGCCATTATTACCTTGCTAGTGATGGATGGACTTCAGCTGCACTTATATAAAGATCACCACATTACATCAAGAAGTATGCCAGACCCTGGGGATTTTTTATTTTGAAATCACAGTTCCCAGAATCTCCCAGCTAGTACGGCATGGGGTTGGGGGATGTTTGAAGTTATAGTCTCAGGCCAATAACATTTCCAAGTTCTGCACTGCATTGTGCACATGCATTTCACCTCTCTGCAATGGCTTCCATCTTCAATTTGATGGAGGAAAGACACTGATATACAGCAAGCAGCGCAGAGTTTGGGACACATCAAATAAGAAGGTAAAAAAAGCTCCTTTTCATCCCCAAAGGTGAACATTAAGGTGAATATTTGTGAAATTGACATTGTTGTAGTAGTAGAAGTCGTCGTCATCATCATCATCATCATCATCATCATCATCATCATCATCATCGAAGTAATGGCAAGAAGTATAGATAAAAACAAACACTAAAAAACAGAGTAGAACCAATATCAATGTATGTAGACTATGGCCATTTCCGCATGAAGCGAGGGAATCGCTCTGTGCCGTTACTCACCGGATCTTCTGGCTCCTCGGTCTGGTCCAGGGTGAATCGGAGCAGTGTGTGGTCTAGATCCGCATTGCTCTGGCTTCCAAAATGGCAGCTTCCAGTTGGTAGTGGGTCCCAACCAACCGCGAAGCTCGCCACGCCTAAAGCCTGTCCTCCGCAGATCGCAGGCTCGCATTGGTGCGAGCCTGCAAATCTGCACGAGGGAGCAGGAACACAATGGCGGGTTCTAGGAAAATAAAGACTTGTTTTTTGCGGTCTTTAAAAAACACACTGGAGGACCACTTGGGGTCGTTTTGGAGCGGACTGAGGTGCGGATCTCCAGTGAGTAGTCTGCTCCTAGTCCTCTCCAAGGTGCAGACGTCCTCCGTGGAGGATGGACTGCACCGTTTTAATTCCCCCGTGTGGAAAAGGCCTCTGTCACAATACTTATATATAGAAACTAAAATATCATCTGAAGTTATCATTTGCATCATCTAAGTGCATTGCTCCAAATGTTTCCATGAGTTGTCTGGCTTGTTTCCACATGTCCCTATGATGATTACTACAGCTAATGCCAGCAAACTAAATTGCAGCAAAGTTGTCTGTGTCTCCATTTGGTTTTTTAACTTTATGTCTTAGTTTTTCCCATATAACAAGATCCCAAATCTTAGCAGGCCATTTCTCAATATTTAAATTGTCAGCAGTTTTCCTGTTAGCAACTTGTGCAACAACAACACCAATAGATACTATTGCTTTCAGTGAGATGGAATCATCACCAGCATTTTGTGAACAACAGTTCCACAGTCTATGTGCGCACACAAAAAATGAATGTTCTTTCAATCGTTACTTAAAAACTGGCTCCGTAGTATAAAAAGTACATTAGAAAATGCTGAAATCCCCCCCAGATTTGATGGAACTCTCATTATAGAATTTTATAGTTCTGTTGTTACTGCACACTAACCCTTCGTTCACCTTCTTGCATGTATGTGAGCGCACACATACACACATTATGCACAGTATGCAGTTATATTTTCCACTCAGGCTCAGCTTTGCCTTTTCATAATGAGGCTGGGAAATACTGTATTACCCAGAACTTTTTTTACTCCTCATAAAAGTAACTCCTTCTGAGCCGGCCTCCTGTGCGTGCTCCGGACCACCAAGTCTTTTTCTTAATGAATTTCCACACTGTTGTAATGAAACACCACCATTCAGGGAGAGAGAGTTTGAGTAGTAGGCTTACCAAAGTCCAGCCTTCCCTCACAAACTATGCCATACATTATTGTGATATATAGTGTGCATTTTGAGAAGCTCTTGTTGAAGCACAGAACTGTTACATGTATTGCCAAGTCACTGGACAAGTGGCTTTTCTGGTTCTCAGCACTCAGTTGCAAAACTTAATTTTATTGCCGCTAGCCTATCTCATGCCTTCTTTTCCCCAATTTGTTATTACATTTTCAGGTCGGCTTACTAGAAAGTCAAGATGACTAAAATAAAATTCATAAAATGACATAGAAATGTAATGATTGGGAAGTGCAACAACAACCACAACAATATTTATTTCTTACCTACCTTTCCCTATGGATCAAGACAGGGAACGACAACAGATTAAACACATAACACCAGTTAAAAGGACATATAAAACCAATACATATAAAAGCCAACCAATCAGTACTTTAAAATGTATAATTTAAAAATAATCTGGATAGATCTGCTGGATGAGACTGGTTTTTACTGCTGACAGCATATCTGCCTGACAGATCTCCTCCAGCAGGTCATTCTACAATGGGGGGTGGGGGTGGCCAAAGAAAATGTCCCTGAGTAACAGTTGTCAGCCATGACCATTTCTGCACTACACTGTTAGAGTGCTATTTCAACATCCTATGGAATCCTGGTGTGTGCAATTTAGGGAGGGGCATTTAGAATTCTCAGCCAGAGAGCCCTTTGGCCTTAGTAAACTACAAACCCCAGAATTTCACAGGATGTTGCAAGTGGAATAATAGCACCATAACAGTGTAGTGTGGAAGGCCCCTAGTTCTGGCCAAATGAAATAGATGTCCCACAGAAAACCTGAATGAATGGACTAGATTATATGGGAGAAGGTGATCCTGTAGGTAACCTGGACCCAAACTTTGTAGGACTTTAACTGTAAAAATCAACACTTTGCCTGGAAACTAACTGGAGGTGCTTTTAATATTGGTACAATATGATTGCTTCTAGATGTGTCAGTACCCAATCTGGATGCTATGTTTTTAACTAACTGAAGGTTCTGAATTTGGTACAGAGGTGGTCCAATGTACAGCATATAGCAGAAGTCCAGCCTGGATGTTATCAGCACTTACACTACCATTGCTGCAGTGTAGAGCGCTCTTGTTCAGACCCTACCCATTCAGGAAACCATATCTTCTATTTAGTGATAACACTCTGGACGGAATCCTGCAGGCGGTGTATGCTACCTTAACCTCCTGTTATGCCAACATACATACTTTTTCTGGTGATTACAGAAAGAGATATCCAGTACCTCCTTGTAGTCCTTCCCCCCTCATGCAACCTTAGCTTGAGTCACTGGGACCCACACCACCTCCGTATTTAAATGAATATTTAAGAGAGTGTTTCAGAATTTAAACATTAGCTATTTAAACAAACAAATATTTTAACAGGGACAAAAAAAGAACCTTTTCTATGATGGACCTTATTCTAATTGTATATCCTTCAGTCTCAGCGCTTCTAGTAGGGTAGTCAGACTCACATCCGCGAAAATGATGCAGCTCTTCAAACAAAAGACATGCGGTTATCCTAGTTCCTTTTCTGTGAAGCACAGGCCCTAATTGCTTGCTTTTGATCAAGACTTCATTTAGCTCTGCTGGCTAGTTTTAAGCTATTGTGTTAGAACACATATAGAAGTGTGTGTGTATATGTATGTGTAGCTCATGATATGCAGCAGATAATAGACAGCACCCCTGAACCAGCATTTCTGTCTTGCTGTGTTGTCAGACTTCCATGGCTATTTCCACACTAGACTGTTATAACACTATTATTACACTTTCAACATTCTATGGAATCCTGGAGTTTGCAGTTTAAGGAGGGGCTGGTCGTGAAAGTGGAGTAATAGTGCTATAACAGTCTAGTGCGGAAATGGCCCATGTTATAGTAAAACCAAAAACAGGTC
Organism: Ctenosaura bakeri; assembly: GCA_948474755.1. Taxonomy (NCBI): domain Eukaryota; kingdom Metazoa; phylum Chordata; class Lepidosauria; order Squamata; family Iguanidae; genus Ctenosaura; species Ctenosaura bakeri. The sequence continues at coordinate 296,841 of CAOLHI010001323.1, forward strand.
ACATAGATCTGAATTCTATCCAGTGCCCATCCCTGGTATATAGGATAATGCAAAAACATGTTTTGAACATTAAGGGGACATTATTTAATGGTATGTTGTTGTTACTTGAATTATAATTAGTAGCACTGAAGCACTTCAGGAATTCTAGAAGAATTGAGGTTTATAACTTGTACAACAAGGGTGAGGAACCTTTCACCATCTAGATATTTTAGACTTCATCTTCAAGAAGTCCCTGCCAGAATAGCCAATGGCAAGGTGATAGGGGAATTATAGTTCAGAATTGGTGGCAGTTGAAAAGTTCCCTAACCATACCTTGCAACATGGGTGGTCAAATGTATAGGGTCCAGGGGCCAATTTTTTCTCACTCAGACCTCCCTGCAGACTGCACAAACCCAAATAAAGGTTGAATATCCTTTATCTGAAATCTGAAATGCTCCAAAATTGAAAACACTTGAAAAGCAGAACCCAGTTTTCTCCCTATAGGGAATATGGCCATTTCCGCATGGGGTGAGGGAATTGCCCCACGCCACTACTTACCGGATCTTCTGGCTCCCTGGTCCAGTCCAGGCTGCTCCGGAGCAGTGCGTGCTCATCGCTCCACACTGCTCCGGCATTGAAAATGGCAGCTTCCAGTTGGTTGAGGGTCTTGACCAACCACTGAAGCTCGCCAGCCTAAAGCCCGCCCCCAGCAGATCTCAGGCTCGCATTGGTGCGAGTCTGCAAATCTGCACAAGGGAGCAGGCTTGCAGTGGCGTGCTCCGTGCTTTTGAAAGACCTGATTTTTCCGGTCTTTCAAAAGCATGCTGGACGACCACTTGGGGTTGTTCCAGAGTGGGCTGAGGTGCGGATCTACATTAAGTAGTCCAGACCCAGTCTGCTCCCAGGTGCAGACATCCTCCTTGGAGGACGGACCGCACCGTTTCAAATACCCCGTGCAGAAATGGCCTGTGAAACAGTTACAGAGGTTTGCTTGGGACCATGCATGCGTGCAGTCCCAGGAATGCCTTTGTAATTTCCTTATGTTCCCTTCAGGAAGAAGGTGAGAGTAGAAGACCTGATGAAAGAGCAGATCCTGCATTGAACAAATGGTACATTACTTACAACAATTACACAATGTTATACAGTGGCCCCCTTGATTTTTGCATGGGTTTGGGGCACAAAACCCTTGCAAAAATAAAAAAACCATGAATAACTCCCCCTGCTCAACTGAGCGCTCCCCTCCATTCACTTGTTTTTTGCATGGGCATACTGCCTTCCTTCTAGGCACATAGGCAAATAGCAAGCAAATGGGAGGGGTTAGCCATGTGCCTTCTATGCACACGAATGTGCCTTCTGTGCACACAAGGCTGCCCACTGTCATTCAGTTGTCTATTGCCTGAGTCCGTGAAAGGAAAACATGCATGTCCAGGCAAAAGGCAGGGGAATGGGAGGGGGCTAATGGATGTAGAGACAAGCGGCCACTTCTTAATAACCAAATTCACAAAGGTCGAACTCAGAAATGTAGAGGGAGGACTGTATATACAACAGTATATCATTTAGAATAATTTAAATTTACAATTTAAGGTGTATATGAAACACAAATGGATTTTGTGTTTAGACTTGGGTCTCATTTCCCAGATATCTTATTATGTATTTATGCAAATATCCCAAAATCTGCAAAGATCCAAAATCAAAAATACTTCTGGTCCTAAGCATTTCAGAGTAAGGCTACAGAGTAAGGCTGTACATCCATTTTCCTCTGCAGTTCCTCTTATAAGAGGAAGTGTGTCTCATCACTTCCTCTCACTATTTGGATAGGTACTGCAGAAAAAAATGGAAATATTTGGGGATAGTATGGGTTTCTGGGGTGCTTGTAGGGAAGGGGTATTTTCATGTTTACATGTATTAGGGGTCTTTCTTTGGGGTTTAGGGGCAAAAGTTAGACCATTTGAAGTGTCTAGAAAGTTAGAAGGAATTGGTGCTTATCAGGGGGCTTTAAGGGCCACAAAAATGGAGTTTGGAGGTTGCAATTTGTTCATCCTGCCTTACAACAACATTATAAAGTTGGCTAGGCTTATTTCCATGGTGGAAGGTACTGAGCAATAGTGGTTTGGCTCAGATTACCACTATACTACTCTAGCTCATAATTTGTTATATAAAATATTAATAGTAGTGGAAGAATTGGCAAAGCCTTCATTTTAAACAGGCGTTCATCTAAGGATTTTAAAATTCTAATCTCTGTCTTTATACTTCTAGTACCAGTTCTCTCTGGCTTCAGAAAGAGAGTTTCTGGGGAAAAATCTAGAGTAAACAAAGATTTGCATCTATTTTTTTTCTTCCAGATTTTTTTTAAAGATGCTGGATATATTCAAGTTGGTTGTTTTTCTGTTATTGGAAAGATGGCTCGTAAAGGTCTCTTTAATTAGAGAAAAGCTGCTAGTTAACAATAAAGACTGGAATTTGCTTTGGAAGAGGGCATGGGGTGAAATGATAGTTTGGCACAAAGTACAAAACCACATCACTTCTAAGCTGTGATTGGGCTGAAAAGTCAATAGGCCAGTTTTGTGCTCCGCAGAACACTGACGTCTTTCTGAAAGAAACAGTTGGCATTTTAAAATTGCTTGCTCTATATCTGTGCTGCAGACAAGGTTCTTAAAGTTTGAACATCAGCAAATGAATATTGATTTGAAGTCTAGGGGGTGAGGGAGGCTAGAGAGTAAGCATCCCATGGATTTCCGAAACTTGTCATAGTATAACATTGTAGGACCGTTTTGAAACAGGAAATGATTTATGTAGAACTGATCAGTGCTGAGTAGAATAATATCAAGATTTTATCCAGAACTTGGAAATTCTAGATGTGTTTGAGAAAGGAACACTTCCACACATAAGGACTTGCCCTAACCTTGGCAGCATGAACCTCTCAGGCAAAGGATTTGGGGTCTGCCGTGAATAGTTAGTTACTTAATTTATTGTGACATTGGCTGAGATCCTATGAAGTATATATGTAAGTACATATCATCTCCTGACCCAACTTTCCAAATCTACTTTAACAGCCAGGAGCACATTGAGCAACAGAGGACTGTTGTGCTGGCAATCAGGGGGCATCAGGATGACTTTTCCAGCCACTTCCTGCCAGTAATCTGCAGTGTGATGAGGAGTTGTGACAGGTGTCCTGCTTCTGATTGTCACATCATAGCTCTCTGGTGGGAGGGAGTAGAAACATCATCTTGTAGTGCCTCAATCATCAGCAGAACAGACCTTGATTGTTCAGAGTGGCTGCTGGCTCTTAAGGTAGGGTTTTGTCGGGGGTGGGATTTGCAATAGTGGCACAATCATAAATATGGATGTATAAGTTCAACTTATGCATCCGTAATTGATCAACGGGATTCCATCCTCTATTTCTACAGACTGGAAAAGGAAAAAGTGTCAAACCAAGTTGGTTGGCTTTGGGTACCAAATGTGCAATTTGGGAGTGTTCTTTTGTTACTATGGTTCAGGCCTACCCAGTGATAGCACTAGATATTTCCTTTTGATATCAAATTCATTTGGCCTTCCTCTGCCACCCCGCTCCACGTATTTGCGAGGCCTCCGGACAAGCATGCACACAGGTGCGGCCGGTAAGTGTTGGACATTCCATTCTCCACCTAGGCAGGCAAAACAAAGCCACTCCGTTGCTTCAGGGACCTCCCTGGAAACACCTCTTTCTTAAGTACGACCCTAAACAAAGACGCCTGGGCTCGAGCCGATAGTCTGATAATGCCAAGCTATTTGCATACTGGCTATACTATTGTTAAATCTGTGCTAAGCCCATCATGTTAAACTTGACCTTTGCCAGAGCTTTGTCCCACTCCAAACTCGCATTGTTCTCACCGAGTATGGCATGGCCTGTAGGCACAATTCACCCTATAAAAACTCCCCAATTCCGAGACCACCTCGGATTGCTCTGGACTTACATCCCGCCTTGCTGCAGTTTTGTCTGACGAGCTCCCCTCAGTGAACCGCACTGAGCTTTCTTCCCCACCATCTTCCAGTTTCTTCAGGACTACGAGAAAAGATGTCGTATCACCTGTTTCCCCCGAAACTCCTTATTTCTAATTCTTACATTAGCTGCGTGATTGTGGTGTCTTTACTGTTTGTTTGTCTGTTAATAAAAACATCATTTTTGCTATTTTAAAACTGTCTGACTGCTTGACTGACCTGACTCTGTAGACATTGGGTTACAAGATCCCTGCTAAATTACCCTGCCTCTCGCTAGCTTTAGTGAGTGCTCCAGTTAGTTTCCCCAACTTTGTGTTTGTGTTTTGGTTATTTGGGCGCCCCTCCCAGGAACCCCAGAGAACAGGGTAACACTTTTGCTCCTCTGCTTCAAGCTCCAAAATATCATTCTAGCCCCATCATACAGATACAGACACATACTTATCTGTAGTGACTGCTGAAAGATTTTTTTTCCTATTTCCAGTATTTTTCCAGTATAATGCTGGTGTTAACTAAAGAAGGATGCACAAGAAGGAGATACAAGCAGACTTGAGAGAACTCCAGTATTGTCAGAAGTACAAAAATACTTCAGGAAAAAAAAAATAACATTGTGGTTTGGTGGACAGAAGGCTAGGACTGCCATTAGGCATAATGGCAACCACGCAATTGCTAGCTGGTTTTGCTTAAGTCATTGCCATAGTTCTGCCTCCAGGTCAAGGATGGGTACTTTCATCATAATGCTAAGCATCATGACTAAGAAGTAAGATGGATTTCAGTGGGACCTCAGCTGGGATTTCAGCTTGGAAACATTGACATTTTTATTGTAAAACACACAGCACTCCCAGTCAATTTGACCAGTGAAGGATTCTGGTACCCATTGTCCCCCCTATCCCCGCAAATACCTTTCTAAACTCTGGACTTATGAAAAAGTAAGTGTCCATAGTGTAATGTTTGCAGCAAATCCATTCCTTGATCTGGGCCAGGTTTGTTGGAATATTCTGGACTGGGTGTATATAATCCACCCCAGGTTTTGCACTGTGTCTCTGGGAAGGCTAGAACAGTTAGCCTGTGGCCTTTGATAGGGAAGGCACTACAGCACAATAGTCTCCATCTTTTAAGTATCTGAGAATCCTATAGTCATATTTCTGAGCACTAAGAGCTCCAAACACAACACATGGAACTACCAATTTAGTAGTCTGAGAGTCTTATCAAAACCCCCCAAAAGGAGGAGGCAGAGTAGGACAGTAAGGATGCAAGAATTATTACTTTTTAGCCAGGCTGGGTACTGGTGAGATCTTTGAAATGAAATTATAAAAACTGGGAAATGAGCTTGTACTGGTGATGGTCCAAGACATTTTAGTCAAGATGGTGCCTCCCTCATTCTGTATACAAAAAAAGAAACCAACCATGTTCAAAGTCAAAAAACATAGAAGAAATAGCCAGCCCAATACATTGTGCTACCTGTACTCAGTGATGCCCTCCTTCCTTCTTGATCAGAATTGTGTCAATGCTGGTGAGAAATCAGCATTTTCTAACACATGCAAAGGCAGTAGGCTCAGGCATGACAGACATAGCTCACTCCTCTATTGTCTTGTTTTGTTGCTGTTCCTTGATCATCAGCCACCTCCACATTTGCTTTCCAAGGCAGATGCTTCTCTCTAGGTAATGGTAGGGTCAGGCCTACAGCAGACTTATGTATAATAGTATTTTGAGAAGAACTTTTGAGGGCACTTTCCTTTGGGGTGGGGAGAAAACAAGCAATACTGTTAAAGTAGCACAAGTCAAGACTGATCTTTCTTTTCAGCAGCATAATGAAGTTGGGTCTTCAACGTCTTCTATAGTACCAGAGATCATCAGGCCGATTTAGGGGATGCTGGTTATATGGTCCGCACCACTCAATATATGAAGTTTAGGGATAGCTGCCTCAATCTACCTATTGATAGGGATGGCCCTGATGGAGAGTTGCTTGGACATCTCTGTGTACAGTGTTCACTGGTTGACGTTTTAATTTATAGCCTAATGCTCCTTTACAGTATGCCCCAGTCCTATATTCAGTTCCTTTTGGCTAATGGTTGATCAGACTAGGCAGGAGCATGACTTTTACACCAGAATGTATGATATACTTAGGGACATAAACTTTGATTTGATTTGTCCTTCCATGGTAAATGGGAAATTCAAGAGTTTTTCTCCATATTATGAGACAGGGTGATTTTTTAAAAAATTTTGTTTTGCTAGTTTCAACCAGCAACAAATCTTGACAAGAAAAACCCTGTGATAGGTTTGCCTTAGGGTTGCCAGAAGCCAGAAATGACTTGAAAGCACACAACAACAACAACAACAACAACAACAACAACAACAACAAACTTTCAGAGCAATTTTCTATATTTTTGAGACTGTAAAATATGCAAAATAGTAATATTCAAAGAGCAACAGCCTTGCTATATGACTAGTACAAACAGCAGTGGTGGATATGTCACTGATCATTTTGTGATCAACCAACTTATTCTTGGGGCACGTTGTGTCTGCTGAGCTTCACAAACATTTCAGAGATGGTGAAAATATGACCAAAAGAAAACTTGCTTTGACTCTTAGTCATGGGGGCTGAAGAATCCTCAGCAGGCTTTTTTACCAAGCTGACACAGCTTATCTGGGGCAAACTTGCTGAGAATGAGCTTTTTTGATCCTAGATACACTGCCACTTTGCTAGGGTATACTCTGTTGGCATGTTTTGCAGCCAAAGTCCTGTAACTTTGCAAGACTTTGTAAGATGCTTGACAGAAACAGAGAAATCTGTTCCTAACCTGAAGTTAGAATGATAAAAGACAGAGAACCTGTTACCTTGCCAACTGTTGAGTCACTGTTCAAGGCACAAGAGTTGTGCTGGATTGATTGGTTGGCAATCCCACCTATTTGTATGTATCTTTCATAATTTCTTCCATTCTGGATGGTAATCAATCATGGACATGGTTGGGAAAGCTTATGAATAAAATAAAATAGAATAATTAAAGCCTGGGAGTGAGTGAGGTGTAGTGGTTGGTGTGTTGCATTAGGAACTTTGGAGCCCAGGGTTCAAATCCCCACTTGTTTATGAAAACCTGCTGGGTGGACACATCATACACATTAGACTCAGAGGAAGATGATGGCAACCCACTCTGAACAATTTTTGCCAAGAAAACCCCATGAAAGATTCTCTTTAGGGTTGCTGTAAGTCAGAAAAGACTTGAGGGCACAGAAAAATAACACTTAAAGGCAGTAAAGCCAATAAGTCCCCAATACAGTACTATCACGGCAGCTCTGGCATTGGTTCCTATAGAAAAACCCTTGATCCCACTGAAACATCTTATTGTTGTGGTCACTTTTATATATATATATATTTAGTGCTGTTGATTTTTGTAACTGTCAACTACTTTGGTGCATTTGCCAGTTGGACAGTATATTCATTTAGTAGATAAAAAAATAAAATTGTGATCGTTTTAATTTTGGGTTTTTGTGGGTTACTGAGTAATATGTTTCACTGATTTTGAAAGGACTGATGGAAATAGGTTTGCACAGAACTGTAGCTGACTGCTGGACTGCAACACCTATCATCCCTTACCATGGGCAATGTTGTCTAGGGCTGGCAGGAACTGTAATATACCAATATTGGGAAGGCTGAATGTTCCTTTTTCATGTGTAGGGCTGGCTATGTAAATAGCAATTACAGGTGTCTCTCCCCCCTCCAGGAACCTTAGGCAAAATTGTCTCATGCTAAATTCCAAATATCATGGAGTGTATTTGAGCCCGGAAAGCTACCATTTTCCCTGGCCAACACCATAAAACTCTGGTGCCAGCCCCCACAACTTTTGAATTTAGTGAAACTGGATGTACAAAAACTGCTGTTTGACTTAAGAATCAATTTCTTCTCCTAGTGAAGGAGAACAAAAGTTATTTTTCGAAAGCCCCACCCACTCCTGCTTTGGAATGGAAGCTGTTTTGAGGCCCCTTAAACTGCCCCTGCTTTCTTTGGCACCAAATACTCTGCAGCTTCTATAAAAGGAAGCAGGAAGAGGTTTCTCAAAGACTGTTCACCAGCTCATATTTGGAGGCGCTTCGTCACTCTGTCTTTCAACAGGTTTGTGTTGCTTCCCCTTCTCTGTGCTTTTATGGGTCTCTGGAGTAGTCAGCTTTTATAAGCCTCTCAGTCCATTTGAGTTTGTTCAGTCTTACTTGTTTGTGTGCGCATAACCCTGGCCAAAATACCTCCTTTCTAAAATGATCCACTTATGCCACCCATGACCTCCTTTGCCCCTTGCCTGACATCATCAGCCACTATAGCTTAGGCCATTTCCGCACTACGTTCTTATAGTGGGATTGTTCCACTTTCAACATCCTATGGAATCCTGGGGTTTGCAGTTTCGGGAGGGGAGAGGCTTCACTGTGCTTCAGTGGAAGATTCAGATTTATTTGTAAGTTGTGCAGCTATAGGGGACTTTGAATTAATCAAATTAATAAGCTAATTTAAAACAATCAAATTAATTACATTTAATAAGCTATAGCAGTAATTATTAATGCAAGTCTGAGGCCATTTCTGCACTAGACTATTATAGTGCTATTGTTCCACTTTCAACATCTTATGGAATCCTGGGCTTTGCAGTTTAGGGAGGGGCCTTGAGGCTGAAATCCCAGGATTCCATAGGATGTTGAAAGTGGAATAATAAGACTGTAACAGTTTAGTGCAGAAGTGGTCTGAGAAACCATTGTTCTCTTAATGCTTAGATTTCAATTCTCAGAAGCCCCTGTCAGCATGGCAAAGAGTAAGGGATTATGGGAGGTGTAGTCTGAAACATTGAGATGCACAATGGTTCCCCATGCCTGTAGTGTTGGAAAGTCGTTTAGCAAATCCTTTTACATCCTAATTCTATGCATGTCTATGCTAGAGTAGTTCCCATTAGGAGCAGTATGTTTTACATCCTGGTGAGTATGTATGGGATTACAGCCTTACTCAGATTAACAACATCCATTTTGTGATAGTTTTATGTTTCTGAGTGCGTGTGTGTGTGTGTGTGTGTGTATCTGTCTCGGTATTGTTGTTGCTTGATATTGAACTGTGTGATCACCTTTGAAATTTTAGACTGAAACTATGTGCATGTATCTGTGTCTGTGTTGTTGTTAGATTTTAAACTGTGCAATCACCTTTGAAATTTTAGACTGAAACTCTCAGCATATTTAGATTTGAGTGATTTTCTTCCAAGTAAGAAAACTGAAATAACTTTCTTCAGTGTGTTCCTTACATTCCTTTCAGTCAGAACCAGCACTAGCCTCGCTACAGCCTAAAAGGAATTTAATTTCTGTTCAGTCTCACCATGTCACATTAGAAAAGATGTCAGTCAGTGAATTCTTGAGACTGTCAGAAGGAAAGTGTGCAGAGATTTGGGAGAAGGCTTACTCAGGCCAGTGTAGGCAGCGTTGTCAAAACAAATTTACTGCCCATAATTATACGTGTACTATATAATAATGGACTGCCCATCTTACTTGGGAAGCCACTGCTGGCTGGATAGTCATTTGGATGGTCAGCCTCTGAAACTGCAGACGTACAAATGAGTGGTACTTTGTTTTATTTATGAGGCTGAAAATGCATTTTAAGATTCTGTGCTGTAAACCGGCTGCCGCAAATGCTACATCTCTTAAGGCACTGCAATGAAGCATTGGCTCTAAAGGACTTTTCACTGCCAAAAAGGAACCCACAAAACCTATGGGCTTAAATAAGGTCTCCAGAATGCCTTGCTTGTGCTTTCACCGTTCGTAAACTCTTTGAATGAAGCTGAAGTGGCTTTTTCATCCTGCTGCTAGAAGACTGGGTGCTAACAAGAGCCATTTTAGGGCATTGGAGCACAGTCATGGAACTGATCGAGGAAGGGGAATTTCTTATGTACACACTTGTTGTATGCTCCATGTGAAAACAATATGTCCAACCAGCTTGGAGTGTGTGGAGGGGGGACAGAAGGGGGGACGTGGCCACAGTGCGCGGGACATGGCTGTGGTGCGTGGGGGTGTGGCTGCGGCATGCAGGGACACGGCTACGAGATGGGATGCCCCAAACACATTGCCACCAGGGGCAAACCACCCCCATAGCCCCCTGTTGCTATGCGACTGTGACAATTACTTCTGGCACCGGTTTTAATGGTATCTCACTTTTAAGGCTGGTCCAATGGGCAGTTTTCAAATATATTATGTCTTAACTCTCCATGGTATTTTTATGTTTCCTTTAATGGTTAACACTGCTCTGTTGTTTGTGAATAGAATCTGATGCTAATCTTTGTACACACTAAAATAGAAAGCACATGTTTTATTTTATTCCTAGGTTCTCTGTCACCTTTGGATTCCTTCTTCAAACATATTGCCTTTTCCACTCATTCATTTATTTCATGTTGCTTTGTGTTGTCAAAGGTATCATTTCATAATCTGCAAACCATTTTTTTTGAACAAAAGCTGAGGACACTTCATGAGGCAGGAAAAATGTACAAGTTTGTGTCCAGTGTTGTTGCTTGAGGAGTACATTGGCTTGGAGCCTAACAGGCATCTGGGAATGGAAAATGGGAATGGAGGCAACCTTTCCTTTCACAGATGGAGTCAAGATCGAGCAGAAGATCCTGCTACAAAAGAGGATCCCCTTAGGCAATCCCACCACTGTGGCCAAATGAGGAGATATTTACTCTAAACCCACCCAATGTGAAGACTTCTATGATGTTCTCTGCAAACACTCAATGCTAGGGCTGTCCCTGGTCGCCATCTCTACCGTGCATAAGGACTTCCTCCTGTCCCTTTGTATGAAACCAGTATAAAATGCTTTCCCTTCCTATGAGTATTTATATCACTTTTATCCCCAAGAAGACTCCACCCTTCAATGCTGCCACACAAGACTCTGTATATGAAACCAAGCTCTCAGAATGATAGCAATTCCAGAGACCAAAAATGCATAAAAGCAAAAACAAAACTTTATTTACAGAAGTTAAACATAAAATGGCAGCTTGTTTACACACATTTAAAACACCACATTCTCTTCGAAAGCAGACCCTTAGCATTCACTCGATGCAAGCTTCTTTCTCTCACTCCAACCCTAGTCTAGCTCAAACCTCTCTCACTTTTTCTTGTTGCACTCTTACCAAACCCCAGACTAAACTGCTCTTTATTCAAACTCAGGCCATTTCTGCACTAGACTGTTATAGCGCTATTATTCCACTTTCAATATCCTATGGAATCCTGGGGTTTGCAGTTTTGGGAGGGGCCGACCCTCCCTAAACTGCAAACCCCAGGATTCCATAGAATGTTGAAAGTGGAATAATAGCACTATAACAGTTTAGTGTGGAAATGGCATCAGACTCTAGCTGCCATTCACCAAATGTCCCATGGAAATCTCCCCAAACATTCCACCAATTGGCATTCACTTCACCACTCCATACAGTCCCCTCCCCAAAAGGTACATAATTCATACAATAAATCAAGCAACACTTTTCTATACAAACCCATGATATCACATTCACTCTTTCATAATTTCTTCAAGTTTAGGCAACCTTGCACCCCTGCCTACATTGCAAAAGTAAAGTAATTTAATCCACAGTTCTTCATTTCTCAGAGTGCTTTGGGAACTGTTGTTCAGAAAAGTGGATTACTGCTCTCTAACAGGGCATTCTAAGTACAGTGGCCCCTCCGCCTTTGTGAGGGTTCGGGGCACAGGACCCTCACACAAGTTGAAAAGCTGTGAATATTTTCTCTCCTCTCTCCCAGGTGAACAAATGAGGGAATGCATGTGTGTGCTTTCCCTCCCCATGCTCCACCTTCCCTTTCCTCCCCAGGCTCCCTCCTCCTATTTACTTGCCTTTTGCCCAGGCATGCTTTCCTTCCCTCTCTGCACCCAGGCAAAAGGCAAGGGTGTGGGAGTGGGAGGCTGCGGAAGGAAGGCATTCATGCCCAGGCAAAAGGTAAGAGAATATGCCTTTCCTCCCCAGGCTCCCCTTGCCTTTTGCCTGGGTGTGGGGAAGGAAGGTACATTCTCTCTCCCCCTGCTTCCCCTCCCATACCCTTCTCATTTGCCTGAGAGTGGGAAGGATCACATGCAGGCTCCTCACAAATAATCAAATTCGTGAAGGTCAGACCCACAAATGTGGAAGAAGGACTATACTTCACTAAAGTTTCAATGCCAAACTTTAAATCTATATTGTGAGATGTACTCATGGCAGTTTAAGTAACAAACTGCTCAGTGATATCAGTATCCTCAGCTGGTCTCTTTGTCTTCTGATATCAATAATATCAGAAGTGTCCTTAGTGCTTTCAGTTTACAAAACTGAAAGAATAAGATAAAATTGCTCAGCTGGTCATTGGGAAGATAAAAATACCAGTCCTGAGACATTGGCCATTTCCACATGGGGCGAGGGAATCGCCCCGTGATGCTACTCACCGACTTTTGGGCTTCCCGGTCCGGTCCATGCTGCTTCGGAGCAGCGCATGGCCACTGCTCCGCACTCCTCCGGGGATGAAAATGGCAGCTTCCAGTTGGTCAAGGGTCTCCGGAGAGGGTCTCGACCAACCGCTGAAGCTCACCAGCCTAAAGTCCGCCCCTGGCAGATCACAGACTCGCACCAATGCAAGCCTGCGAATCTGCATAAGGGAGCAGGCTTGCAGTGGCACACTCCGTGCTTTTGAAAAACCTGTTTTTAGCGGTCTTTCAAAAGCACGCTGAACAACCACTTGGGGTCATCCACTCCCAGGTGCAGGCGTCCTCCCTGGAGGACGCTCTGCCCCATTTTAAAAACCCCGTGTGGAAATGGCCATTAGCTTGGATTTCCTAAATAAAAGGTGAGATATAATAATGGCAATCATTGTTTTGGAATTACAGTTTTATTCTATGGAATTTTCTCTATTTTAAATTAGGTATCCCATAGGAAATATGAACAAGAAATGCACATAATTGTGATGGTGCCCCAACCCTTTTGTCTAGTTTCAATGAAATCTTTATTCCTCTATCTACTCTTTTACAGATTATAGAAATTTTGTCTGACAGTCTTCTACACCACACTGCAATTAATATGGACGGGATTCAACCAACTAGCCTATCCCAAATTGCTCCATATGAAGAAAAACAGTATAGAAAAAAACTCCACATTTCTTGACTATAATTCCCAGAATCCCTACAAAGCTTGGCTACATGACCATGAAGATTCTGAAGGCTGCAATCCCCCCCCCAAATATTTCTGCTCTGTACTCTGGGGCAAAGCATATTCAGAGTCTGCAGACAAAAGTTTGCATTCCTTTTTTGCTTTATAAGGCAGTCTGTTTTGCTGACGGACATTATTCAGCCCAAAGCTGTCCAGTCACATGGTCTGACACAATGCTGACACGTGTGCTATCTGGCATTTTGGAATGCAACAGAAAAGACTTTCAAACAAAATCCTTTCTGTCAGTGGTTGTCTATAAACATCCTTTACTTGGAGTCACAGCTGGAAAACTGGAACACAGTCAAAAGCACATCTAGTAAGCTTATTCCACAGGCTTAAAAATGAGCCTCCCAACTCAGCCGCAGAAACGCCAGTTTTTGCAAAGAATTGGTGTCTTATAACAGTGAGCCATAAAATATTATTTCCTACCTAAGCAAAACAATTCACTTCAGATTTTTAAAGGCTGGGTTATTTATTCGCCTTTTAAATAGAAGGCTGCAGCAAGATGTATTTGAGCTGTTGTTTTACAAATCTGCTCCCTTATAACCCAGTCCTCTCATTTTGCACCAGTAGTTGAGCAAAAGTAATTTCATGCCTAAGTGAGAATGAAATGGTAATAAAGGAGAGGGAAACAGAGCTTTCAGGAAGAGCACCTCTCTATTATTAATTGTGAACCATGTGATCTGGCTGCACTTTGATTTACCAGCACAGTCCACTCCCTTGTAAATCCGACTTGGCTTTCCCATACATTATTATGTGGATTTCATACAACCACTTCCCTTTCTGATTTTTCCAGAGACAGCGTATAAAGTTTCCCCAAATGCCAATAAAATGCAAAATGCAATCTGGCTCCGTAGGTTAGCTTTGTGTAGTCATCTTCTAAAATAAGAACCAGCAAAAGTTTTGAACATGGCGCTTTTCTATTTTTATATTCATTCAGTTCTTACTATGCTTCACAAACATTGCAGTTATTGTTTCAACATTTGTATGGTGGGGGTTAGTTTGGTTTTTTTTTTCCTGTTTTTTTTTTCCAAGAAACCATACTGAGAAACCTGAAAGTATTTCCTAGTTTCCCTTTCAAATTGTAGCTCATATGTTTGTTTCTTCACAGAAGACTTACTGCAAGCTAGCAAGGTGAATTTAATGAGTGGGTCCACTAAACATATCAGATGAGACCTGTCTGACCTAATTATTATTTATTAGAATTTTCTAGGAAAACATCCATCATTGGGATGACTATTGCAGGGTTGGAAAGAAAATACAGGCATACTCCAATGAACAAAGCCTCTGACACAGAAGCTATTCCTTCTTACATCCTCTAAGCCCCTTTTCCTCCTTCTGAAGTGTATAGTTGGAAGTTGTTTGGCAACATCAACATTGGGAAGATGGTGACAGAGTGCTAAAGAGACACAGACTTTTGGTGTTGGGTTGCAATAGCATGTTTGTAGTAAACTACACACAAAATAGTGTTTGAGCTGGGAAAGAGTGGGATTCTGCTCTAGCCAACACTACTGTAGCTGTGTGTGCCTGGCTGCAGCAAAGAAAGTGACTAGCAGCTGCCTTCAGAATCTTTCACTGAGCATGCATGGAGAGGAAAGTATAGAGAAAGGGGGGAAATTGATAACCCTTCCTAACCATCTTGCCCTGCCCATCATGTTAAAAGGGCATAGCTCTATAAGTTCATCACCATAATAGAAATCATAAGAATGCTGGAGGCTCCTTAAAAAAAGAAAGAAAGAAACCACCTTCCTGGTTGCATTTTGAGAGAAGACTTGAAGTGGTCTTTAGAAGAATCAGAATGTTTTTAGTGACTTATGCAAGGCTTACTGGACCAGGTCATTCTTTTCCACATGTGCATATTGTTAGTTTTAGATAAAAGGTTGGCTGAAACAGGTTGAACTGCTCTTTTTTGTGGTGTAGGAACCTAAATCTATTTCTTCCATGTTATTTCTATGTACAGTACCAAACTTTTTGTTAAAGAAGGGTCACATCTACTTTGTTAACTGAGATATACCTGGAAATCACAATCTACTAGCAGATCATAGAACCATAGAGTTGGAAGAGAGCACAGGGGCCATCCAGTTCAACCACCTGCTATGCAGGAACCCACATCAAAGCATTCCCAACAGATGGCCATCCAGCCTCTGCTTAGAAACCTCCAAAGAATGGGACTCTACCACATTCCAAGGCAGCATATTCCACTACCAGACAGCTCTGAGTGTCAGGAAGTTCTTCCTGAGATTCAGGTGGAATCTCCTTTCCTGCAGCTTGAATCCATTGCTCCTTGTCCTAATCTCTGGAGTAGCCAACAAGCCCACTCCCTCCTCGACATGACATCCCTTCAAATATATAAATATTGCTATCATGTCCCCTCTTAACCTTCTCTTCTGCAGACTAAACATATCCAGCTCCCTAAGACATGGCTTCCAGTCCCTTCACCATTTTGGTCGCCCTCCCCTGGACACGTTCCAGCTTGTCAATATCCTTCTTGAATTGAGGTGCCCAGAACTGGACACAGTATTCCAAATGAGGCCTAACGAATGCAGAGTAGAGTGGTACCATTACCTCCCTTGATCTAGACACCATACTCCTATTGATGCAACCAAGAATCGCATTGGCTTTCTTGGCTGCCACATC
The DNA here is from genome assembly GCA_948474755.1 of Ctenosaura bakeri. Taxonomy (NCBI): domain Eukaryota; kingdom Metazoa; phylum Chordata; class Lepidosauria; order Squamata; family Iguanidae; genus Ctenosaura; species Ctenosaura bakeri. The sequence continues at coordinate 312,623 of CAOLHI010001323.1, forward strand.
ACACTGCTGACTCATGTTCATCTTGTGATCTACCAAGACTCTTAGATCCCTTTCACACGTACTGCTATCCGGCCACGCGTCCCCCATCCTATATTTGTGCATTCCATTTTTTCTGCCTAAATGTAGGACCTTACATGTATCTCTATTGAAATTCATTTTGTTAGCTTTGGCCCAGCTCTCCAATCTGTCAAGGTCATTTTGAAATTTGATCCTGTCCTCTGGGGTATTAGCAACCCCTCCCACTGGCTGATTTAGTGTAAACTGGAAAGGATGTCCAAAGACAGACAATAGTTTAACCATAGCAACAGTAAAAAGATTCTCATATCCTAAATTAGGCTGTTAGAATTTCCCAGTTTATACTAAATTGGATGTAAATATGCAAATCAGCCCAGTATTCATGCTTCAGAGTAGGTTGTTAGCTCCATCCTTTGAGCTGCTGTTTTGCATCTGCATCCACAATAGCCAGTATTTTACATATAGCTTGGGCTCACAGATTCTAGCAAGAAATAAACAAAAATACCTCATAGGCTTTGTTAAGCCTGGCCTCAGGGTGTGTTAATGATGTTTTAATTGTTATGTTTCCAAAGAAGCAATATAGATAAACCAAAAAACAGGAAAAATGAAAATATAGATAGCATTCCTGTTTACTGTGTGATATAGTTGAACAGTGTCAGTGTCAAGAAAAGTCTAGGAATGTGTTCTTGGATGCACAGCTCATTCCAATAAAAATAATGTATTATATTATAAGGAATTTAAACCAGATAAACAGATGTCTAAGTTACTTTGAACGCTGAAAGAATTATATTAAGTGTAGGGAACCCTAGGCCCTAGGACCAAGTTTGGCCCTCTTAGCCTTACAATCTGGCCTTCTCATATCCTCCAACATTTCACAAGTGAAATCTGAGATGCATGTGACCAAGCAGCACCAGAGTGTGGTCAAAATAGCAAGAGTTAATAGTGAGTAGAGGCACACAGTCTAGGAGAGACTTCAGCACTTTGCTCTTGCCTGAGTCTACAGGGAAAGCAAAACTCTGCTCTCTCCCCTTGCTCAGTTAATTGAGTAGAAACTACTTTGCACTTTGAACTCAGTTGGCAGCAACTGAAAAAAACCATGGACAAAGGGGGTCAGTGGGAGGAAGAGAGAGAAACCGGGACATTTCCCCCTGATATTTATTAGTTATCAATAGCATATAAATTGCTTCATGTCTATACCTACCCGCACAATGAAATATATATATTTACAAAAAGCAAACAATAGTAAATACTGTAAAAATCATATACCAAAAAACAACAAAAAACATACTATCTCTAACAAATTGTACAATAAAGGTAATAACAAAAACAGTCACTTGACTGTGTGGTTGTCAGTGTTTTCTTCATCCTTTTAACCTTTGTTATCTTATTACCTCTCTAATATTCTATTAAACCAGGTTACTGTTTCTTGTATATACATGGTCTAGTAATATAAACAATACCAGATAGAAAGTCAACTTAAAGAGACCACCCCCACTGAGAAGGACATTACTTTGCATGATTTTTTTTACACCTTCCTGTCCTATATGAGAGCAAATAACAACCTAGGAGTTGTGAAAATTAATTAAAAATTTATAAGAACGTAAGTATGCATTTACAAGAAGTCTATAGTATATTACGATCAAGTAGTCCAATTCTCTTTATATCTCTTCATATCATTTATAAATCTTGCTTTGTACATTTTAGGTTGGATAGATATACGCTATACTTTATTCCAAATAGTTAAGGTATAAAGTCCAACCCTGATAAAAAAAAAAGTAATGCATCATTATTCAAGTTTTAGATCATAACTATTGGATCAAAAATACAACTTTAACCTTCCTAGGTTTTCCTTCTTAGCTCTTTAACAATAGTCCACTCTCTCATAGCAACCAAAAAATGTCCAATATTATCGCAGTTTCCAAACTATAGACCCTTCCTACTTTTATTTTATTTTGTTTTATACTTTTTCTCATGAGAATCTTTGCTTAATCCTAATTTTGAAATGTTGATTAAATTAAAATTGAGGAATTGTGATGTATTAGATAAACTAAATGCTGGCCATTCTAATCATATTTTACTTATATCGTTATATTTTACTTATGTTGTTATAATTTATCATCTCATTACCGTTCGAATTTGTCAGAGTTCCCAATTTCACTTTTTCACATATTCCACGAACAGTTGCCAGCCAGAAACCAGGACGTTTTAAAATTAGCTGAAAAAGTGGATTGACAAAGGTTGAATTGGAACGGTCTCTGCCAAATCATGAGGGCTGGAGGATAAGCCTTCTTGGGTACTCCACTGTAGAAATATTTGGTGGCTTCCCAACTTTTATACTGGCCTTCTTCCTTCTAAAAGACTGAAATGCCTCTCTGAAAGCTTAGTTAATGTCAGTAACAGCTTTATACTAAAATATGACAACATTTTCAGTCCCATCCATTTGCTTTTTGTCCACCCACATCTGGAATGCATCCTCCTCAAGAACTCTGAAACTGAATTTAGTCTCAGACTGAAAAAGGTTCCTTGCCTCATGCTATAAAAAAAATCTTGTTCTTGTTGCTCTTCCAGGTTTCTTATTGTAGCAATGTCAGAAATGTGTCAATTTCATTTTCTTTCATATTCAAATTTTGCAAATTTTGGTAAATGCCAACCAAAACTGAAATAAAAATCTCATTCATTCTAGTAATAGCTTCCCATTTATTCCTCACTTTAAAAAAATACAGGAAGAGTGAACCGGAATGAATTTCTGTAGGACACATGGACATGAGGGGTGAGTAAGAAAGGCAGAGTGGAAATGGTGACCCACAAATTGGTAGGAAGGACATTGATGATTGATGAATGGGGACTACAAGGTGGCTACCCGATATATTTAGGCAAGTGTTGGACAGTGCATCCAAGCTTTAACTGCAATGCCCTCACATAGAAACCATTTACAGTAAACGGCAAGCATTAGAGGCAAGGTGGATATGCTTATGCAAGTGCCACTGGATTTCCGATTGGAATTTACATGATTGGACATGAGCATGTGAGATTCTCTCCTCTCACTTTTATCTCAAGGCCACCTCAATTTAATAAAGTTGTGGCCATTTTAAAGCTAATTGTTAGTGTATGGCTTCTCCTTTCTAGACATAACTGGCAGATTTCCTGTAGTTCTATTCTCATGAAGAGCCTTTATGGGTGGTAGAGGGAACATCTGTTTCAGACTTTTGCGCACTGTACGTTGAAGGTGATAGAACTGGCCAGGGAGTCAGGACTAGTGAGCTCCCATTCTTCATGTGTACCTCTGTCGAGCACACATGCATTTTAATACCTGAATAGGGCTTCAATCTCTTTACAAACCATGGTTAGGATTAGAGATGTAAAATTTCCAGAAATTTTAAACTGTGGAAAAAACCCTGGTTTTTTTCCAGGTTTTTTCCCCCAGAAAAAATAGAAATTTTTGGAAAAAGTGAAAAAAAAATGTAACATTAGCACTTTTTACAGATTGAAAATCACTCTGTTACTTTCGGAACATAAAATATGACTATGTATGATTTGATTTGGCATAAAATTATCACAATTGGTATATTAAAAACGCAATGTATTCCAACAATTATTACAAATGTAATTTACTTGTATTTTTCTAAAAAAAATATTTGTATCAAATGGAGCAACAATCTCTTGAACTGTACAGAACCTCTCCAGTTTTGCTAATTTATGTGGAGCGGGCAAAAAAACAATTAAAAAAAAACCCCAGAAGAAACTATTAACGTTAGTAACAAAGAAAATTATTTATATGTCCTCTCCAGAGTATCAAATGGACATAAAGCATTCATTACAATAAAAGGAACTGAGGGAGGGGGAAGGTGTGTGGAAGAGAGGAGGGAGGGGCTAAGATTGAATAAATAGGCACAAAACTTAATCAGACTCATTTTCTGAGCTACAGTTAACAGTATCAGTTTCAGTCATAGTTTTTAGAAATGATTCAGAGAATACATGAACATCTTGTCTTAAAGATTTTATTCACCATGCTAAAATAATACATTCCATAATATATTTTCTTCCTTTTTTTCAATTTTTCCAAATTTTTGGGAAAAAAAAAGGCTTCAGGATTTTTTTTTTTTAAAAAAAACTCATTTTTTTTCCTGAATTTTTCTGTTTTTTTTGTAGGCCTTCACATCTCTAGTAAAGGTTAGACCTGAAATCCTTAAAATACTGACCATTGACTAAGCAGCTTGGTTTTTTAAATGTGTCTTCAAGACAGCTCAGACTTACAGCAACCCTATTTTCTTAGAGTTTTCTTAGCATGATTTATTCAGAGGTGGTTTGTCATTGCCTTCTGAGCAGTGATTGAACCTCTGGTGTGCCAGAGTCCTAATCCAATGTTCAAACCATTACACCACATTGGCTCAATGACTTTAACAATGTGCATGCCTTATATGTTGGGTTTAAAATAGATAGGGAAAAGTAAAACAAGAATGTGTTAAAGTTAGTTCTTTAGACTGCAGTTAGGTTTGTCAAACATCTTAATGGCACTTTATCACTGCTGGTCCAGGCAGCTGTAAGGCCATATTTAGTAATCAGCTAAAAATGAGTCATCAATGGACGAGGAGCTCATTCTTGCCATGGAGTATAAAAGAGAATGTTGCTAATATTCCTATTTTCCCACAGACATCTTATGCAATGACAGCAACGTGCACAGATGTCTCATACCCAGTTGCTGAGGTGGTTTTCCTGTAAAACAAAACATGGTGAAAACATACTGTGCAGATGCTTTTCAATCAAAGGCCTCTGTCTTTACAAGTTAACTTTACTGCCTGATTTTGAAGTTTTCCTTTTCAATGCCAGACAGGTTCAAAAGGAATGTCTGGTTTTATTTCATCAAGCTTAACCCATACATAACATCCTTTCCCACTATTTACTAGACTGCAGCTATCAAATAAAGATATGATGTCTGTGTTTGGGTTAGTTAGTTTAAATTCTAATGAGCATGATGTAATCACTATAATCAAGCAAAGCTTGTCTATCTTTGGATTCAGGTCTCTGTGCCATCAGGCCCTAGATGTGTTCACTCGCCTTGTCATTAAACTAACCACAGTTCTGCCTAATTTTCAATTAGTAGTAAGCCGTCTGTATAAAGCTGTGTGGCCCTAATTTAAAGCCCACTGCGTGGCATGCTTTGTTCTTTCATAAGTTTACTAATATTTACATAAGCGTCCTCAATTTTCAGTGAATGCCTTTGTGAATTGAACTTTCCCTGTTCTTCCCCCCCCCCACGCTCTGAAAACTACTCATTAACTCTTGTTGCTGTTCAGAATACTCATTTTGGAAAGAGTTTTCTGGAAAATCCTACGTTTAGGTCAAGGCAGGTAAAAGTTTCATTCCGTGTAATTTTCTTGTTCATTCTCTCTTTCTTTCACACACAGAGGCAATGCATATACAGACATTATACTATTGACATAGCCCTGCATGTCATGTTTTTTAAATTGATCTAAGGCTTCACGTTTGGAATTCAACACTGGGCGCTGTATGTTGATCCCTAAATATTACAATTGCATCCATTTACAAAGTAATTGAAGACAATCTGGAAGACACACACAGATTTTCATGTATATTATTATGTCAGACTATGGATGCAAATACTGATTCATGCTAATACCATTCATGAGAAAAATAGATTTCTCTCTGTCTTGAGATATCCAATAATCCTATCCCCTCCATCATCTCTCCCTTCATCTTCAACACACAGAGGGTGACAATCTGGAGAAGAAATTCTGTGCTATCCATGGAAGCTGCTCACATGAGCGACGGTCCCAGAAAATCAGGTGATCCCAGACCAAGGATGGGCAGAGGCATACCTGGGGCTGAAAATAATCAGTAAATATAGCTTAGGAGTGAAGTCATGTACATGTCATGGTGTACATAGAACTAATTGACATTCTCAGGTCAGTAGATACAAGACTGTAGCCAAAGACTTGTCCTATAGAACTCAGTGGGACTTAGGGTTGCCATATTTCAATTTGCAAATCTGGGTAGTATAATTTGCATATTATGCAAATTTGCACCATATTCAAATGAAATATATTTTGCAAATCTTAATATTATGTTAATGAATCACTCTAATTGTTGAAATGTTTTTCTATCTCTATGTTTAATCCTTGACACCATGTATACAGTAACTTTTGATTTGAGAGAGCCAGTTCATTTTAACAGTTAAGGATGCTAGACTTGGAACATAGAAACCTGAGTTCAAAGTCCTGCCTGATCACAAAAGTTACAGCAGACTATCCTAATAGTGGGTACATAGCAGTAGGGAATGGGATCATAATAGCCACAAATATGTAAATCTCCTGTGCATATTTACTTCATTCTAAGAACCATTTAATTTAGTAAGTCATATGTCTAAGTAAAATGTTCAAAATGGTACGTCATATATTCAAGACAAAGAAATGGGGAATTAATTCTTCCAAAAAGACTCAGGCTGACATTCTGTTAGTAATGGTGTCAATCCTGTTATGATGGCATAAGTCAGACTTACACTAGTCCAACATTTTTATGGTCATCGTGTAGGTTGGAATTCTGTTTCAACTATGCAAGGATCAAAAGCCTCCCCCTAATCCACCAAGAAAGCTGTGTAGCTCCCCAAACATGGCCATTTCTGAATTGTTGGGGAACAGTAGTGATGCTTCTATTTTCCTTACCTGAATGTGCTGCAAGGATATCAACTGTATGGATGTTGCAAGGACACCTAGAGGTTGTTTTCCTTTCCCAATGCATTCAACTAAAAGAAAATAGCTAGATGCACTGCCACTGCTGTCTGACAACCCAGAAATGGCTATTTTGGGAGAGGCATTGCTGTTTATTAGATGGATTTGGGATGGCATCAGAAGATGGATGTAGAGAGAAGTAGCCATGTAAGATACATTTGTCCCCTGATGCATGAGCTCAGCCTTCATTTCATTTCAGAAATGAAACTAATACTGTTTGAAACTACTTACCGGAAATCTTCACCATTTGTCCTGTTACATTTTCTTCATATCTGTTCCCACGCTGACCACCACCAATTACAACAGATACCTGGCAGAGAGTCAATTTACATTTCAATGATGCTGTGAGACCTCACTCATTAGCTAGTGTGATAATGGGGCTTCCTATTATCTAGACTTGGCTGAGGGGGAATACTTCCCTCTTCAGGTAAACCAAGGGTTAATGGGGTTTTGGGGTTAGGTTACACTTTTTATTGTGGGTCAGCCTCACATGTCATGGGGAGAGAATTGCCCAATCAAGGTGAGCATCTTCGAGATGCTTCGATGGAGAAGTTATAAAAATCCTTGAAAGACCATGTGGCGGAGACACAACAAAGAAACCTCCTGGAGATGAGATCTGTGCCAGTAGTAGGCTGCAGGCCCTGGGCCTTGCCTCCTGGCCTCACTCTTCTCCTAGACCATCTAAGCCTGTGAACCCAAATGTGAGTAGCTAGAATATAAGGTAGTTAGTTGCATTAGGGCTTTTATTATTTTGGAGGTTGGCTGATCTTAAGAATTTATCTGTTTTTATAACTACTTGTAACTTAAGCGTGCCTGAGAGGGGGGAGCTTCTCATGTGTATTATTGTCTTGTTTACTTGCATGCCTTAAAATAAATGCTTTTCTGTAAAACCTCTGTTTCCTCTCCATTCCCACGCCATTCTTCGGCACACGCTTAGATAGCACTTCTCTCACTCAGAAGGGGGAGGTGAGGGAAGAGAAAGGTCCTTAAGCATAGAGATTGGCAATCCACTGAGCAGGGTCCCACTGTACTGTTCAGTTAATTCAGAATTCAATGGGTGGTGGCAGCATGAGAATTGCGAACGCTGGGGAATTGCCTGCTCCTTTTCAAGGGTAGAAGTCAGTCTTGGGGGGCCGGAAGTAAACTCAGTATGACAGCTAGTAACAGACTTTTTTATTTTTTGCAAAAAAGCAAGGCTGTACTTCTGCATTCTGCTTATGATTATCGAAGGGCTAGAGACTTACTTTTTTAAACAATGAAAGCTTAGAATCCAGGCCAGATAATGGTCCCAATGGTTATCAGGTAGAATGCCTAGAACTCAGATAAAATCCAACCAAGCAGGAGATACAGCAACCCAGTCATATTTTTGAGTAAAAATGTGAAGGAGTACACAATACCTGACATTTTTGCCCTCACTAATAATGATAAGCAGTTTTCATTGGCCCTTTCTGCAGCATCCGCAATGGGGACGGGAGAGGGACGGGATTGTGATGATGCTTCTTCATGACATTGTTGTCATCCTGTCCTTCTCCTATCCCCAGATGACATGATCGCAGGTGAAATCATTGACATGTTTTCCCTCTCAATGACATGCAATTGTGCCACCATCCTGCACTTACCTGTCCCGCACAATGGCTGCGTTTCCTGCCCCGGGACAGCCTGGGAAAGTACCCAGCTGCGCTGTGGAGGGAAGAAGCATGGCCATCGTGTTCCCTTCTGCAGAAAGACATCTGGTACAGAGGGGAGCACTCTTGTCATGCTCTCCTCCTGGCAGAGCTGCTGCCGGGATACCCACCGGTCAACTTTGCAAAAAAGTAGGGTGTGGAAAGGGCTCCTGTCCATAATCGCTGGAATTCATTCTTACAGTTACATCCCAGTTGCTTGCTGAATATTCCTCCTTTGCCCAATCTCATGGCTGCCTGGTGAAGTAGTTGGGGGGGGCAGTCAGATCATGAGATGCTGTTTAGTTATGCATACTGTATACGTAACTAAGTATGCAATGTAGAATTCCAGCCAGTATCAGTATTGGCCTCTGCTTAAACACCTTACGGTCTACTAGAGAAGACCCTGTATGTGTGTGTGTGTGCATGTGTATCTAGACTGGCCCAAAGCAATGAATGGCACTCACTACTCAATAAAGTCATAATGCATGGTTCTCTTGACTTATCAAGGCATTTTGTCACATGGAAAAGAAATTCTCAGAAGTGCCTCTCCTCTTTTCTGGCAGTAAAAATACAATCACAGTAAGACAACTAATATTTTGCTATAATTTCATGACATTTGAAATCTACTGTCGAGGCAGCCCCCTCTATTTAAAATTTGGGTTCTTCAAGGTCTGTGAGTGTCATGCCCTGCTTCCAGAGCATGGACTCTGACTCAGAGTCTGAAGCAGAGGGCACGCCAGGACCTGCTGTACAGAGAGAGGTTACAGTGCCAGAAACAGAACAGGGGATGGTGCCAGCTCCAACAGAGAGTCCTGCCTCTTCAGATATAGAGGAACATTTACCTAGACCCAGTTTCACACAGCACAGGCAGCATAGAGAGACTCAGCATCATCCTCTCAGAATTTATAACAGGCAACAATCAATCAAGGCACAGCTGCACTAGGCTTTGGGTCTATTTAGCTGGCATCCTCCAGGAGCTGAGAAAGCTTATCTGACCTGCTACCTTGCTGGATGCCTTGACAAATGCTCAGATTGACCTTGGACACTCCCCTGCCATGAAACCCTGCTGGACTTTGTTTATCTTGGACTTTTATGACTCTTTGTTTACTGCCTGGGATATACCTCCTTTGCCCAATCTCATGGCAACAAGCTGGGAGATATTCAGTTTGTTTATTTGTTTGATTTATCAGCTGTGCAGGACTGAGATAGGACAGTGACTCTCCAAAAAAAACCGGTTTGAGGGGCAAGGAAAGGAAGTGACTCCACCCACTTTGAGTAGTAGCCCACTACTGGAATGTGGTACTTGAAATCAGGCTGTGAGTCAGGAAAATGTTCTCTACCCCTCTCAAACTTTATGCTATGGCCCAAAACCACTTGACAGCATCATTGTTTCGGCAGTTCTAGGCAGGTAGCATAAGACAGGAAGTTTACTGAGCTGCTAGAAAACTGCTATACAGGGTGCATGAGCTGTGTTCATCTTCCTTGGATGCCAGTTGTTAAGGCCTGATTTAACATCATTGACCTGTGGGACCTTAAGGCCTTTTCCACACCCTACCTTTTTTGCAAACTTGTCCAGTGGGGATCCTGGCAGCAGCTCTGCTGGGAAGAGACCACGACAGGAGTGTTCCCCTCCACATTGGTTGGCTCCCTGTGGAAGACAGCATGATTTTTCCTTCCTCTTCCTTCCTCAGCACAGCTGAGGTACTTTTGTCAGGAATTTCTCCCTGCTGGGCTACAGCCAGCAAGGGAGGAGAGAGGCCAGGGACAGCTGGGGAGTCTGAATGTACCAAACACCAGGAAAACACAAGCCGAGCCAGGTCAAGTCCGGTCCAGAGGTTCAGGAGGCAGAGATCCATCCAGAGGGTTTCAGGGAGCAGGAGACACAAAGGTTGTGAGGGTTTGCTAAACATTTGCTGTAAGCAAGGAGCAGCCATGCTGGCAGACTTAAACAGCCCCTGTGAGCAGGTGCTGCTCATTATTGTTTCCTCAGCCTAGTCCAGGCAGCCTCCCTCTCCGCAACCCATTTCAGCCTTCTGTGTGATTGAGGGCTGATGGGCACAGCTGGCTGCAACTGCTCTGCATCACTGCTGGTTTCCTCTCCATCATGACCTGGCTGGGGCAACTCAGTCTCTGTTTGACTTTCCAGTGCAGGGGATGTTTGCAGGTTGACTTGCTCAATCACTGGCTCAGCCCCCTGCACAATCAGTTGCTCCTCAATCACTGCATCATCATCTATCACAATTTTCCAGGGTTGCACGGTGGAGGAAGTGCAGCCATTGTGCTTTTCAAGCATCTGCAGGACAACTAAGTGTGGGATAGTAGTGCAATCACAGGTCATTGATGGGGAAAACAAGTCAATGATTTAATCTACAATTGTGCCACTTGGGACAGGAGAAGGATGAGACCATGACAATATAATGCAGAAATATCCTCATGGTCCTGTCCTTCTCCCATGCCCATTGCAGGATGGGAGGGTACTGTGGAAAGGGCCTAAATCAGTAAAGGAAGGCAGTTCATTAAGTCTGGAAGTCCAGACTTTTTGTGCCTCAGGGTCTCTCATACTTTAAACTGGCTTGCTGCCCTCAGATGTGATGCCCTATTCAGTTGGGAGCCTACTGACCTACTGAACATGGAAGGAGGAAGGGGTGCCATTTTTGTACTTTGCATTAGATAGAAAAATATCTTGGACCAGACCTGACTTTTTAAACCCACCAAATTTAACTACAGGAGGATATTAACTGTCATGGCAATACGACAGCATTTGACATGATAATTTTACAGTGCAGTAATGATGTTTCAGTCACAGCTACATCCTTTTAAGGATATACCATGTTGTTCATGTGACACTTATACGCCCAGTATAAGCAGTATGCGATCAATAGTCATAGATCTGCAATAATTCATATTTATTTATGATCTAGCCAGATTCTACAGATTAATACATATATTTAAAATAAATAAATAAAAATAAAGGATTCATCTTCCTGAACAATTCATCACTGCAAGCCTTATGAAATATCACAAAAACATGGACAATTTTCTGGTGGAGTGTATCCTGAAACTGCTTTTGCAGCATCTGCTGTGTAAAATATCATTCTTTCAAAAAACAAACCCACAGATTTTTAATGGTTTGTGGACTTTAGGTTACATAATACTGCCACCAAGTTGTCATAAATCAGCTTATGCATTAGGTTTTACAAGATATACCCTTAGGCAATGCCTAAAAATATATCCTAAATATATGGGAAGTAGGTTTGAGGATATGACTCCAAATGTGGTGGTGAAGCTCAGTAAAGGAATTAATTATCCCTGATCCACAAACATTTGACCTATGCTACCATAAAGAGAGAGAGAGAGACAGAGAAAAATAAAACAAACTTAGATGTTGTATTGGCAAAATGTATAAATTCCACATTGAAATACTGTTAAGGAACTATTCCCTACTTAGCCTGTCTGTGTTTACTGATTATCTTTTTGTGACAATTGTGAGTTTTAGCACTGAAAACAGACAAAAAGGATGTTTGATTAGCAGCCTCAGACCAAGGGCCTTTCTGCACTACACTGTTTTAATGCTATTATTCCACTTTCAACATCCAATAGAATCCCGGGGTTTGCAATTTAGGAAGGAGCAGTTAGAATTCTCAGGCAGAGAGATCTTTGGCCCCAGTAAACTACAAACACCAGAATTCCACACGATACTGAAAGTGGAATAAAAGCCCTATAACAGTGTAGGGTGGAAAAGCCCCAAGTCAGTTACAATAAACTTCTGTTCATCATTGAAAGCATATAAGCATTTGTTGCAAGCCTAGGATGGAGAATGTGTGGTTTCCACATGTTGCTGGACTTCAATTCCCATCATCCCTCATCATTGCCAATATTTGCTAGGCCTGATGGGAGCTGAAGTCCAACAACATTTGGAAGACCTTATGGTCTCCATCTGCACTGTAAGTCATGCTTTTACTGAGTTCTTGACTCTAATGTCATGAGTCTACTTGATTTATTATCTTTTATAGTTCTGGAGAATGAGATATGCAACTCTGGGAACTGGTACCAAAAAACCCCGAAAACAACGCCACTATTTTTTGTTTATTTGTTAAAATATATCCTACCTTACCATTAAAACCAGTGATGGAGAGTAGCAACATAGTACAATTAGAAGATTATAACTAAAAACACATAAAGGAAAATCAAATGAAAACATTTCTTCCTTTTTTTAGTACTTAAGGGAAAGAAAATATCAACTGTAATCTGGTACATTTTTGTATTCAAGTGAAGTGTAGATGACTCATTCTGAAAAGTCATTCTAAAACAATCTGAGCAATATTTTGAAAAGAAGATCCATCTGAATATTGTGGTTTGTATAGCAGGCAAATATCTCTGGTGGGCAGCATAGCTAAACATTGGGGTGGTCGATATCTCAGCCATCTGCGGAAATCGGAGCATAAAAGAGGAATGGTTCTACAGTGACCTTCCATGATTAATTGTTATACAATATTTCAGTGATTCCCACCGAATAAACAGTGGGTGTGAATTTCTTTTTGCTTTCTTTTAATACAAAATGGCAGGTTAAGAGTTTTACTTCTGTGTTCACTGAAATACTGAAAGTATTCTGAGCTATTCTGATTTTATTAAGCTGTATAAATTCCCTTGGAAAGAAAGCAGCTTGTTATTTATTTACCAATATCGTGTTTTTTTTTAATTTTCACTGTCCTAAAGACTTTGGGATGAGCTCTTTAAAAACAAACAAACAAAAAATCAGAAATCAAAGTTAAATTTAAGCCATACTGCCTAATTATTTCTAAATATATTTCTGCAGAAATGCAACAATGTAAACCAGGGATGAGGAACGATGAACTCTGGAGTCAAATCTCATCCTCCTGGGTTCCAAAACTGGACCTCTGGGATTACTTAGCGGTTAGCAATTTTTCCATAGCGTGATTGTTCAGTAGTTTAGAAAGATTCTGTACAAGTTTTCTTTTCCCATTGTAAAAGGCTGGAGTGCATCTCCTAGGACTTAGGGCTCTATCATGCTGTACTGTTATGGTGTTATTATTCCACTGTCAACATCCTGTGGAATTCGGGGGTTTGTAGTTTACTGAGGCCAAAGAGCTCTCTGGCTGAGAATTCTAAAGGCTCCTCCCTAAACTGCAAACCCCAGGATTCCACAGAATGTTGAAAATACTAAAAGAGTTGCATAGTATAGTATGTAAACATTATCAGCTGGTGTGGTGTGTGAACACTATAATGGGTGAGACAGAGGTCTTTCCATAAATAATAAATAAATAAACATTGTAAGTACAACTTGTCCATGTGCACAAGGGTTACCGCCTTTGCTTTGCAGCTTCTGTGGTCTCTCTTTCTTACAGAGCCCTTCCTGGCTCCTTCTCCAAAGCAAACTGCAGAACTGAATGCAGATAAAAAGAAAAGGCAGCCATGCTGGTCCAGTTTTGTTGGGTAAAACTTTGATTAGACAATGCTACAAAAGTGTGCTACTCAAAAGCTTGCACACGTTTGTGGCATCCACAGCTGGAAAGCTGCTGGTTAGCTTCTTTCCTTTTATTTAAATTGATTTTTAATATTAACAATGTACTTTACAATCAAAGAAATATGAATTCAAAAAATAAAGAAGCAGAAAGAAGAGAGAGAAAGAAAGAAAGAAAGAAAGAAAGAAAGAAAGAAAGAAAGAAAGAAAGAAAAGACATATAACTAATAACACAGTAGGGCTCTGACTGCCCCATTCTGACAGTAGTGAAAAGAAAAGGAAATAGGAAAAATATTCTATTGTTGCAGATCCAATTACTGTATATCATCCTACTAAAATTACTAATAACCATAACTACAGATTATTTCATGGTTAGATTTCTTATTGCTCAAAAAATGCATAAGCCATTTCCAATCTTTCAAAAAGTCTTCATTTGGCTTCTCCTTTAGAATTCTATGGGCTGATCCTTGAAGGTTAGTTTCAACTAGAGCAGATCTGTTGACTCAGTTGTTGAGTGGTGAGTCAACATGTAGGTAAATGACTCTGTTTTAATTAGGAAGAGCATTAGGATTTATGTCTAGTCCAATTGCTGCATAAAACAAAGGTGGGCTATGGGGTACACAGGGCCTAGGGGCCCCGAGGATCTTTGTTTTTTGCAAAACACACTACCTCACAATTGCCCCCAAGTGCCCTCTAGAGGGTGCAGAGGCATTTCCTCCCATGTCTTATATGCCCCCTGGGCTAACCTTGGTCTGGAAAAGACCCTTTTTGAAACAGGAGGTTAACAGGAAGTAACTACTGCTACTTGTTAAAAAAGGCCTCTTGTTGTTGTGTGCTTCAAATCATTTCTCATTGACAGCACCCCTAAGGTAACCCTTTCACAGGGTTTTCTTGGCAAGATTTGTTCAGAGCAGATTCACCATTGCCTTCTTCTGAGGCAGAGACAAGAGTGTGACTTGCCTAAGGGTTTCCATGGCTGAGCAGGAATTTGACCCTAGTCATCCTCGAAGCCACGTAGCTTGGAGTGTGTGTGGGGGGCAAGATGAGGGGGCAGAGGGGCAGGGGTATGGCCACATTGTGCGGGGGCATGGCCATGACACGTGAGGGTGTGGCTGCATCATGCAGGGGTGTGCCTGTGTTGTGCAGGGGTGTGCCCATGTCACACAGGGCATGGCCACATCACACAGGGGTGTGACCACATCACACAGGAGCCCCCCCAAAATTGCTGCCTGGGGCAGACCACCATAACCCTCCCCCCCGTCTGTACGCTTCTGCATATTTAAACACTTAAACCACATAAACTACACTTAAACACTTAAACTACACTGGCTCTAAAAAGAAGAGGTCATTCCTGGGCCTAAAATGGGCTGGGGAGGATCTACAAACATGGTAAAAATGTCCCCTAGAGCATCTTTGGAGTCAATGTTTGTTTGTTTGTTTGTTTGTTTGTTTTATGTGAAATGCAGCCATCCAAAGTCTCCTAGCAGCTAATGTGCCCCTCTAGCTTTTCACAGTTTCCCACTCTTGGTGTAGGAGTTATTTTCCCTTTGCAGGTTTCCAAAGTTGAATGTATATTTTTTAGAGCCATGTGCAGAAACATTTGCAGTCTCAAAGTCAAAGCAGTAATGCACTTGAGACATCCTCGATTTATGTGCTAATATTCTTATTCCATTGTATATATCAGTCAGTTACCTGCCAAAAAACCAGCAGGCCACTTGAAAGAGCACTTTCACCTTTAAAAATGTCTCCTAACTATTCAGGGTAGTGCTGATTGAACAAAAGAAAACAGATTAAGTTTTTTGATAATATGGGAAGGAAATATTATTATCACAACTCAAAATCTTTTAACAGGGACTTCTAAATGGGGCAAACATTAAAGTCAAATTGAAATTCAATTACAGGAAGATTTTCAACTTGTCAAAAATAATTGCATTAATGTCAGCAATACCAAATGACTGAAACAAAGTAACCATTGTGAAATGTCTCTGCTTGGGGTGAGGGGAGATGAAAATAGTTGTATAGTGTAGCTGCAGTCAGAAGAGGTTCACTCTTATTTGTTTTAAATTCTGAGGCCAAAGTCCACAATACTGTACCAAAAAAACAAAAAACAAAAACCCCATTGCCTCAACAGAATTCTTAGATCATATGTTGACCAGGAAATACTAATTACAATAAATCATTCTGTTATCCCCAAAGTGAAGTGAAATAAGAATTAGAAAGTCCTTGACACAGATTAATAGAGATAAAACTGAACTCGGTGCAGAGAAATTGCTTACCTTTTGATTAAAAGTTGTCTGTGGGCAGTTTATTAGTTTCTTTTGCACTGGGTGCTAGACTTTGGATGACAGAAGGATGAAAGTGTTTGACGACTATCACTGATTACATCAACGGGCTTTCTGAACATTTTTGTTGCTTCTACTCAATTTTATTTAATAAAATGCAGCCTTTCCTCCTAATTCCTCTGGCGTACACCCACTAACAGAAAGCTGTCATGGTGCTGTGGTCTGAGTGTTAGAGTGCAACTCTGGAAAACCAGAATTCAAATCCCTGTTTCACCAGGGAAACCCACTGGCTGATCTGG
Source organism: Ctenosaura bakeri (assembly GCA_948474755.1). Classification (NCBI taxonomy): domain Eukaryota; kingdom Metazoa; phylum Chordata; class Lepidosauria; order Squamata; family Iguanidae; genus Ctenosaura; species Ctenosaura bakeri. The sequence goes on from CAOLHI010001323.1 coordinate 329,111, forward strand.
AGCAAGTCACATTCTCTCAGCCTCAGAGGAAAGTAATGGCAAACCCCTTCTGAATAAATTTTGACAACAACACTCTGCGATAGGGTGCTTATCTATGAAAGTACACCCATGTGTTAGCAGTTAAACTACTAAGCTGGAGCATCATCTTGATGTTTTGTTGTGAATTAACATGAAGTCAGCTTCAACTTGTTTGTTTCAACATTAGTTGTTGTTCTTGTTGTTCTATCTCACCTTTTGCCAATAATTGGATGCAAGGGAGTTAACAACATATTCAGAAAAAAACCCTACACAGATTAAAAACTATACGATACTTCAATAAAAGTATAAAATAAGAGGTTATTTTAGAAAGCTATTTATTTATTATTTAATTATATTTGTATGCTGCCTTTTCTCCCAGAATGGGACCCAAGGCAACTTCCAAAAAAAAGATAAAAACATTAAAAAGAATTTTAAACTATTAAAAACATAAAAATTATAAAAACCTATAGCAAAAAAACCCAACCCAAAATAATGAATAAAAAGCTCCCCAGCTCATATAAAAGCCTGTTTAAAAAGAAATGATTTTGTCTATCAGCAAAAGAAGAGCAGGGGAGGCCCAGCCCAGCCTCCCATGGAAGAGCGTTCCACAGTTATACAGTTAAAACATTAAACATTACAAACATTAAAATTAATTAAAAGCCTGTACCAACCCTAAAACAGCACAACCTCCATCATTAAAAGCCTGGCCTGTAGGCTTTTCTGTTTCTAAGAGCCTGGTGGCACGAGAATGTTTTCTGTTGCCAATGATGGAGGGATAGCAAGGAGGGAGTCATCCTGACCTTTCTGGGATGGGAGTTCCAAAGACTGGGAATAGCCATTGTGAAGGCTTTCTCCCTCATTTCCACCAAACAAGCCTGAAAACCCTGTGAATCTGAAACCAGCAAGACACTCTGTTATTAACAGCCCTGGTAAGGTCTTGCAGATTCACGGCTGTGGCTTCCTTGACTGAATCTATCCGTCATCGATCCTTTTTAGATGTCTTCTGCATGCCATGATATTCATTCTACTTAAAAGTGACTTTCTAAGCATGCCTGGATGGGTCAATATGTCAGTTCCACTTTCTCCCACAGACTGTTCAAGTAGTCTGATTTGGTAAGGCAGCTTCCTGTGCTTCTAAACTGAGAAAAATAATAGACAATGGAAATAAATTCTCATATGCCTGAATAAATCTCCATCACAGTGAGTGTGAGAATTTCTGTCTGGAAAGTTCAGAAACAGCCCTTGGTGCAAGATGATAAGACCAGACAGACAAATCATGTGTCAATATAGCAGACAGGATGGGCAAGCAATTTTGAGTCATAATAATATTTTGATTGTGATGGCCTATAAAAAACTACAATTTTGTCTGGGTGCCTTAGTGTTTTTATGTCTGTTAAAGGCTACTGCACGTGAAACAGACTGCTTTTACATTCAAAAAAAATTTCATATGACATAAATCATGCATGGCAACAGTTATGAAAATTATGGGCAAGATCCTACCTCTTTGGAAATTGATTGGAGTGAAAAACAGTAGAATCTGTCTTTGCACAGGATGGATTGGTAGCACTCCAGTTTAATATATGCTACACAATTAGAGAGCCAGTGTGTTGTAGCAGTTTAGGTGTTGGACTAAGACACTGGGAGACTGGGGTTCAAATTCCCCACTCAGCCATAGAATCCACTGGATCACCTTGGGCAAGTTACGCTCTCTCAGACTCAGAGGAAGTCAAAGGTAAACCTCTTCTGAACAAATTCTGCCAAAAGAACTCTCAAGTGATAGTTTTACTTTTGGGTTGCCATAAGTCAGAATTGATTTGAAGGCACACAACAAACACAATTAGAAGCATCCCAGTCTTTGCTGGACCATGACTTGGGTTTCCTTGAGCTCACTAATGCAAAGACAGGCTAGAAGTTCAATAAATAAATAAATGACTTAATAAACTAATCAAAATTAGAATTAAAATCCTTCAGATAAATAAATCCTAATCTGTTTTAGATGTTTGGAAGAATCCCATCCTCAGTATTCACTTATGAATCCACCAACAATCAACTAGTGATGTCCAGTGGACCACAATTTACTTTCTGTCTTCTTCCTGCTATTTGCATTTAGGAAAGGCAGGGTGCAGTACTAATTCTATTCACATCAATGGAATCAGTGTGGATCCAAAAGTTCTGAATATTTACATTTTCTAATGTTCAAGTTGCCTTAATCCTCCCCTCTTACCTTTTTGGCCCTAAGGAGAACACTGTCCATTTTTAAAATTCATAAATAGCTCTGGCTTTTTGACAGGGAAGAAAGTTGTTTGTGGCTTGAGGAGTTTCTGACATGCTTGTGAGTCCTTTCTTCATGAAACACTTTCTTTCTCATAAAACTCCTTTGATGTCCAACAATATATTTTATTCGACAGGTCACATTTCCCCTCTAATATACGTCAGTTGTATTTGCTTCAAGTCTCACTATTTAGGATTGTAGCTTTTCCCCCCTCAATATTTTGCTCTTAGAGGCCGAACAAATCTGCAGCCAATAAAAACTGTCTCTTTTTGTTCATTGCCCAAAATATATCATCATGTAACTAACAAATATTGTATTTTGGTTCCAATATCAGATGGGCAAGGCTTGTTACCTCCCAGAAGATTAACCTTTGAGTCAGGACCGATTCATTAACTATGCACATCAGTCACTAGACTGCAGCAAAATTTATTGCAATTAAACATTGCTATACTGTAGAGGCTGAATGAGATTCACTATTATCAGTTCCATTAATGGCTTTCTGAACTGCTGCCAGTGCATTCATCCACCCCACCCAGCTTTCTGTAGTACAGTAATTTTGACACAGAGCCCATGTTTCCACATTTTTAATAAAAACAATTTTTGTAAAAAACAAAAAACGCACACACATCAGTAACCGAGCAGTGAGGTTCACTCCCCTCCCCCCTCTTCTTCTTGCCAAAACTAACAGAAAGGAAAATGTCAGACTGGCTGTGCTCCAAGAAGGGAGGAAATTGAACGGTCTTAGTTCTTATTCTTTGACTGGTAGCATTGTGTACGCAGAAGACTTGACTCTCGGACTCATTTTGACAAATCTGAAGCCCAGATAAGAATGTCGAGGACTAGAATCCTATAATTTACAGCCAATGATTCTGCTTAAGATCTTTCAGTGCCACATAACAAATCAATGTGATTTAGAAAATAACATGGTTTCTGCCATTGACATAAGCCATATGTGAGCTGCTGAGCTACTATGTAAGCCACAGCTATAAATTTTAAGTTGTTGGGAAGGGATCCTTCCAAAAATTGTGCTCTTGACAATTATCATTCTGAAAACCAAGTAATGAACTTGAAGAAGCCTCTTACACCCTCAGAAGATTCAGGTTTCACTTCCCAGTCAGTTTCATCTATAGCTCACACATGGCAGCAGCAACAATTCTCTCAGAACAAAATCTTGGCACTGACAATATGGTTTGCATTCTGAATGCCAACACAATCAAGAGATTAAGATGGTTGTGCAGATCACTGGGTTGCATTTCTCTGTTTCATACTAAATACACAGAAGAAATTTCCATTTAGCACCAGATGCTTGTTGAACAGATCCACAATCACTTGTCACAGTCAGAGAGATGCCTGATGAAATATTCTACTAGGGAAGGTGATGGACTCTCCTTTGTGAGAGCTTTTTAAACAGAAGTTGAATGGTCACCTCTCATGGCTGTTGGCTTTGGCTGCAGGTTAGCCTCGATGGCCCTTGTAATCCCTTTCAATTCTTTCATTCAGTTCTATGATTCTTATATTAATCTTAATGAAGCTCTAACTGTATGTCCTCAAGCATTTCACAGGAGAAAACCAGGGCATGTGCAGCTGAGCAACATCAGAGTACTGTGCAAGGAGTGTGACCAGGCAGCAGCAATGCAATCATTATTAAACAGGAAGAACACACAACACAACTATTTTAAGCAGAGAAACCATGGGGTTTGTGTACTGAAGCTTGAAAAACACAAAAGAAAAGAACAGTCACTAAGTTAATGCACTATGTGTATGTGTAGGCATATGCATGACATAATCAGAAATGAATACAATATTATATAATTTTTTAAAAATCAGGGTTATTATCTAAGGATCTTATAATGTGAAGATGTCATACCGCCAGAGCAATGCATTATTCCTAATTTGGGATCAGCCCTATCACATGACATCGGTGCTCACCAGAGGCTATCGTATTGCAATCAGTTTGAAATGTGCCCTTTTTGCATGCTGTAAATAATTCATTAATGACCCCATTTTGCGCAACAATCCAGTTAGCTGTGGGAGTGTGGTTCCTCATAGTGCTTCCTTCTTTAGCTGATGCATTAGTGGGCATGGTGTGGGCATTCCCAAGTTGTCCTTCCCTTAGCTACTCCCAAGGAGATCTCTGCCTGATAACCTCCAGACCAATCATGAGGTGTGGGGTGGGGAAAAGGACTTGGCAATGATGCTGCAATGCAGGGAGAAGAACAATGTGAATGGCACTACTCATCTGCAAATGTCAAAAGGATGCAACAGAAAGCGTAAATAATTTGATACTATCACAGGAATGGCTATACTGGGATTCCAATGAAACTACACATTATTAAGGTATGGTGTGATAAGGCTCTAATTCTAAAATCAGGCCTGCTCAAAATTACAGCTTTTTCTCAGACCTGCTGAGTACGGTGTTCATACAGAGCTTAAAGGGCTACAGGAGCCTTTCTCAACTTTGAAGTAATTTTCAGGTCTCAGGGAAGCACTGCATACAAATTATGGTCTCAGGGAACCCTTGTATAAAAATTACACTTGCAGTTTCAACAATGACCCTTTCCGCATGCGGCGAGGGAAACGCTCCCTGCCGCTACTCACCGGCTTTTTGGTGGGTCCGTTTGGGTCCGTCCTGATGAGGAGCAGTGCGAGCTCACCTCTCCGCACTGCTCTGGCATCCAAAATGGCAGCTTCCAGTTGGTGGAGGCTCTCCACCAACTGGAGAAGCTCGCCAGCCTAAAGCCCGCCGCTGGCAGAGCTGCAGGCATGCACTAGTGCGCGCCTGCAAATCTGCACTGGAGCGAGGCGACGGAGCGACAGAGGGTCGTGTGCTCTGTACTTTTAAAAAAAGAGGTTTTTAAAAAGCACGCTGCATGACCAGTTCCAGTCACTCCGGAGCGGACTGAGGTGTGGAATTACAAAAAGTAGTCCACTTCAGTCCACTCCACGGTGCAGAAGACCTCCGTTGAAGGTCGCTCTGCACTGTTTTAATAGGCTGGTGCAGAAAGGGCCAATGTTTCTTTGTTTATAAAATTCAGGATCTGTCACTGAACCCCAAGTGACCTCTCAAGGAACCAAGCATTGCAGGAAACCCTGGTTGAGAGACACTGGGCTAGAGGATAGCTCCCTGTGCTCCATCCAAAATGAGACGTACATACATAAAGCCACACTTATGGGCATGCATGTTACTAACAGGATGGCACCCAAAGCAGCCCTTTTGCTTCCTTTCGTTAAGAAATTGAGAGATTTTTAGTAATAAGCTTCCCAATCAGCAGAGTATAATGCACAGGCAGAAGCTGAACAAATTACCAGTCCCACTTTATCATCTCCACTCCAGACTACACTCTGATGCAGTGGCTCCTGCCATTTGGTGGCAGAGACCAGTGTGGAGCTGGCTTCTTAGCATAACTGAGGGCATCTCTGCTTGCCTTTCCTATAGTGTGCACATCAAAAGCCCTGCATGTACTTTTCTCTGAGAAGAAAGACATGCAACTACATGGGCCTTTCTGCACTGTTATAGTGCTTTTATCTCACACTGTTACAGTGCTATTATCCCACTTTCAACATCCTATGGAATCCTGGGGCTTGCAGTTTAGGGAGGGGCATTTAGAATTCTCAGCCAGAGAGCTCTTCAGCCTCAGTAAACTACAAACCCCAGAATTCCACAGCATGTTGAAAGTGGAATAATAGCACTATAACAATGTAGAGTGGAAAGGCCCTATGTCTTTCTCTGCACAGAGAAACTTGAAATGGGTGTCAGGGATGAGGTTGGTCTTGGTGATGTGTGGGGAATGATTGAGGCTTATGGGAATAACTCTTTCCCCTAATATTATCCAGCCTGCTAAACTGGTTCCAGGGTATAATCCTACTCTTTAACCAAAATATTTATAACCTGATTTGATGGTTACTACTATGGTATTTTTGTTGCTGTTGTTTTAATGTATTGTATTATTCATTTTTAGTTAATTAAAAATAATTATTATTTTTGTTTTTTTTTCTGCCAAAAACAATGCTCAAGGTAGCTAGCAATATTAAATGTGGTTGAACACAAAACTAAAATTGAAGCATACGAAAGTTAAAAATGTAAGTAAAAACAGGGATTAAAAGAAATAGACATTGACAGTTGTTTCCTTTTTCCTAATCTATAAAGTGGTTCACTTTAAAAAACACACCCTTGAATTGGCTTTTTACATGAATATGAAAGCATTCCAGCACCTGTAACTAGCTGCTGCACCTATCCTTGTAGTTTTCTTACTTGGGGACACCTGTGTGATGTTTTGGATTTTATTATGTATTGCCCCAGAAAACTGCAGGAAAGGGAAGGGGGAAAAAAATCACACTGCCCCCGAACTTTTAGGACTTCCCTTCTTCCTAAACGGCTACATCATCCTTCTGACACCTGTCCTTTGCAAATTTGTTACTTAAGACTACTGCTCTGCTACCTGTCATTTTCAGAGCAATAGTCCTCCATGGACATAGGGTGATTAAACATGTCCTTTCTTTGGATACCCTCTCAAATGGAAAGACTGCCCTCAGCCAAGCATGTCCCATACCTGTTTGTCTGTAATTTGACATGCTAGATGGGCTGCTAAGGTTGCATTTTTTTCAGTGTTCTCACAGTAAATATTGACTGTGCTGAAATCTGTTTTGGAAATTGGTTAGGGATAGGGCTCAGTGCCTTGGATTGTTCCTTTAAAGTTTAGACTAGCCTGGTGAATGGATTTGTTGCTCACTAATACAAAAGCACCAGCCCCTGCTGGTTATCAGTGCACAGCTGATATGAATAGATGAATCTGAGCATTTCAGGTTCTATCAATTTGCCATCTAATCCAGTCTTTAGTTCCTTTCCCCCTGTTTCTGCATTAGTCAATGACCTTTTAAAATAAAGTCTGTGTGAAAAGTCAGGAGATTCCCCCCCGCCATAGTTGGCTAGGTGAAGCTGCAGGTCCTCTATTCCGTTTGCCTTTGACAATGTATGTCCAAAATGAAATGGAGCAATTATGACAGAATCAATTTCATTTCCAAATGGCAGAGCTGTGACCTGCACTGTTTGTCTTTCCAGTAGGGTCATGCTCAGAATGCATTGATACCAAAGTTCCAGAGACACTTCTTCTTTTATTTTCCTTTAAAGTATATTTTATTTTGCATCTCAGTTCTTTCAGCCCTGACTCACATCCTCAAGTCAAATCTTGTATAGTCACAGCAGACAAAAGGTAGGAATTCTCCGCATAAGAAATTGTGTCAAAGAATAAAGCGATGGTGGTTGACTTTAAAGTTTCAGGTGACTCTAAAAAAAAAAAAGTCAGTTCATAGAGGCTGACTCTAGATGTACCTATTATGCCTGGTTCATTTTATTTTATTTCTATCCTGCCCTTTGTCTGCTTCTACACCCAAGATGGCTACATAATTGAAAAACAGAAAGAATTGCCTGGTTGATTAAAAAAAGTTTTTGCCTGTTGATGAAAGGTCAGCAGGCAGTTGATGAGTTTCCAGGAATAACCTGAGAGCAGCCATTGAGAAGGTCCTCTCTTGTGTCCTCACTGAACACACCTGTGAAGGTGGCAGCCAGTATAGAAAGATGGTCTCCCTAAAGATCTTAAACTGGGCAGGCTGGCATTGTTGACTCATTCATTCAGATGGCCTGGATCCAAGTTATATAGAGCTTACCCTGCATGAGACCCCAGGGCTATTTTTGTGGTTACCAGGGCCACCCAGGGGTCAATTTTTCTTTGCTCCAAACGGTCTCCCAATTTGTTTGCTCAGCTCTAGGGGGTGTGGAGGGCATTTCCACCGTGTTTGAAGCTTCCTTGGGTCAAAATGAAATTTTGCAAAATTTAACAAAACTTTTTTTTTTGCCTTAAATGCCCTAAACAATCTCTAGGGATACAGGAAGGTCACAAACAAACAAACAAACAAAACAAAACATATCCCCATATCCCATGGAGAGCATTTGAAGATGCTTTTTTTTTCTGGGAGCAGGTACAGTGGGACGGTGACCTTCCAAGCTGTTCTAGAGGGCTAATGTGATCCCCTGGTCTTCCACAGTTGCCCACCCCTGCTTTAGAGGTTTCAATCCGCACTTTGAATTGTCTGTGGTAAAACCTCTGAAGAATCTTCAGGTTCAAAAGTTTACCTAATACCTATTGTTGGGGACTACCTTTAAAATGACCAAAGCTGCCAAAGAATGTGATTGCTTGTCTCCTTGCTGGGACCAGAAAGAACATATTACAGCTGTTCTATACCAACTGCCATGGTTACTTGTGCATTTCTGGAGCCAATTCAAGTTATGGGCTTTATTTTTTAAAGCACTACGTAGTTTGCAGTATATTATGTTTTCACCGTATCAACTTGTTTATGCTTTTTAATCACCCATTGGAGATGACCACCTACTCATCAGTTCACCTTTAACCAATTTTTTTGAGGCCTAAATACCCTAAAGACACCAGATCTCATCTGATCTTGGAAGCTAAGTTGGCTCAACCTTGGTTAGTACTTGGATGGGAGATCTCCAAGGAATACAGGGTACTATAGGCTATAGGGGAAAAAAATCAATAGCAAAACACCTATGAAGGTCATAGGGTCACCCTAAATCAACAGTGAATTTGAAAATGCATGTGTGCGTGCGCACACACACACTCACATACATGAAGTTTCATTGGTGGGCATTAGGGACCGGACCTCTTCAGCAGGGGTCCCTTGTGGATATTTCCCCCAAGGGATATATAGCTGGATTCTTTAGACCGGTATTTAAAAAGGTTTTGAAAGCCCACCTATTTTGTGTGCCGTGTCATTTATGTCTTTCATTAGTCTGTTTGCTTTTTTTCTGAATATTTTATTGCTGTTTTTGTTTTCCCTTTAAAAAATATTGGCTGGAATGCATTTTCCTGTATTGGGGCTGTTTCTTGTGTTTTTACCTGGCAACATTTTATTATTAACCTGAATCCTATTCCAAGTCTTGACTAATGAAACCCATTCCTTGAAAGAGATTTTCTTATGTTATCAAAACACCGTCCAACAATTGATTCAATGCACAAATCAATAGGAATTTATGAAGTCATCTTTTTATTTTGATATTTGTATTTATTTGCCCTGCTGGGTCAACTAAATGTTTAAATAAAATCAAATAAACACCAGGGAGGGGGAAGCTATTGTCTTGAAGTTCTGCTTGTGGTTGTATATTTAATGAGAAGTAAGTCTCTCTGATGTTCAGAGGATTGCATTCTTAACCAGACTCAACTACTGTTATTATTTTGTCTGGGGAGTTAAAATATAGAGATCTCCTACTGAGAATTGGTTGTGAAAGGGAGTAATTTCCTGGGGTGTGTCAGTTTAACTTGGGTTTTGAACTTGAGTTGCTGGATCTAAAGGAGTTTGTAGAATTCAAAGATGCTGCAAGAATTGACAAGATGGCCGTGGAATTGTAGAAGAAGGAGGATCCCTAAAACTGTGCAAAAGAAGAATTTTAACAGGAAAGAAGGAGGGGGGCACATTTTTAAAAGTATTCCATTCCAAATGAAAGATAAAATAAATGGTTTTCTTAATATGTATTTTTGTGCAAAGGGTTTCAGTCTTGTTAATAACCAATTTTCAGCAAATTTTTTAGTACATATGTACATGTTTATATATTACAGTGAATGCTCAAAATTTGATCAATGTGTCTGTCTCTCACCAGTACTTCCCCTGCACAGCAGCTTATAACTGGGGCCATTTCCACACTACACTGTTATAGTGCTATAATTCCACTTTCAACATCCTATGGACTCCTGGGGTTTGCAGGTTAGGGAGGGGTCTTTAGAATTCTCAGCCAGAGAGCTCTTTGGCCTCAGTAAACTACAAACCCCAGAATTCCACAGAAGGTTGAAAGTAGAATAATAGCACTATAACAGTATAGGGCAGAAATGGTGAGAGCCTTTCTGCCTGCCAATAAATCTGTATTTTCCCATTTTGGAAAGTGCTCTTAACCAGGAAGGTATGATTATGACATTCATTGACTGGTTTTCTGCCCCCTCAACTAAAGTTTGTTGCATTCATACTTTTTTGTGTGTGAGATAATATTGTGTCTATGACTTTTGATTTTTTTTTTTAATAGACAAGTTCATCAACATGCTCCTGTGGATGTAGATGTTTGCTCAATGATGAATTTTCACAAAAATGTAGTGTTTTGGATTGCTTTTCTTGCAATTCTTGCATTTCTTGTGTTAAAACACAAATTAAACAAGCATTAATAATTAAAACAAAGTTAAAATACATTTTACAAACAACTAACAAATCACAACTAAAAATAACCAGCATAAAAATAACCAACATGGGTCTAAGGCAGTGGTGTGTGGGGTTCATTATCCCTCCAGGAAATGTCAGAGGGGTGTCCGATACTGCACCTGCTCCCATGAAAAAAAAAACCCAGAGCTTTGCCCCAAATGGCCCCAGACCACCTCTAGGAGACATGGAAGTGGGGGGGGGCTTCCTGGGCTCCTAGAGGGTATTTGGGAACATTTTGAGGCAAAAGAACTTTTGGGGGAAAAAATCAAAATTTCATTTTGGCCCTGGGATTTCTTGAGGACACCAAACATGGTTGAAATGTCCTCCACACCTTCTAGAGATCAGTTTTAGGCCGTTTGGAGCAAAAAATGATATATTTTTTGCAAATCTTTTTTTTTTACCCTGAGGGGGACTGGGAGCCATAAAAATAGACATTGGGGCTGTGTACAGACCACAGACCCTACTTTGCCCACCCCTGGACTAAGAGATTATCCAGATGAACCTTCTGTAGCATTTCACAATATAGATCTAATTGTTTCATCTGCTGTGCATCCAACTGCTATGAGCTCACCATTCCAACAATAAAGTGGATGCTATGACATTTCCTTACTGCTTAGTAGAAAATGTGAGATTATCTGAGCCAGTTCATAGAAACTAGCAGTTTTATGAATGCAGACAATGGAAAATAGAGACCTAAGAATCAGTTCATTCTGCATTGGAAATTTGACAGATCATGATAATACACAACTAGCGACGGGTGAACATTCTATCCGGTTCAATCTTTGACAAAAATCTTTCTAAAATGAAGAAATTTCTCTATAAAAATAGTGGGAAGTATTTGTTTTTTTAAAAAACTTTGCATATGGGGTAAAGGGACACTGTATAATTGTTTCACCCAGGGAGAGGACTTTGTGTGCTTGGCTCTTAAAAATCTGGGTTTGATTTTTCCCCCAATTCAATTGTATTTGTGATGCTGAATTAGGGTTACCATCACTTCATTTATCAGACCTATCTTTGACAGCTACAAAGCAGATAGGCAAAACAAGGCCCTTGCCCTGTTGAACATACTTGTACCTTTTTGAATCTGAACACTGCAAGTGGCTGAGAACAGTATTTGATCCACTTTCCAAAATGTGCAAATTTCTTCATAAATGGGTGAAAAGAACTTGCAATTTTTTTCTTTAAAAAGAAAAAAAAATCAAATGTAGGAAAATGTGAAACAAACAGATCTACCCATCTTTACACACATTTAGCTGTGTGATCTCATTTCAGCAGACTTTCCAGTGGTGACATCAAAGCGCTGTAATAGGGAGAGAAAGAAGAAGACTTCTTTGGTATTATCAGATTGCAGTCCTGATGTGAAACCTGCTTGTCCAGCACAATAAAGTTCCTACTGTCTGCAGAACTTCAGAGAAATTGGTATATCCTTAGCTTGGCCTTTGATGTCACCAAGACAGTATTGCCTGTGATAAAAGCGTTTATTTATAACTTGTGTAGCTTATGTCTTTTCCCATTGAATCAGCAGGCTCTCAAAGATTTGGGAATATAATTTCAAGGGCTGTTAAACCTCTGTCAAAGTTTTGCAGGCCCCCTACAGAGCAGAACTATCCAACATTCTGTTTGCTATGACAGAGCTTCATGTGAAGGCAATCAGAAAACTGACAGCTTCAAGTGCTAGTTTTTGTAACTCCAAGTGGCATTTAATCTGAAAAATAACATTACCAAAATCAGCATATAATTGGCTTTCTATTTCCTGTCCTTCCTAGTATTGCTATTCTGTGAAATCAGTCAGCACACAACTCAGTTCTTTCGTGATCTCTTTCAAAGAAATGCCTTTTATATATCCCTCAGGAGTAGGGGAAGCAACGAAGACCACTGCGGGGAGGAGAACCTGAAAGATATCTTAGAATAATAATCTTAAAAACCTACTACTGTGTCTGGCTTATATTCTTATGTCAGTATTGTATGGGCATTGCCCTCTGAATCCTGACGGAAACATCAGTGCCAGTTTTTGTGATCAGAGAACCATAGCATTTTGGTACAACCACAGAAATATTTCTTAATAAATGATGATGATCATATTACAATCCAATATTTTAGAAAATTTCCTCCCCAGTGTTTCAGGTAGCAATGATTCAAACACAAAGGTCATAAAACACAATGCTACCTAACAATCAGGTCTGGAAACATATTACTGTGTATTGTTAATTATATTATCTTTTAAAAAAACATTATGAATATTAAATTGTGCACTGAAAGCTATGTTATGACAAAACGGGATGTTAACCATTGGTACTGCTTCCCTGTCTCTTCTTATTATTGACTGCAATCTTGGCAATGTGCTGACAATGAAATAGTAATACTAATGAGACTATTAGAAGATAACTTCTATGTATGTTAACATGGTTCAAAGCACTAATTGTCCCCATTGTATACAAAGTTACCAAAAGCAGGTCTGAAACCAAGTGAATAAATCCGGGGAGTATCCTTGAGCTGTCTTCCAGAATATAAGCTGTGTGGCAAGGAGTGGGGGTTTTGGCTGGTATTTGGCCCAGTAGTTGCCTCTAGGCCAGGCTGGTGGCTTTAGGCAAAACAGAAAAGAGGTCCTGGCTGTGAATGAAGGGATGGGATCTGAGGAAGGGGTTCTTCTCCTGCTCTCTTCCTTATATGACTTTATGTAAGCCATGAAGAGACGCCAAAGACCTCCTGTTGGGGTGGGGGACATATCCTAGAAAATGTGTCTCCTGCATTCCTGGTGGCAAGGAAGGTAAGCAGGCAGTTGAGGTTTGTGGGGTGGGGTGGAGTGGAATTGAGTCAACCATTTGCAGTGGGGTGGTGGCAAGCAGGGGAAGATCTTTGGTGCCAGAAGCAACCCAGAGCCTGGCTGGCTGAAAGTAAAAAGACTTTCTTCCTTTGTTCCCACAGTTTGACCATTTCACTTGGAAGCCATAGGAGTGACTCCTTCTTTTCTTGGCCTGCTCAGCAGCAATTGTGAGCCACTGGAGGACTGGATAAAACCCTTTACATGGGATTTCTTATCTTTTGTATAGTTATTATTTTCTTTGAAATCCACTGATTTTACAGTCAAAAACAATCAACAAGTAGCGATGCTATCAACGAACATAAAAACATATGCAACATATTTGGGTACCACCACCACCACTACCACACCCCTGCAGATTTCCAGGCCCTAGTTTTTTGTATGAGCTTCCCCTCCCTTCATTAGCCCTGATTGTACATACAGTCACTATTGTGTGAATAATTTATTTCATTTAACACCCCTTCTGAATGCTTTTGTTCAGATCATGATGCAGAGAGCATATCCTTAGTGGCACTGTGAAGTCCTAAGACAAAGCAGACTTTTCCTTCCCCCTCTGTGCTTTTTCTCAGGAAAGTAGTGGCAAGAGATTCTTTAGATCAAGACCATTACCTGTATAATGAGTTATACAACCCTAGACTTACAGTGGTGCATTTTATAAAAGAAATGTCCAGACCATGGCTGTATCTGTTTTCAGTGTTCATCTGTTCATAAAAGGGTTGCCTTTGAAATATGGTTGCACCCATGATAGATTTAGGTAATGACAGATTTGAAAGTCAATTTCTATTTTATTCAGGAAGTGACTCAGTACATTTGAAGTCTTTCTTCAAAGCCTGTTGCTTTACAGTTGGTTAAAAATGATTTCACATCTCTAGAATGTCAAATTAAACAATTGTGCTGAGGGCTGGGTTTATCTGTGGTTCCCTATTCTACCTATACACTGGAAAGTGGATTTATATTTTAGATATATAGTCATCTCCCAGGACAATATTTGGCGGGGCTTAGAAATTAACAATTTGAGTGCCTTGTATATTTTGCAGTTCTACAATACCTCTGGTAATAAGACAGGTCAAATACCATTATGCTGCAGCAAGTGTGATTTGTCCAGAGTGTCTCAGAGTTAACAGAGTTATAGATTTATCAACCTTTTGACAGGGAGGTTCATAGATGCCACTTTTCAAGGGTCTTCTTTTCAATGATTCACTCTTTCACTCCTTGTTTTGGGCCTGCACACCCCTCAGGTTTGATGTGGTTTAATTGGCAAAATATCATTTAATTGGCAAAATATATTAATTGGCGTTGATATAAAATGGAACCTGAGATAACTGGAAGGTCAAGCTGGACAGAGGAAAATTACTGACTGAACACGTGTGATGGCAAAGTAGGTCAGAAGATCCCCTCTAAGCATAGTCAAGCTCATTGTCAGACAGATCATCAGGTAGCTCCAGAGATAATAGGCTTAAGCTGCAGTTTCTCTGATAGCATACAGTGACAAAGGGAAGTTCCCACCAAAACACCGATTTTTTCAGCCCTATCTCCTCACACCTGGAATGTTTCCCTGCATTGTTCTCATATCTCTCCACAATTATGGAGCTGTTACAACAGCCATTAAATCTTTATCAACTAACACTAAGACCATTAATTCCATCTGGACCCCATTGCCCATATGGCAACCTCTATTGTTCGCCTGGCCAGAGAACTATTCACATCCATTACCTCAAGGCAGATTTTGGGTGTAAAAACCCTCCATTTTGAGCAGTTTGATGCAGTATCTCACTTGCTGAATACCACGCTGTCGCTCTGATTTCTGACTGAGTACTGTCTTTAGACACTAGTCTAAGCCACATTGCTGCTCTCTGGATTGGTAATTATTGCCCATTCCCTGAACACTCCTCTATCCACAACTTTCCTCCCTTTGTCCTTTGGTTAGCTCTTGTGCAAGTGTGTGTGTGTGTTTGGATCTTTTGTGTGCATGACTGAACTCTTCAATAAAACATGTTTTAGCTTATTTTGGAATCTTACGCCGGTTCTTTCCTGCAAGACCCCGTGAACTTTGGTGGAAAGATCTTGTTAAGTTATCCCTCTCCTAATTTGATCTAATTAATTCTCCACTGTCATGTGGCGGTACTGACACCATAGTGGACCCCTAAGTCACCCACATTTGAGGGAAACACTGAAGCCCATATATTGGACACGTGGCCCACTCTTTCAACCATCCATCAAATATATGGGTTCTGGTTGTACTTGAAAAGGATTGAAAGAGAAGATTGTCAAAAAACAGCTACACACTTCTTTTTTCTCTCAATTGACTTGGCACCCTCTTTTTGTTCAGTCTGTACACTGAACAAAAAGATAGTGCCAATTTGATTCACTTCCACATTTTGATGATTTATACTTTTTGATACTGCTCTGGTCTCTAGCCTGTTGAAAAAGTAAGGGATGCAAATATTGTTATTATTTTAGCTGAAACAGAACACTTCTCCGCATTCAAAGCGTTAGCAAACATAGCCACTGGTGGAAGATAATGAGCCTACCTTAAGCTGCTCTGCTCTTCTAGTCCAACGATATCTGAAGGACCACAAGTTGTCCGCTGCTTATTTAGTAGTAATGGAAGAATGTATAGATGAGCCATCCTTGCCCTAATAGAAAAACATGAATCCCAAAAGTTATGAGATTATGGGTCTGGCTCATGATCTACAATGTCCTCAGCTAGCAGGGACATTCCCAATTAAAGGTGAACCCCAAAAGTTCTGAGATTCTAAGGCTGCCTTATCACTTACAATGTCTCGAACAGGCAGGGACAGTCCCAGTTAATCATCTGTTGTGGCACTTGTTTATCAACTTTTAAAATGTTTCATTTTCTTTTTTCTCCTCCCACTTCTCCCCTTTGTCCATAGTTACTCCAATTGCTGCAAACTGAATTCAGTGTGCAAAGTAGATTGTGCTCCACTCAGCAATGGCAGAAGGAGGATGTGGAGATTCTTTCCAGTTGTTTCAGAGGGAAAAAGCAAAGTGCTGAAGCCTTTCTTAGCTTCTGTGTTCTTCCTCATTAATAACTTTCTCAGTAATAACAACATTACACTCTGATGCTGCTTGGCCACATGTGTCTTGGTTTTCATCTGTGAAATGCTGGAGTGTATGAGACTTTATTCATATCTGCATTAACAAAGGGCCAGTAGGTTTTGATTCAAGCTTGAATTGACAATAGAAACATGGATTAGATCAGTCTTCTCTCCATGAAATCTGTGAAATATTGGAGGGGAGAAAGGGGTAGGTTTGTGGTGCTGGGATCTGCAGAAGTAGTTATGATGATTGAGCTCCATCATCATAGCTACAGCTAACATGCAGGACCCGAGCCTACACGTTCTTCAGACATGTGCTGGTACCCTTTGAAAAGTTTCAGATGAAAAAGGTGTAGCCAGCATTGGTCCCTCTACAATACCTCACTAATAAGAACTATGTGTTTTTTTTACATCTTTCTTTTTTCCCAATCTGGGACTTAAAGCAACTTATAGAGGTTAAAACAGATACAGCTAAAAAATCCACATGATATAAAAGTTAAAAATATAATTAAATGAGCAATAGAATTAAAAGCAGTCAAAAGCAAGACCATTAAAAACAGAACAAAGAAACAGCCCAGCACATTCTGAAAGACCCTTTTCTCCTTGAGCAACCAGCCTTCAAGAGCCTGTTGAAATGAAAAGGTCTTCACTGGCCTACAAAAGGATAGCAAGGAGTGTGACGGTTTAACTTCTGTTAGAAGTTCCAAAGCCTGGGAGCAGCCTCCAGGAAGACCCATTCCTGTGTTCCCATCACATGTATGAGATGCACTGAGGTCTCTTTTTAGCAAGGACCCAAAATCTGCTTGGACTGCAATGTTCAACTTCCTTCCTTGTCAGCCATGCTGGCTAGGATGGTTGGGATTTGCAGTCCAGCAACATCTGTATGGCTCCATGATTCTAATCCCTGCAGTAAACTCTAATGTAGATTGTCCAAATACTCACTGGCATTCTACTTTAGAAAGGAAATTGCAAAATTGCTTTTACTGACATCATTGCTATTCCTAAAGCCAAGAGAAGACTCAGAATGGCTGTTGAAAGAGTAACCATTTCCAATGCATTGGGTCCAGACTAAAGCATGTTTGGAATAGATCCCATGGAATCAAGGAGACAAGTAAGACATGGATAAGTTAAATTCTGTTGATTAACTTAAATCTCCTTGAGAAGCAGATCTGCTTTAAGCATGACTAAATCTGGATAGCAGTTTGGAATCCGAGGATGGGGTGATCATCTCAAAATCTGGGTGGAGCCCAACCCCCTGTTTAGGACATGGGGCATCTATGTCTGGATCCAATGCAGTATTTTGAATATAAAATATTTATGTTCAATGACTTTTGCCCAAATCAGTAAAAACAGAAACCTTAATTTATACAAACGAACATACCTTACATTATAAAATAACAGTACTGTATAACCCTACTTCACTTACCATGTTGGGATTTCTCTTATGGTCAAAACAGCTCCCTCTGCATTCATGTAACCTTATATATGTTTAGTGAGAAGTAAGCTTTGTGTAGCTCACTCTCAGGCACAGATGGAAAGAATACTACAAAATATTTGGAAAATGGTTGAAAAATGTGTTTCTTGAATTTTAGTGCAGAAAGTGGTGTTTCCTGTGGGAGAAAAAAATCACATGGAATGTTTCATAGAATTAGCCCTGAATTCATAATGGGAGAAATTGCTAAAATTACTCATTGTTTCTTTCATGGGTGAAATCAGCAAATAATTATATCTCTACTCAAGAAAGAAGGCGTGAAATCGTGGCCGTAAGCTTTATATGAAGCATCTGAAATAATAAGAGTATTTAACTTGAAAGACTATTTATTCGTTTGTTTGTTTCATTTGTATGCTGCTTTTCTACCAGAGTGGGACCCAAAACAGCTCATGAAAAGAATCAACTAAAACCAGAACAATAAAATTTTAAACACAACTAAAATTACATTGAACAGGGACATTAAAACGAATAATCAATATAATTGGTCCTGTTTCTTAACAGGTTTTGGCTAAATGGCATTTACTGATATCTTATCAGTAGTAGATAACCATGAAAACATCAGATAGAATCCAGATTTTGTCATCCTTTTACTAGACTCACTGAAAACAATGGTGATCAGTGGTGATGACCACTGATCTCGTAGACTCTGTTTCACTATATCGAAGTCCAACAGACTGTCAGTGGAGGAACTAGCTATGGAAAGAACTAGTGTTTATGCTGTTTTAGCTTCCTTTTCAATGGACAGTTAAGCTCTACTCTCTCCCCCATCCGAGAGAAACTTAAATTCTGCTTTAAGGTGGGATCAATGGACCCATGGATTCCCTAAGTGGTATCCCACCTAGCACTAACAAGATACAATTTTGCCTCACTTTACTAATGCAGTGTCATGTGACTTCCAGGTATGTAAACATTCACTAACTATCATGCTAAGGTGCTCATAGTGATAGGCAGGGAGTTGGGTTTACAGACAGACAAATAGATAATTGTTCTGGTTATTTTTAATTGTGATTTGCTAGTTGTTTTTAATATGTATTCTAACTTTGTTTTAATTATTTTTGCTTGTTTAATTTGTGTTTAACTTTTGTATGTTATGGTTTTTAAACTATGTTTTCTTTTTTAGAGGTACTGTAAGCTGCTTTGAGTCTTTCTGAGGGAAAAAATGGGATATAAATAAAGATATTAATAAAATTAATACTAATAACAATAATAATAATAACATTTAGACACATACATTTCATTAGGCACATACATTTAACACACTTTAGACACATGGATTTCAAGATCCTTTCATCTAGCTACTGTATATGAAGATGTCCTGAAGAAAAGAGAACATTCAAGTTCAATAAAACTTAAAATTCTTATAATCTGTTTTGCTGTCCAGAAATACTGTTTACCCACACTGAACACAAGATACTGGCCATAGCAGGATGCGATCTGGTCCTGGAAGGTAATTTAGTTGATGAGAAACCTGTTTCCTTGCACACATCATCCAGCCTAGCCTAGCCATTAGGAAAAGTGGAACAATTGTCTTTGGCAGCAGTTGCTGGGAGGAGCACAACTTCTGGGACAGCAGGAAAGGACAGGTCCATGTAGGTCAGCAGGCCTGCCCAGCATCCTCTAAACTTAACTGCACAGAGGAGCACACTAATCCCTGATGAGCGTCAAAGTATGGTTTCCTTTAGATGGAATGGTGGGGAGACCATCTTTTCCTTCATCTCAGGGCACAACATGTCTTTGGCCAGTTCTGCATATCACTGAGGACAAATCAGGATATTTAAATTCAAACCACATATTTCATTTTAAATCTGGCCTGTCAAGCACACTCACCAGAAAGTTTCCAGTGGTAGTATCCTCCATGATCCCATGAGAAATGAACTTCCATCACATGGATATTGGAGGCATGGCTCACACCAATGGATCACCACAGTCAGCGTTTTAGATTGAGTATGTTGCTGATGCTCAATTTTGGTTAATGTGTGCAATGGATCTAATCAGATGGACGCCATAGTCTCCTCTGACAGTGTGGAGTACCTGTTTGAGAAAAATGGGGACTGCATCTAGTTCTCTCCTGCCTACCTCCATTATCAGATCTGATCAGCATTGACAAAGCTGATAATGTCATTCATCTAACCAAGGAGTGGACAAATGGATATATTTATGAGTACTGATGAATATGCAGCACACTGCTGTGCATACAGATCTCTAGACTGTTTCCCAATATTTTTTCCAGTCACTGAAAATAATATTGAGTCCAGTTTCTTTTAAAAGTCCCAGGATAGCCTATTCTAGGTAACAGATTTGGGTGTTTTAGCCAGGGACATATACCTCATAAAGTTTTACTAAACATCAGACAAAAACACCTTTGAGATATACACACACATATATATATAGTATGTATGTATGTATATATGTATATGTGTGTGTGTGTGTGTGTGTGTATATATGTAGATACATACACGCATATTTAATATTTACAACCTTATTCAAAAGCTAGTTCAAGCTAGTTGATTTACATCAGTGGAGTCATACTGATGTCTATTTCTTGAGTTAGAGATTTTCCTGCTTTAACTAGTTTGTGAGGTATACGCCTTTATTCTCTTGATGGAGAATTCTACTGAGCTGATTCATCCTTCAACAGTCCTTTTATGTATGTGTGTGAGTGTTGGGGGTGCTGGGGTGGGCCACATAAGGAACATATGTGGGAAGAAAATAAAGAGGCTGTTGAGTGATGTAATGCTTCACCAGGTTGTTTTGTTCAAAAGAAGAGGAGAAGGACATAAAAGAGGAAGGTGCAATAGAAAAAATCATGATGGAATCCCATGGGATTAGAGGATGGATACTCAAACTCACCAGTTTATCTTTGATTTGAAAGCTGGATAGCTCTTCTGAGATCAAGCTTGTCTTGATCATTCCTTGGTTCTTCATTCTTTCAGCACATTAAGAATGGCCTTCCAAATTACTGCCTTGCTTGTTTCCAGATGCAGGCAAAAATATATATTGCAGTGCCAAAGCCTTAAGCACAACACAGTTGTTACACTATCTCAATACTTGGGTCCAAATTGTATGCATTTCTATTTGACCCAAAAGGGTTCCACCAGCCTATTTATTTGAATAGGAATGTTCCAGATTGCCTAATATTTCTTTGTGATGAGATCTTACACTACTTTGAGGATTTTTTTTTCCCTTGACAAACTCACAATGACTTTTTTAAAAAGATTTTTAATGGAATAATCTTAACTTTATGGTATTCAAACTCATTTGATTAATACATGGCTCACTGGTTTACATGCAGAACACATTAATGAGAACATCTTTGTCCAAGGATCACCTACTCAACATGTTGGTCTATCAAAGTTCTTTTGATTGGTAGCCTTGATTGCAAACAGTCTCTGTGTACACCAGGTCAAACACTGAGGTCTGCTGGAGGTGCTCTCAGTTTTGTTCCGCTAGTGGGGCCAATATATTGTGAGAAGATGCGGGAGAGGGCCTTCTTGGCTTTGGCATCCAGTCGTGTAGGGATGGGGGGGCAATGGAGGTGGATTGCAGGCAGCAATGTTTTGGGGGCATCCTGCCCCATAGCCATGCCCCCATGGGTCCTAGCCACACCCCTACATGCCCTGGCCACACCCCAAGCACAGTGGCCCTGCCCCCTCCCATTCCCCCCTCCACACACTCCAAGCTCTGCCATTGTTGGCATCCCAAACGTGGCTTGCTCTTTCCTTAGAAGACTGATCAGAGCTAATGCTGGTGACATTCCAGCACTAAAAATAACAACAAATCTTTGGCTTCCAGGTCTGCACATGTGCATTGCTTTTAGTATGTCTTAAACTGTTTTAATGCATTTTATGCTGTCTTGTTTTAACTCATCAAATTATTTAATATGTCTCTAATCTCTTTAAACGATTTCACTGCTTCAGATTTGTTTAGTTCATTTTATCTTATGCTGCCCTGAGATCTTTAAATATAGGGCAGGAAGGAAATATTTTAATAAATAAAATAAACAAAATATTGCTTATATCCCATCATTTCAAAGTGGTGTACACATTAAAATGTGAAACATTCACAGTATACAAACATACAGGACGTGATATGTTACCACAGTTCTGACATGCCTGGTGATAACACTAGATATGTCTTGATATCAAACTTATTTTGGCTTCACTTGACCTTTCTCTGCCACCCTGCTCCACGTGTTTGCAAGGGCCACTGGACAAGCACGTAAACAGGTGCGGCCGTTAATGATGGGACATTCCAATCCCCATTTAGGCAGGCAGATTAATGCCTCTCCGTTGCTTCAGGGACCATTTTCTTGCAGACACACCTTGCTTAAGCGCGACTCTACACAAAGACGCTTGGCCGAGAGCCGGCACTTTCTTTATGCTGAGCTATTTGCATACTGGCTATACTATTGTCATCTAGCGCTAAGCTCATCATGTAAAACCTGACCCTTTCCAACGCTTTTGTCCCGCTCCAAATTCTCTTTGTTCTCATCAAGCATGGCATGGCCTATAGGCACAATCCACCCTATAAAAAGTCCCCGATTCCAAGCCTACCTCGGAACGCTCGCCCATCGGACTGCTCAGATCGCTCTGGACTTCCATGCCGCCTTGCTGTCATTCGGTCTGACGAGTTCCTCTCAACAAACCGTGCTGAGCTTTCTTCCCTGCAATCCTCCGCTTCTCTCCAGGACTACGAGATAAGATGTCATATCACCCATTTCCCCTGAGAACTCCCATTTCTATTCTAGTTAGTCGTGTGCATGTGGTGTCTTATTCATTGTTTGTCCTTTAATAAAGCTATTATCTTTGTTACTTTTAAACTTGTCTGGTTGCTCTTCTGACCTGACGCTGTAGACATAGGGTAGCAAGATCCCAGCTAAGTTACCCTGCCTCTCGTTTAGCTTAAGAGAGTGCTTGAGTTAATTTCCCCATCTTGTGTTTTGCTTGGTTATTTGGGCATCCCTCCCGGGACCCCCACAATACAGGGTAACAGATACACATATTCTTTTTTTAATTTAATTTTTGACACAATCACATTTACAATCAAAATAATACCCATTCAAAAAGTAAAGAAGCAGAAAGAAGGAAAAGAGAAAAGAAGAAGAAAGTGAAAAAAAAAAGAAGAAACAGGGGAAAAAGAAAAAGGAAAAAAGTGGGGGAGACATGTAACTAATACATATAATGCCCATATTCTTTATGAAGTCCAAGAAAGATGTTGGATTCCATTGACTAGGGAAGGGTTGCATAGCTAAATATGTTTTTAATCTGTACAGAAAAATAAAGATACTGTTAAAGTTCGATGGAAGATCATTCCTCATAGTAGGTACCACTACACAAATGCTTTGCTCCAAATAACTGCCAAGCACACATCGGTTATGTATGGTACTCTGTGTGTGTGTGTGTGTGTGTGTGCAAGAGATTGAGAGAGAGAGAGAGAGAGAGAATGCTCTGGTAAATGTAAATGTCACATGGAAACCATTACAAATATGAACTTGACGTGTTGCTGTCTTTGCAGCCGTTGCATTTTCGAAACCTACACACTTAAGTCCTGAAAAAGAAAAGTTTTGATATGGCTACCAAATAATTCCTATTGGACTTCCAAGTGAATTCCAGGTGGTTACCTTGACAGTTACAGATATCGCTGCTGCAGCTCATCACTTGAGGACCAGCTCCATAAAACCAGACAAAGAAGACCAAAGATTGCATATATTGCCTAGTACACATTGAGATTAACAGGCTTGTTTGGGGTTGCTGCCATTGATCTAGGACTCTGCATTGATGTAGATTCTGAATTGGATTCCTGCGTGGAAAACTGTGCAAGTTACTATTGGTAATAAAGAGTTTTGATGTATGTTACTATGTTTCTCCATTTGTTCACATTACTTTGATATGGGGCTGGCCCAAAAAACTGCTGTTTTGAAGGACCAAGTGGTGCTCATCCTACATTCTACATAAAGAAGTCAATTGAATTTACAGTTCAATATTAGTTCACCTTTGGAAATAGACAGCATCTGCCACAGTGTGTTAAGGGCACCAGGCTAGCAAAGGGGCACAATGGGATACACAGCAATATCCTTAAAAGGAAATGAAGGACAGGAGCACAGGAAATACTAGTGATAATAAAGAGTTTTCATCTACTTAGAAAAATTGGCTAATTTTTTCCCCCGCCTGCCAAAATGTTCAAAACCACAGCAAAATGTAGCGGTTTTGCTTCCCCACCCCACAAGACTCTCTTCCTGACATCACTCATTTCCTGTTTCTTTGACCAATTTGGGGACAATTTTCTGAGAATTCTGGTAGGTTTTTAAGGTATGTGGATGGCTTGAGGAAAGCAAAACTGTTGCATTTAAGTAGGGGGCTTGGGAGGCAAAGAAAAATCCCTTGGAAAATAATTTTTTTAGGGGGCCTGGGGGGTGTGGCAGGCCAGTGCAACTCCCTGGGAGGAGCACAGTGTTAAAAATTGCCCCCCTTCCTCAGTTGCCCACCTCTGCTTTACACTTACATCAACTTTGGCCTGTTGTTCTTGTTGTTGTTGCTGTGTGCCTTTGAGTCATTTTCATGTGGCAACCCTTAGGTGAATCTACCATGGGGTTTTCTTGGCATGATTTGTTCAGTGGGAAGGGTTGCCTTTTGTATTCCTCTGAGCAAGTGTGACTTTCCCAAGGTAACTCAGTGGGTCTCCAGAGTCCTAGCCCAATGCTCAAACCTCTATACCACATTTGGTTGCATATAGCAGGGCTGCAACTACGTTGCTTTCTTGCATTGATTTCTCATTCTTGGCACAGCAGCAAACAACTAGCGGGTCACAACAAATACCTATACGTATAGCTTCCAAGTGTTCCAGATTAAAACTGGAGTGGGGAGGATGCTTTAAAACCAAAAAGGAAATTCTCATATTGCTTCCTGATTCAGCATTTTTATGGAAAGCCATTACATTCTTACTTGTGTCTGTTCCGTCAAAGTATGGCTGGGAAATATTTATAGCCAGACTGTTGGAGGCGGATTCTCGGCTGCACACCAGATGGTTTACATGCCGCCAAGAGCACAAAGGTGTGGGCTCTTCTGTTTGAATATAGTATTGGAGGATACAACATCGCCACAGTAATATGTCTGCCATCTCCTGGTGGGGAGCTTGTGAAAAGGGGGAGGACAAGTATATTGCTCAAGAGGACCAAATGGATACAGTTTGATGTAATGGTGGTCAGGAGGCAATGAAGTTCACTGCCTTTTAGATGAATCACAAGTTGATCTCATTTTTCGTAGAACAAACAAGGTTCATCCACACAACATCAATGGGATAACTTTCTTTTCATTAAAGTATATGGGCTATTTTGGATATAGTTTAGGACAAAAGTCTAGGTATAAAGGCTGCTTTATTAAGAAACACTACTGCAAGTTACTTCCATATCTGTACACATTACATGAGAAAGGTGCACATACAACATGGGTTGCTTGTCATAGCTGGTTAATTATTATGAACTTGCCTATATGACTTTGAAGGAAAGGAATGTTGGGCTCACTGTGTATGGGATAATTGTCGTTCTAATCTCAGGTCCAAAGATATCAGTTTTTACAGGTCCTGGATGAAAAGTTTTTAAATAATAGTAAACTTATTGCGCACAGTGGTTGCCAAGTGTCATGAGATAATTCAGTTGTTAATAATGAGAGTAGGCCTATTGAATCAGTGGGAACTTCCAGAACTCAAGCTTTGCTTGAATGTGTCTATTTGGAGATGGGTAGTCAGGACAGAATGGGAATTCTGTTGATGTACTGCCTAGTCTGCGGTTCAACAGTTTCCCTGCTCCATGAGATAGTTAGGGTGGTTTCAGGTTTGGTGTTGGAGTCTCAAGAGCCTATAGTGCTGGGAGACCTCAACATCTATGTTGAGGCTTCTCTTTTGGGAGAGGATCAGGATTTCATGGCTGCCATGACAGCCATAGACCCACTTCTACTGTTGGGCATGCTTTGGGCCTGATTTTCTAGATTGGATGGAACGATGGTAATCTAGCTCTGAGGAACTTTATGCAGTTCCATTGTCATGGCCAGATCACTACTTGGTTGGGCATAGACTCACAAGGGCACAGAACCACTGCAGGTCGGAGGGGCTGAATAAGTGGATCTGCCTTAGGGGGCTGTGGACCTGGATGGTTTCTGGATGACTCTTGGGGATTTTCCTGTCACTTCAGCAGGAGATCCTATCAAAAGCCTGACTGACATGTGAAATGGGGAAATGATCAGAGATCTCAAGGAGTACGACCAAATAACTGGGTTTCTGGTAGCAATGAAACAATTGAGATGGAGATTTAGAGTGACATTGGCAGAAGATTTGGAGTAAGTCTTGTCTAACACAGGCTAGAGCCTCTCTGAAGGCCTATTCTATGTTGGTGTGGGCTGTAAAGAAATTATTCTTTTCTGCTTCCATTGCATCTGCAATAAGATATGCATACTGGAGCTGTTTTGAGTGATCATAGGTCGATCATATTCTTGAACCTGAAAAGATAACACAGATCACTCAACATCCACTGTGATGAATTTACACTGCGCTTTGCACATAAAATGGCTCAGATCCATTCAGACTTGGATTTTATAGTTGATACAGTCCAGTTGATGTAACTCAGCCCTTTCTGCTCTAACAATAATGGATTCTTTTCAAGTTGTACAGCCTGGGAATGTGGCAAGGATCTTTTAAGAAGTGAGAGTCACCAGATGCCTTCTAGACCCTTGCTTTCTTGGCCCATTAAATGGGCTGGAGGGAAACAGCTTGAGTAAGTAAAGAAGGTTGTCAATGCCTCCTTAAAATAAAGTATGGTTCCAACATACCAAAAGGTGGCATTTATAAGACTTCTGTTGAAAAAGCCTTCTCTTGATCCCTGTGTAATGGATAACTATCAGCCAGTGTCTAATATGCCATTCTGGGGCAAGGAATTAGAGCATGTGGTAATCTCCTGGCTCCTGGATACAACAGTTTATATAGATCCATTTCAATCTGATTTCAGTTCTGGTTGTAGGAGAGAGACAGCTTTGACCACCTTGATGGATGACCCTTGCCAAGAAGCAGGTAGGGGAACTGTCTCTCTGTTAGTTCTCTGAACAGCTTTTGAGACCATTGACTATGGTCTTCTGGGCCACCTTGCTTGGATGGGACTTGGAGAAATTTTTTACAGTGGTTCAATGACTTTCTGGAGAGGTGAAGACAGAAGGTAGAGCTGGAGAAATCCTGTTTGGTGCCCTGGCAGCTAGCATATGAAGTGCTTCAGAATTGTTTTGTTCTTCATGCTATTCCACATCTACATGAAGCTTCTGGAAGAGGTTGTCTAGTGGTTTGAGGCTTTGTGCCACCAGTATGCTGATAACACTCAACTCAGTTTCTCTTTTCCACTGGATTCCAAGATGGTTTCAGTTCTAAACCACTGCCTGTCATTAATGATGGACTAAATGAGAGTGAACAAATGAAGTTTTATCTAGATAAGACTGATATCTTCTTACCAGTCAAGAAGTAG
This sequence comes from Ctenosaura bakeri, assembly GCA_948474755.1. Taxonomy (NCBI): domain Eukaryota; kingdom Metazoa; phylum Chordata; class Lepidosauria; order Squamata; family Iguanidae; genus Ctenosaura; species Ctenosaura bakeri. Next base: position 356,528 of record CAOLHI010001323.1, read on the forward strand.
ATCAAGGATAGGAGTACAGTCTGTGCTGGATGAGGTTACATTCTTCACAAAGACACAGGTTCACAACTGGGATCTATTCCTGGAATCAGTTTTGAGCCTAGAGGCCCACAAATGCTTTAGCATGCTTAAAGCTAGTGAATCAACTGTGACTATTCTTAAAGATGTTTTATCAGGCCACAATGACACACACCTTTAACTACACCCTATTTGGATTACTGAAATGCACTCCATGTGGGACTGCTTTGAAGAGTGTTCAGAAACTAGCTGCCAGTTTCCAGATACAATTCAAAATTCTCGTTATGGCATGTAAAACTCTATATGGCTTAGGCCCAGGCTATCTGACAGATCATATCTCTACATTTGACCATGCCCTGGCCCTGAGATCCTCAAGAGGGGTCCTCTTAGTCCCATCACTTTTACAGTTTTGAGTAGTAGGGACGCATGACAGGGTATTCTTGATAGCTGGAAGGCTCTGGCCCGAGGCTCTCGAACTGCATTCCTGGGGAGACTAGAAGGGTCCCCTCCTCACACTCCTTCCATTGACAGGCAGCCTTTTTTTTTTATACTTTGACAGTGTCTTGAAAACTGAAGGTTTATTTAAAAAAGAGATGGGGCTTTCAAGAGGGCACTATTCTGTTTCTATGTTTTTATTGTACTGTTTTAACAGCTGTTTACTATTTTTAATTGTCTGTTCAATTTTTAAATTTTTTTTGGGGTAGTTTAATTCCATTTAAATGTTCACAGGTGTTCTGCATTAGACTCTTAGTTACATTTATGTAATTACGTAACTTCTCCTGACTGAACCCTGCCCCACTCTACTTTAAGAACTACTCATTGGATCAGTCAAAAGAAGTCCATTCAGCTTCCAGTAGGGGCACAAGGGCTGTTTCTGCTCCTAGTCAGAAGCAGGACTTCTCACTGGGATCCTACTTCTGATTGTTGAAACCGTGCTTGCTTGCAAGAGTGGGGGGAAATGTCATCCTCCTTGCACCCTGAAGCTGAACAGACCTCTTTCATCCAACCTGGCTGCTGGTCCTTAAGGTGGGCTGGGGTGGCATTTACACAGTTTTACATTAAGATGACATAATCTTACTGAATACAGAGCAATTACAAATCTTTAACTATATGTTACAAATCTGTAATCACAATACTGAATGTCAGCTGTTTATATTTTTTGGGTTTCTTTTTACTAAGTTTTCATTCATTTTTTATTTTAATTTGTAAGCCACCTTGACTCTCCGTTTTGAGAGAAAGGTGGCATATAAGTAAAGCTAGCATCAACAGAAACCAAATATGGTAATAATTCTATAAGTTCCATTGATTCAACGAATCTACTAGTAATCGGATTTAGGCCTTGGTGCACTCATTATATTTTTATTATTTACATATAGCCTTTTCAATGTGAGAAACATCAAAATCAGACTTTTACTTGAGATTCTTGTAACAAATGTCTCTTCTTAAATGAATCTGGCTGGAATCTAGGGTCAAAACTGTCTAATCTAACTGTTGGGAGTTTTTATTTTAATGAAAAGTGGTCATCAAAAGAGCCATTGTTCACTGATAAACAGTGCCTGTTAGGGTTGCTCAATTCTTTCCTCACTTACCATAGCATTAGTCCAAATTTCTCTCCAAGTTTCATGCCTCTTTGCTTCCCAAAAGGTTTCACAAGCATGGTTGCCCAAAGAGTTATAAGAGCATAAGCTTTTGAAGCAAAATTGTGGGTCTATAACTATGATAGTTTTTGCTTATCCTAATCATGGATTAGGATCATTACATACCCTCCCAATTTTCTGATTTGACAGGGAAGGTCCTGAGTCATTCTCTTTCCTCTTTGAGCCATGAGGACTATGGCTGAACTCAGTTCCAAGCCAGAGAGTGCAATCTTGATAATCTGCTGTTCAGATATCACATTATTCCACATATCTTCTAACTATCCCAATTTGTCAGGGGCAGTTAATTCTCTGCCATCCCTGTTTTTAAGCTCCTTTTAAAATATCTGGGTTTTTCTCTCCTTCTCCCACTTTCGTCTTTGTCATCAGTTTCCTTCAATTGCTACAAATTGAGTTCAAAGTGCAAAAGCAGTTTGTACTCAATTAATTCAGTGGAAGGTGGAGAGGTGAGGAGGGTGGAAACTTGCCCTGCCCAGTAGGCTCTGGCAAAAGCAGCAAAGTGCTGCAGCCTCTCCTAGCTTCTGTGTTCTTTCTCTTTAACAGCCTTTGCCACCTTGACCTCACTCTGGTTTTGGATGGCCACATGTGTCCCAGTTTGTATCTGTGAAATGTTGAAGGATATGTACTTAATGGTCCTGACAAAAAACATTGCCTAAGAGTATACTAAACATATTGCACATATATTATTGATTAGTTCACAGTTGTGCATTTTTACAACACTCATAGGGTTACAGAGCCAGCAAAGTATGCTCTTTGAACTTCAGCAAAGGCTGCCACGATACCCTTTCCAGATGTTAGAACCATGCATTGTTTTCCTGGTTTCTTCACTTCCGCGTATTCAGGATTTCCAATTGTTCATCTCTTTTATCTAGCTACGTCAGATCTTCTGATGCATGTATAACCCTATAGGGAAGAATCCTGAGTTCGACAGAACTTTGCGGTCTAAAGTCTGCAGTCTGAAGAACGGAAAGCATTAGTCATCGATTTGTCAAGCTTCTAAGGCATGATACATGTTTTGACTTTTGAAGTGGATCTACAAATGAACATTATATTTCAGAAGAAATGCACATTGTAAACAGTGTAAATGACAAACAAGGCACGGTTTCAACAGCCAGCTAAGAGGCCATGAAATTTTACATGCGTTTGTTTCGAAATTCCAAACAAATTTTCAAAAAGCAGCAGAGTAATTTAAAATTAATTAATATTTGTGTTAGTACTGCCAAGCAAAACTCCACCAGCAAAGAACTAGAATTTATTTCCCATTAATTTTGATGCCATTAATCTGTGTTTCCTTGACAAAGCTTACTGTAGCAGTCTCAGGACCAGAACTGTAACCACCTCCTCAATTTGTCTCCATCTATAATAATTTGTTTCATATGGAACCAATTAAAACATCTTTCCCCATTGCATTCAACCTTCTTTGGGAGGGCATCTATTAGGAATCAGAGCTCAGAATGTAACACAGAATTGTGAGTTACCTCAATACTCTTCCAGTCCAGTCTCTCTAGCTTTCAGGTAAAAGAAAAGAAAGGAGGAAGAAAGGAAAGGATCCACTTGGGTATTTTTTGCCATATTTTCTATAACATAATTAATACTAGCTGATAATGAGACAACATAATAAAACCACCCATATTGAAATAAATCAGTTTCACAAGTTTCAGAGTAAGACATTTTTCACTTTGTTTTTATTTGGTGACAGAATGACACCAATGTTAGTGTCACTTTGGCCTCTAAAGTGAATGCATTCTACAATTGAGGTGCCACAGTGGAAAAGGTCCTCTTCGACATACTTCCACAGTGTATAGCTTCCAGTGCTGTGATACAGAGAAAAGCCTCACCATCTTTGGACAGGTGTATATAGAAAGAAGCATTAATGTTACCGTTGTTTAACGTCGTTGCTACATTTATGGTATATTGCAGCATCTATGTGTCCTATGTTTTCCAAACAAGAAGTATAGGAAGACCAAAAGCTGGAGCAATATTCTTTGTTATCACATTAACTTTGCTATATCCTCAGCCAACATTACTATATGGAATACATTTCCCAGAATCCCCGCAATAGCATGGCCAGTGGCCAATTGGTAGTTCAAAAAGGCAACTTTTTCAAACTCCAGACAGGTCCCATCCCAAAGGAGGTTGCAATCTGAAGTTAGAAACAGGAAAACAATAGGGGATGGAGAGTAGGTATTAAAGATGGAAAATGGTTGCCAATAGAATATTTAAATAGGTGTTACAATGAAGAGTTCGGGAAAATATTTTAAAAAAATTAAAAACAAATGGACTTAAAATTTTTGAAGATTGTGACGAACCTGATGGGAGGGGGTCTTGACAACTGAGCCTCCTTGGCAGCTGAGAGTGTTTAAGTTGATTGGCTAGTGAAATGGCACCTTGGATAGCCCAGGGGAGGGGCTGGTGGAAAGAGGAAAATAATGGATTTTAAAGGTCTGGTGTGCGTTTGAAGGGCGTGTGATTTGTGGTGTGTTTGGGGGAAGGTTGGAGATTTGAAGAGCTCTGTGGGAGAGAGAACTGAGAAATTGGGTGTATGAAAGATAGTGAATGAATTGAGAGAGAGAGAGAGAGAAGAATGGTGTACTGTCTATAAACATTTAGATACAAAACAAATTTAAAGCAACAGTGTTACAATAAATGTTTGAAGTTCTGTGTTCCTTAAAATAGTGTCACAGAGTCTTATTTTGAATCCTGAGATATACACACTACCAATAATAACATCTTGACCTTAGTGCCAACAGTACCACAGTCTTAGAAAATATAAATCACTGCTGATCTTTACATCTGGGAGAAGGGCAGATTTAGGGAAGGCAGTAAATGGGGAGAGTCCTGAAAGGAAGAAACCAAGCAGGGACAAGAGTGAGGAAGGGACTGTGTTCTCAGAGAGGGAGAACTGAAGCAGACCTGTTTGCCCTGGCCCTGGCTTGATGCAGAGATGTCCCTGGTTGTTCAGCTCTGATCACAAAGAGGTGTCAGGCTGGGCAGGCCTTGAGTGCGAGGCTTGGGTGCGCCCTTCGCACTTGCATTTTCGCATTGTGACAAAGATTTATATGATAGGGCTGGGAAACCAATAGAGGAGGAATTATTGATTTCAATGATTGGAGCTCAGCATTGGATTCAGGTAAAAGGGATTATTAAATCTCTACAGGAAATGCAATTGAACATAGTAGAAGAGAATGTGTTTTTAGAGGAAATAATCAAAAGAAAAATAAAAGAAGAAAAAGGGAAAATTTATAAAAAAATTGCTAACAGTCCAGTATAGAATGATAGAGGGGTTGACAATTAGTTGGGAAAAAGATGTATCGATAGATAGAAAAGACATTAAAATTTGGTTACAAGAAATTGCTAAAAATAAAAATACAAATGTAAAAGAACAACAAACGAAAATGACTGGTGGATGGTACAGAACACCCCCCAAATAGTATATATAAATGGCAATTTCTCACCAAATAATTGTCATGGGTGTGGAGCTAAAGGTATTTATATACATATGTGGTGGTAGGAATTCAGGAATTTTGGAAAGAGGTTAAGAAACAAATAAATATAATAATAGGGAGAGAGGTTCTATTAAGTAAAGAAAATTGTTTAACCCTCAACTTAGGGATAATAGGCTTAAATAAGGATGAAAGTTATGTAACAAAACAAATTGTAATGTTTAAATGTTTAAATGTTATTGCTTTAGGGTGGAAAAAGAAATCAAAGTGGAATGAGTTTTATTTGATAAAATGTATAAAAGAAGCTATATTATTTGACTTTCTTAGAGAAAGAAGGTTATAGTGGACAATGTAGTAAAGAATCATGGAGTGATAACTGGAAAATAATGATTGAGAAAGTAAAAGGAAAATCAGGGTATGAAGATGTGATAAATTTGATTAAGATTATATCCCATATCTCTGAAAAAGCTTTTTGATACAAATGGTGTCTGGATCCTCTGTTAAGCCGTTTGGTGGGTGGAGGGGTTGGATAGGTTGAAAAGATATTGCTGTTCCTTGTAATGAAATTGTAATACAGTATATATTAATGTATACCACACATGTGATTCATAATAAAAGGGGAAAAATAGAGGATGTGAAATGATGGATTCACAGGTGAATCAGAGGAAGTAAATATTATTTCAGTTGAGCACATTTTGGCTGAGCATTAGTATCTGGAAAGGATAAGTAGCTTGCAGGACTATATAAGAGGGGGGAAATCATTGAAGATGACTGGCATCCTCAAAGTGTAAGAAATCACACTGCAGCCATTGGAGCAAAGAGGTGACAACCAAGCAGCCTTTTAACTACCCAATGACAAGACTAAGCTCTCAAGTTTGGAAACAATAGTTTCTGGAATATACCTACCAGAATACCTTGCATGGCCACCTATGTTGGCTGAGGATTCTGGAAGCTGTAGTCTCAAAAGATATTTCTCCCCCCAAACTCTTGTCAACTTCTTTTTAAAGCCATCTAAAGCTTTTCAGAACTGTCTCAGCTTGTGACCATCACAAGATGTTCTGGTGGGGAAAGTGTAACTCCAACAGTTTGTTGTATTTTAAACGAAAGATGGTGGACATGAGGTAAGGTAAAAAGGTACGGGTAAAATGGGCAAGATGAAAAAAAGGATACACAAGGAACAGTTTACGTGATCCGAATGTATTGTATATAGAGATTTTGTGTGTGTGGCCACATACATACATTTCACTTGCCTACTAAAACACTACATCATCTTACTCCACTATCAACTAAAAGCAATGCTAGAGGTTCTCATCTTTTTATGAGATTCTGAATGGTCTCAGGTAGCCTTGCCATAGGGAAACATCAAAGTAGATGGGAGATTAACAGTATAGACAGGACACAGATCTCAGGCAGAATTTCAAACACTTGAACTTGGGCTAAAGTTCCCCAAGTAAAACATTGCTTCGCTTATGAAACTTGACCCTTAAAAAATGTTAATATATTTTTAACACAATCACATCACTCTCTGTTGTTCTGTAGCATTTCCAAAGATTTACTTGTGCTTTCTATAAACATAGTTTCTTCCTGTCTTTAGTTCATTGGTTAAAGAATGAAGCAGCAATATATGTGACAGTTAATAACTGCAGGATAAGGAACAGCAGCTTTGAGAGAACTTAGCTATTTCATTTCATTCAGAAATGAAGCTGCAACTCATTTGCATTCCTTTGAAAGAGACAATTGCCATTTCTGCACCACATTGTTATAGCGCTGTTATTCCACTTTCAACATCCTATGGAATCCTGCCATTTGCTGTTCAGGGAGGGGCATTTAGAATTGTCAGCCAGAGAACTTTTTGGCCTCAGTAAACTACAAACCCCAGAATTCCACAGGATGTTGAAAGTGGAATAATAGCACTATAACAGTGTAGGGCAGAAATGGCCAATGTCACCAAAGTAGTGATGGGTATTTTTTCCCCAAAGTCTTACTTCGACCAGATTAAGCAATTAGTTTTATATAGGGGAGCCTTTAACACTTTTCAGAATTACTGCTTAAAGATCGTGGAGGCACTTTGTTGAATCCAAACTGGCCTGATTCTAAGAACCCTCATAAAATTTGCACAACATGTATTCAGTGGACCGCAAATTGGAAATGGGTCTGCGATCATTTTGGGTTCTACTTGCACTTCAGTGAATAGCTAAACTCAGCAAGTGGCTAGCTCTCAGTTTTCTAATCTATAAAATGGAACGAACAGTAGTATTCCACCTTACAGAGTAGTATTCCACCTCATTTCCTCCAGAGGTAGCTGCCAGGTCCTGGAGTCAGCTGTGATGAACTACCTTGACTTCTTGAAAGGTTTTTGGAACATCTTGAAACACCACTTGCTTGAGGTTGACTCCAAATGCTACCCCATCAACTGCAGGGTCAGTGGGGGATTAACACCTCCCGGTAATTGGTAGATTTTGATCATTTACGGGGATGACGTGACTCCCTTTGCTCTCATCGACTTTGTTTCATAAATCCCAGGTGTGAAATTACCCTTGTGTATTTGGAAAGCTTGATCCGCTGGGGTGCGAGAGAGGGCGCAGGCTGCGAACAACGGCATCACTTTGCTCTGGGTTTCCTGCTCTGATCCATGTGTTTTGTTTTAGTTTTCTCTGGGTTTAAGCCACCTGATTTTCATTTCAAGCATGGTACGTTTCATGTCCCATTACGTTCCCTCCTTTTGTTTTTAACGGGTTGCTCTGTACGCTGGAACTCCACTGTGTATTTGGAGGTGATGGGAGTCGGTTTTTAAAAGAGGTCACACAGAGTTCAGAAATGTTTGGAAAAGAGGTGGAAAGAGTGTGCGTGTAGGGGGGAAATCTCAGAGAGATCTTTTGGCGGGGAGGAGAGCTTGATGATGGCAGCTCTGTGATTTCCAAAATAGCTGATATTCAAAGGATGCTCTGTCAGAAGGACACTCAGCTGAGCATTTCGGATATGTCCCTTGTGACTAATGAAGATACCTTCCCATAGCAGTAGATTACCATTGTAAAGAAACTGCTTCCTGCAGCAGCTAGCAAGAGTTTTCTGCATAAGCCGCTATAAGCATCTCCTTCCAATAAATGCAATTATTTCATCCATCCTAAATTTTAAATTCAAATTGGTTTTTGCAAAAAAACCCTCATGTTTTTTTTAAAGAACCAAAATTCAACCTTTTAATACAGAATGCTTTGAAAAACAACAGCACATAACTTCAGACCAAAACATTTCTTGGTTGTTTTGCCACAACAAACTAACAGGGTTGCCCCTTTGGAAATTATTTCAAATCAGTTTCTTTTTTAAACAAAAAGAAGAACCCAGGCTTCTGAGGGTTCTTGGGAATTATCCTCCAACAAGATAACTTTTTCAGACTCAGTTTTAGGCAGAGCTTCAGAAACATAAGGAGAGCCAACACAGTATAGTGGTCTCTCTTTTGTCTGTGGACACCTCCCTCAGGGTTCCTTTAACAAGATTCCCCACATGAGACAGCTTTGAGATTTATGGGAAGATGTTCCTTCCTCTGAGAGGGAATGAATTACAGATCCACTGAACTCTCGCACTGTCTAGTCCATAATTCACAAGCTGGTCTGAAATAATATCATGGTGGACCTTGTCAAAAGCCTTGTTGAAATCAGGATACATGATACCCACAGCACTCTCCTGATCTACTAAGCTTGTAACTCTGTCAAAGAAACAGAGATAAAATTAGCTTGGCATGACTTGCTTTTGAGAAACCCATGCTGGCTCTTAGTAATCACAGCATTCATTCCTTTCTTAAGTGTGCACAGACTGACTATTTAATAATTGGTTCTAGAACAGTTTCTATGGATGTTGACTAGCTGATAATTGCTTGGATCCTTTCTTTTGCCCATTTTGAAGATGGGGGCAACATTTGCTCTCATCTAGTTTGCTGTAGTATCTCCTTTCCTCCAGTCTTTCCTCAAAGATTATTGACAGTGGCTCTGAGGTTACACCTGCAAGGTCCTTTAGTACTCTTGGATGCAGTTGATCTGGCCCTGGAGACTTGAACTCATTTAGAGTAGGTATTTCTTTACTACCAAGTTACCTATTCTGGGCTACAGTCCTTTTACTACATGATTTATTCTATTTTGACCAGTTAGAGCACTGTTTTCCTTGTGGGAGAAGACTGAGGGAGAGAAGTGATTGAACAGTTTGGCCTTCTCTCTGTCCCTTGTTAACATTTCACATCTTCTCTATGACCGTGCCATTTCCTTGTTCTTCCACTTGCTCGGAACATAGCCAAAAAAAGCCCTTTATATTATTTTTAACTTTTCTAGCAAGCTTGAACTCATTCTGCACTTTAACTTTTCTAATCTTTCCGCTAAAAGTACTAGCTATTCATTTGTATTCCTCTCTGGTGAGTTCCCTCCATCTTTCATTTCTTATACTTGTCTTTTTAAAATATTGGCTCACCTGAAAGTTCTTTGTATGTCCACCCTGATTTCTTTAGACTCCTCCCACGTTTCTTCCTTATTGGAATGGTTTGCAACTGGGTCTTCAACCCTCCAGTCCCAAGGTAGTAAAAAAGTCAGTCAGTCAATCTATCTATCAGTCTCAATGGATTGTGTGTCAGAAAGTTCAAGAGCAATATTTGGCAATACTTGGGACCCATCCCTATACTGCTGTTCAGTTCCTCTTCCTTTGTACCCTTCTCTTTCCATTGATCCTCCAGATGTCCTTCCAGGCTTTTAGTTTGAAAGACAAAAGAGAACTAAAAAAAGTGAAATAAAATTAGAAACAAAAGCATAACACATCACATTAATCAAGGCATTAAAAATACCAAATGTATTTTTCTTTGTTATATGAACAGTGGTGGAGCTTGGAGTGTGTAGAGGGGGGGCAGGAAGGGGGCATGACCACTATGCGTGGGGGCATGGCCAGGACATGCGAGAGCGTGCCTATGGGCTGGGGTGCCCCAGAAACATTGCCGCCTGGGGTAAATTGCGCCCCGCTTCCACATTCCTACGTGACTGTATATGAAAACTAAAACCAATCTAGGAGAAGATGATCACTCTTACATTCACTGAGGAGCTAATCTCCACACAAATGACCGTATATATTGCTTGGCAGCAGGAGTTACACTTCACCAATAGATCTTTGGCCCTTGCTGGTTAGAAAGTTTATTGCTATTACATTTCTATCTCAGGCTACCAGATTCTGCAAGCCAACATTATAAGGTCCTTCTGTCTCTTGCTTGATAGCTGGGACAGAAACAGCAACAACAACTGTAAGAAGGAAGATAAGAGTCATCTCTTTTTCAATTACTTTTTTCTAACGTTCATAAATTTTTATCACCCTCTAAGCATGTACTAAAATAAACAGAGATTCCTATAACTATTTACATTTTTAAAAATACCATTGCTGAAATTAGTAATTATACATATTTTCACATAGGTGGATGATTTCTTTATTAGGTCTATTGTATTTTTAATACTCATTTGGACATAGCAAATGGATTATGTTTGGAAAAATTAATCCTCCTCAGTCCCAATAAAAAAACAAATTAATTTAGTAATAGTCACAACAGCTCAAGTCCTTTGGGAGCAAAAATACCTTCCTTTTTAAAATGTCCAATCCGGGAATATCCATCTGAAATTATATATATCCATGTGTGTATGTATGTATATATACACACACACACACACACACGTACATACATACATATATATATATATATATATAAGAGAGAGAGAGTAATATTCTATTTTATGTTTTTTGGACAAAAATACACTTCTTCAACCCCTCCCGCCCCCCATTTCTACTCCCTGTGTTTTCCCAAGCTACTCATTCCTTTCATAGTCATCCTCCTCTCCAATTTTTTGCAGTCACATAGGGACGGGGGGGGATGGGGCTGGTTTGCTCCCAGCAGCAATTTTTTGGGGGTGTCCTTGCTCCTTGCTTGCCCTCCCCCACATGCTGTAGCCCTGCTCCATCTATTGTAGCCCCACTCCATCTGTCGTAGCCATGCCCCCAAGCACTGTAGCCCCACTCCCACATACCATAGCCCCACCCATGTACCGTAACCCTGCTCCCACATGCTGTAGCCCAGCCCTCATGACCCATAGCTATGCCCCGTGCTGTAACCTCGTCCCCATGTGCCGTAGCCCCCCTCCCGCCCCCCTCCATACACTTCAAGCTCCACCACTGATTTTTTGGTAATATTTGTGTTGTCACCCATCTGGCCCGTTCTGTTTTCTCCATCTACCACTCTTGTTTCCCTCACCTCTTCAGTAGCTTTTCAGGTCTGTGACAAGGTCTTGAACATCTCTCCTCTGCACCCATACATTATCCTGGAACTTTTGTTGTCGTCGTCTTCTTCTTCTTCTTCTTCTTCTTCTTCTTCTTCTTCTTCTTCTTCTTCTTCTTCTTCCTCCTCCTCCTCCTCCTCCTCCTCCTCCTCCTCCTCCTCCTCCTCCTCCTCTCTCTCTCTCTTCCCAAAAGCCCCCCCTTTCTCTGTCTCTCCATATCCCCACTCCCTCTTCCATTTATCTCTCGCCTCTTGCCCATGTTTCTGCACCCATTCACTCTGCGCTCTCTGACCCATACCTCTGCAGCTCCCTGCCTTTCCATATGTGTGAACTGCACTGTAAGGCAGTATGGCATGAACATTTTATTCCTGCTTTTCCCTCTTCTTGTTCTTCAATGACCTGCCAGTTGTGCTTGCCTCTCACCTCTGGGCACCCTGGAATGAAAAACTCTGGTGAGGACTACAGGGGAAGCAATAAAAGGGGAGGGACAATGCAGCCAACCAAGATGCCTCCCTCTCATATCATTGCCTGGAATACACTCTATAAATTTCATTAAGTCTCATTTAGGGGGAAAAAGGTGTTTCACATTCTGGTTTAAGGACACACTCAGCCCCTCATATTTGTGGGTTCTGCATCTCCATAGATTCAGCCAACCATGGCTTGAAAATAATTTTTAAAAAATCCAAAAGGCAAACTTTGATTTTGCCATTTTATATAAAGGATGCCATTTTACTACACCATTGTACATAATGGGACTTGAGCATCCACAAATTGTGATATCCACCAGGGTTCTGGAACCAAATCCTAGTGGATACTGAAGCCCACTCTATATGAAAAGTTAAATAACCTTGTAAATAAAACCCAGTTTCTAATTTTGTTCTCTGAACTTGGGTTTTCCGTATGAAATTATCCCCTCTTGGAAGAGATACTACTTTGTAATTCATCGCAGAAAGGAGGAATAGCAGGGGCCCTGAGGTTGTACATCAACACTTAAGAACTGGTCAGAAAGCCAAGCAGGTCCCCTGATCATTGTCATCCCCACTTGGGTGACATTATTATATTTCTCTTTATAGTAGTTATGTCTGAATGTGCATTCATTCATATCAAGTGCTGCTGTGTACCTTGAAGTCAGTCTGACTTATGGCAACCCTATGGTGAACTTATCGCAGGGTTTTCTGGGGCTTGGAGTGTATGACATATCCAAGGTTACCAAAGTGGGTTTCCATGGCTGAGCAGGGAATTGAACTTTTATCTCCAGGGTTGAAGTCCAACACTCAAACCACTATAGCAAGTGGATATAGTTTCATACAAAGTTAAAGCTCTCAATAGTTCTCGTGTTCTCTCTATATGCAGTAGCTTGGGCAGGTTGAAACCAGGATGATCTCAGTTCTTCTAATAATTAGAATGATCAGTGAGTGGAGATAGTCCATAGTCCATGGCTTTCATCCATGTTTTGTGGCGAAACAGTGACAAAGATTTTCATACGATTTGGCTGGTGTTTTCTTCCTTTTTTGGCAATGCTTAAGGGGCAACCCTACTCCTTTCCAGTGCATCATAGCCCTGATCACAGCTTTGAAAAATTAAGTTTTTGGACTACAAAAAAGTAGTCCAATGTAGGAAAAGTCATAAGAAAGTGGGAAAAAAAACCTGGAACAATTAATGATACACTTGATAGTGTCAACAGCTACTTCCAGCAGGCAAAAGCCTTCACAGTGTTCCATTTTACTTCATGACTTTGTCTTAAAATAGCCAATATCCCTCATGCTCTCTGGATTATCTCGCAAGAAACTGGCCTGCAGCTTGTCAACAATCTGTGCATAAATAAAACCATCCATAAAACAGGTGAATTTTATGACTGACTGAGCAAGAGCAGCTCCAGGGGGACTCAAGGAGACACAATTCTTTCCCTCCATTCCTTTCATTCTCACAACATCATTGTGAGATGGGTTCAGTTGTGAGATAATGACCGGCCAAATTTCAGGGCTGTTGAGGGATTTCAACCTGAATTCTTCCAGTTCTAGTCAAACACTCAAAGAGGTACAAGAAAAATTAATAGCAACAATGAGCTATTGAGGAATTCTGCACCCAGGAGTGAGTGCTATCTTTCCATGGTGAAAATCCAGCCACTGAATACACATAGCCAGGACCCAAGTTCAAAAAGTTCCTTTGGAAAAGGCATTAATTATTGTTAGAAGCCCCTAACATAGTAACTGCATTTTAAACAACTATTTCCTATACCCTTATTCAAAAGTAATTAAAATAGAGTTAGTCTTGCTATTTGGGAAAAAAAAAAAGTTTTTGGCTTCCCTTTTTTCGTCTTCTCCCCACCTTTTCTTTTTTTTTTTTTGGCGACATGTAGCTTGATGAAGAGATCTGGTGATTTTAAAAGCTTGCACTATTTTTGCTCTTTTTTTGTTGTTGGCCTAATAAGAATATTACCTATTACAAACATTACAATCATCATGTGTCTTTATTATAACCTATTGTTGTTGTTATGGTCATTGCTATGTGCCTTCAAGTTATTTCTGACTTACAGTGACCTTAAAGTGAACCTATCACAGGGTTTTCTTGGCAAGATTTGTTCAGAGGGGCTTTGCTTTGGTCCTTCTCAGAGACTGAGAGAGTGTGACTTGTATAAGTTCACCCAGGAGGTTTCCATGACTGAGTGAAGATTCAAACCATGGTCTCCAGAGTACTGTTCTTGTGTTCAAACCACTATACCACACTTGCAAAAGACTTAATTACCAAACTTGGGCTATGGCATAGGCACTGGCTTTTAGGCAGGTATTTAAGTCCTCTTCTGAGCACTGTATTTTTAAGAAAGCAAATTATGCACTGTGTCCTATAAGCCAACCAAGCTTTTTCACAGTCCTTGTCTCTCCTTCTCTACTTAATATTCCTGAGTTCTTCCCAAGTATCACCCTGTGAATCCAGCTTCTGCCTTCTTCATTCCACTTAATTTATTGTATAGCCTTTAAACCTCTCCAAGGGACTTAACTGAGTTATTAGTTCCTATCTGCCTCTCCTCTGCTCCTGCTGGCAGGTAATCAAGCGCTCACCACTGAATCACTTCAAGTGCCTACTTATACCAATTTCTGAAATTATCTAGCTACTCCAGCATCCCCTCCTTCTCTGTTTAGCCCCCCTCCCCCCAACTTTATTATTTTTTATTTTTGCAAAGGGAGGAAATATATGGTTATTGGCTTCATTTAAAACATTTGCACATAACTTCTGGCTTTTGCTCAGGTAGGGCTTTTGCGAGGGGTTTAATAGGTCAGATTGGCTCAAGAGTGTCAGCCTTTTGCCCACCCTACTTTAACAAAGCCTTGCCTATGTTTGTACAGCTGCGCTCGTAACGGTGGGAGTTCCACCAGTCTCACATGCCTTCAGTTCCTCTGCCTCCCCTTTGCTGTTCCACCAGCACACAAACGTGCATAGAGTTGAAACTATAGAAAAACTGTCTGTCTAGCAGGTTAAAGGCCCAAGAATTCAAGTCCTGATTATTTTCTTTGCCTGGTTTCCTGCTGTTACAGTAAGTAAATGGTATTTTTCGCCTTTTTCTACTGATTTGTCTGTCACTGCCTCAGTGCGAATGAAAGGAAACCATCACTTTCAGCATCTTTTATAGGACTTCAAGGAGCCTCGACTGTTTATGTCCTGCTCACGGCTCTCTGGAATTTCACTCTAGTTTTCTATAGTACAGAGGAGAAAGAACAGCCATAGACTCAGGTAGATCTACTGTGACTTCACACAGAGGAAGAGAGCGATTTGAATTAGTATGAAAGCAAAGATGTCCAATAAATACATGTTACTCAGTGGCAGAAAAGCAGCTCATATTCCTTTTGAATTTCTGCCATGAATTACAAAGCTAAGCATCTGGGGAGGCATTACATTTGAAATTTTATAGAATGAAGGAATCAAGACACATGGCTTTAACATGCACGAGCCAATTCCAGTCAATCTTTTGTTCATTCACCCTCCACACCTCTTTTAAAATGGTAAAAGAATACAAGTAAAACATATTTTTTCAACATTATTAATCTATTCAGCTAATAAAAGGCCGGCCAGATCAGAATTAAAATTGAACCCTTGCAGGGAGTGATTTCAAAAGATACTTTGTTTACTTTGCATGAATTATTCCTGTTCCCAGAGGCATACACCCATGTAGCAATGGAGAAAGATCCAAATCAGAAAATTGTCAATCATAAAGCAGTGATTTTTATATAACCGAGAGTCTTTTAAAAACCCTTAAGAAAGCATGAGCCCTTCTGGAGTAGTGGTGGCAATGGGGAGAAGCACTTAGGGGACCCACTTCTGCTTTTCGTTCCTACACTACCATCCCCATATGGACTCTGCTGAGGTGTGTAAGTACTGAGTGATCTGACTGAGAGACAGTGAGAAGCCACATGCCAAAGGACAAGAACTAAGGCTAGTGGTTCCATTTTTAAATGCAACCTCTTCTTCCTTGGGGCCTGGACTATTTTGCTTGTTATGTTATGGGTCTCATGAATCATACCGTATTAGCTAAGAAGCTGTAGATGAAGATGTTTCTGCTAGATCAAATTGATTGTTCTTCATAGCATCTTCTGGGTCTTAGGGTTTTCATTTGCAAAAAGATCCCCATGTCATATAGACACCTCTGACATGGTTCACTTTGAACTCTCTTGGTCTCTGGTTGCAGTATACTGTCAATGGTCAATGCAAGGAAGAAGAAAGAACTAGGTGGCCTTTCTATATCTTCTGGTTAGATAAGAAAAGAAATGTCAGGATATCTGAATTCTTTGTGTTTGAAGATCTTCTGAGGAGGTCCTTCTCACTATCCCACCACCCTCACAGGTATGTCTGCTGGAAACACTGGAAAAGGACTTCTCACTAGCTGCCCCCAGCTTCTGGAACTCCCTTCCTGGAGAGTTCAGACTGGCACCCTCCTTGCTATCCTTCCCTAGGCAGATGAAGACCCTTTTTTGTTTGTTTGTTTCAGCTGGACTTTGAGGACCAATAGCTCATGAGAAAATTGTTTTTATAATGTGTTGCATTTTCTTTTTTAAATGGATATTTTTTAAAAAATTGCTTTTAGTTATGGATGGTTTCCTGTTTGGTATTAATGATGCTATAAGCCAAACTTAACAACACTGAAATTATTGGAATTGACATTTAATGGCATTGTATCATTGCAACAACTGAAAGTGCCCCCACAAAACCTATCTTTGAAGCCCAGCAGTTTCCAGAAGGATTTCCAAGGAGAGTGGGAGGCTGACCAATGATGCAGTCTAGCCCTTTCCTGGTAGCAGTGTGTACTGCAATAGGCAGTGAGTGGGACCCATGTTGATTTTATTGCAGCTTCTTGTCTCCCCACACAGGATCTCAGTTTCAATTGATACTTCAAATGTATTTTAATTTTTGGATAATGTGAACTTTTTATGGTATCTGTTTTAATTTTTGTAAGCCATATCAACCCCAAGGGTTGTGAAAAGGTCAGAAATATGTGTGTGTGTATATGTATGTATGTGTATACACACACACACACACACACACACACATATATTATATAATATATTGTTTGGTGCAATCCTCTTTCTACCTCTTCCTTTATTTCTCCTCTAACTTCTGTATTAGGAGTGGTGGTGTTATATTCCTGCCATGTCACAATATGTCTACTCTACTGTGATCTTTTTCCCTCCAAGAATAGGTAATATTGAACATCAGTAGTTTGTTTCACCAGCATAACCACCCAAGCAAAAATCATCCATGAATCCTTGCAGAGAAAATATCATCAATTTGTTAATTCTGGAGGAACAAGTATATCCTATTAGCTAAGTAAAACAAAGTGGAGAATTGTGTTACATCTGATCAAGAGGAGACCAAGCTGCCTGAGAAGAAAGTAAGTTGTTCTTCACCAGAAGTATTAAAGCAGAGCTGGACAGCTTTCTCTCAGTGATGCTAAAGTTGCATCCTGTTTTGTGGATGCTTTGCACTGAGCAAGCATCTAGATCAAGCTTAGGCTACTCCCATGTCCAAGTCAACATGGCCACTCCCAGATGCCTTCTGGCTAGGGCTGATGGAGGTTTTGGTTCAAAATATATGGGAGTCACAAGGTGAATAGACGAAGAACTAGAAGGCACGAGATGGCTGGCACATGTAAGTTTTAAGATATGTTGGGAAGGAAATGCCAGCAGGCATTCTGAGCAGGATCTCCCCCTTCCTCCTACTTTACTTTTCAGTTTTTCATGTATTTAGTTCTGTTACACAGAAGGGATATAATGCAAATTCCTCTGGTGTGACAGAAGATGCCGCCTTCTATGTTAATCAAAGCAATACAGGCACATTGAGTTGCATGAACAGTAGTAATCTCACTACAAGGAAAGATTATTACAAAGGCTGAGCTTTGAAGTGGGCATGGAATGGGAGAAAGCAAATGCCTGCAGAACTAAACAAACATGTGAGGGGGAAGAAACATTAAAGGGCTCTTTGTTCAAGACACAAGAAGTTAAGTACCCAAGGTTAAAAAAAGAAAGTACCCCTTATACTTCTCAAAGCTGATACATTGACAGTTTCTGAGATCGGGTAATGTGGAACCTTGAGCCCCTTTCATGCAATTCTAATTTTTGCATGATTAACATGGAGCCACAGGACATTTATTTATTTAACACACTGGAAAAGGGGAGAGGAAAGTGGCCAAGAGAGAAGAAAAAAAGTCTTGAAAGAGTATGTGCATTTCTGTAGGAAAATGTAACTTATGAGGCTGTTTTTATCATTTGTCACAAGCTAATTTTCAGAGCCAGAAATTATTCTTAAATGAGTTGCTATTTTCCCCCAGTATTGTTCCTATTCATCTATGAGTTAATTTTTTAAAATAATTGTGTGTGTGTGTATGTATGTATGCATGAAGAGGAGGAAAACTCCTCTTGACAGAGCATAATCTGACTCTGTCTGGTATCAGCAGAGTTTGCAAAAGTCTGGGTACAACACCTGGAAACCCCAAGATTAGAAAGAAGGGGTTGTAGTCTAAAAAGTTACTTTTCCTAAGCTCTGGAAGCTGGAAACAGGAAGCTGGCTACAAGAGACAGAGGCATTTTGGTGATACCACCACAACATGAAATTCCCACTGGGAGGAATCTCACTAGCTTGTCTTATTTTGCACTTTTATTAGATTATAAAGACTTTTATCCTTCAGGTGTCTCCAACAAGATCAAGATTCTAATCATCTGAAGTGCCAACATCATGAGTGGGTAACCGTGTTGGAATGTACACCAATTGTCTGCATTTGGGGCCCTCCATGGGGTGAATGGATTTCCCAAAATTGCAAAGAAAATCTTCCCATATTGAGAGGAGAGGTTGGAAATCTACTTATGGTTTTGAAAAGTTGGTATGTGGTGTAGTGTTTTGAGTGTCAGACTAGGACTCTGGAAGACCAGGGTTTGAATCCCTACCCACTGGGTGACCTTGGGCAAGAAGATCTCACATGCTCATATGGAAGGAGCAGCAAGGGGCTCAGATATGAGTGCCTCCCACAGACAACATCTGTGTGCCTCTGCCACATATATCTGTAATAACTAGATAAGTCATTAGTGACCTTGTATAGTTAGGACATAAGGCAAGTTTTGAAAGCACTTCAGTGATAACTGATGTACTCTTAGGTTTCAGCAATCCCACTGACACGAAGTTGGGAAGGAACAGGTGATTTGGGTATTCAGAGAAAGAGGAAGACATTTTTTAGGCACTAGGGGAAATGAACTGGGTTTGAACTGTAAAAGTTCATGCTTCTCTGTCATCAGTTTAAAAACAGACCCACAAGCTTCAACAGCCCAGTGGCGTAGGGATGAGAGGTGAGGGGGAAGTGCTCCCTGGGTGGCACTTTTTGGGGGGCACCGCTGCTCCTTGTCTGCTCCCCCACATCTTCGCCCCACTCCCGCATGCCATCACCCTGCCCTGCCTCTTCGCTCCCCCCACCTCACGCCAAGCTATGCCACTATATTAGCAATTCCTGTTCTAAGATTTTCCTTGTAGAGTAAAAGTTCTCTGTGTTACAAATCCTTAAAAAGGTTCTCTTACTCCATTTCAGAGTCTCCATGGGAACTGTGAGCCCAGCCCTCACTTTCAGAGACAGGAATGCTACTCAAAGCAGGTTAATGTGTTTAGTTAATCATTAATAACCTAAAAAATCTAATTCAACTACATTTATACTAGAGGTAGGAAAATTAACTATGATATTATATATACAAAATACATGTATTTTGTATCCAATTCTCACACATATACACACACAAACACACATTTGTGCGTGTACCTTTCTTTAAAATATGGTTTTTGATATAGACTTTATCCCCAGCATACCATTTTTTTTACACAATGATGAGCCAAGAACTGAATCACAAAATTCAAATAGTCCTTTCTGTATATACACTTCTGGTGTAAATTAAAGGTGCTGGTAAGGACACTCTCTCTTTTTGGACACTGGGATCTTGATGCTTGAAAGAGTACTTCTTCTTGCTTGAGAACTGAAGTCTCCTGGAGGGGCCGACCTCTGTGTTTCACCAGTGGACTCAATATGCTATGTGAGGATGTGGGAAAGGGCCTTCTTAGTTGTGGTAACCAGGTTGTGGAATACTCTCCCTGTGGATGCCTACTTGGTACCAATGATGACAATGATTTCAGCACCAAGTTTAAAACCTTTGGGACCTAACTGTTGTATTCCATTTGGGACCTAACTGTTGTATTCTGTATATCAATGCACATGGTTTAAAACTCTTTGAACCCTTTTAACCTATTATAACTTCTTAAATTGTTTTTAGTTTGTTTAAATCATTTTTATCATTTCAAATTTTTTAAATCTGTTTAAATCATTTTACTTGTATACTGTCCTAAAATCCTTTGAATATATGGCCGGTTATAAATAGCTAGTAAACTAATTAATTTGTAATTAATTATTTTCACTTATTAACTAAATGCATATGCACATTGGCCCCAAAAATTCTGCATGGAGTTGGGTCATTTAAAAATTCAGCTCAAATGATATTCTCACCCATCCCTACTCTGAAGGCACTATGAACTGGTTGTAGGTTTTGTATTGCTTCTAGTTCTAATCTACCTGTACATTCTACTGCATAGAGAGGGACTATCCTGAAGCTCAAAGAACATTAGAGAAGTGGCTGATAGTTCATTCCTTTTGTGAAAATAAAGGAAGTTGCTGATGCTTGAAATTTATTATGAGAAGATTGCCCATCACCTCATGACTAGTGGTCTTTGTGAGTTATAACTTTGGTAAACTGTTGAAAGAATTGATTCAAAGGAATATATCTTCGAGACAGCTTTGTCCACCAAGGTTTGTCAGGGAGTTTGGAGAAAAAACAAGAACATGAAGGACATCACAGATGGAGCCAGTTAGAATTTGTGAATCAGTTGACTCAAAGTCTTCATAAGAAATGCGTTTTAAGGGGCCTTGAAAAAAAAAATAGAGCCTGCAGCAGCACTATGTGAAATAGCAAGGAAGAATGAGACACTACATTATCATCAGAAACATTCCCTGATAGCAGATAAAATGAGGCACAATATATTTACTTTCTTTGTCATAATCATAATTGCAATTAATCTCAGGCTTCTTTCACAGACACATAACTCACTGCAATTTGAACTTGGGTATGCCTTGTCAGCACAGACTATTTTTCATGGATGTTACATCTGGAGATGTTCAGATGTTAACCACAAAACAGAGTGGAATCCTTAATCATTCCACAAGTACCTGAAGGAAGTGGTAATACATCATAGCGTTGCTTGCCTTGCTTGCTTCTGTGTTCATTCCAGCAATATAATAATATAACGTCACTGTTTAATAACGGGTTATAATTCTTACAGTCTAGGACAAGTAAAGAGAGGAGGTGATATTTTTTCCTTAAGCAGGACCCCAAAGGACTTAGCCCTGAGTGGTTTTGGCCCCTGTACTTTCTTTTCCCATAAGATGCCAGACTGAACTTGAACTGGGGTTTTTAGCGTTAGCAGTCTGTTCTTAACACAAGGATGGAACTCCAACCCTCACAGGTTTGATATATGTTACAAAACCAGTTTGCCCAAGCATCTAGCCTAAGTATCTAGCCAACAAACTTCTAAAGGCTAATTCTAGTTCCCTGTTTTCAGAGCTGGACCTGCAGTCTAAGCAACCCATCTCTGTCTTGTTCTTCCTCCTTTTGCCCAGCTGCTGCCTCATAATTTTACTGTTACCTGCCTTTTTCTGTGCACTTGTTTCGTCCCTTCTAGCCATAGATTTACTACTCATCTAACAATGTCATCTCTGTGTATTATTCTTGTAGAACGTATCACTGGCATCTATTACTGGCCTACTTGGATGGTGTGAAGGCCTGTGCCCTCAATCCTGGAACTTCAAGGCACGGAGCAGAAGCCCAGTATGATATGAGATTTTCAAAGTGGGATGGCTATTTTCAACTGGAAAAAGGAGGATAGCCAAGCAGTGCAGAGATGGATAAGGAAAAGTAAAGGATATGATCTACATAAAAGGACAAGGGAAAGATGCATCTCATGTCTCTGAGAAGGATGTTGAGTGAAGATGGGAGAAAATAAGTTTGAGGGCAGTTTGTATGCAGAAAGGTTATAGTGCTGTGATAGTGTGAATGTTTTGCATGCAGATGGTATCATATTCTGAGCCTTTTCACACTACATGGCTGTACACTATATTCCAGTTTAATTGCCATAGCTACATCTTATGGAATCCTGGTATTTTCACTTTAGGGCTGGCTATTTAGAGTTTTCTGTCAGAGAACATTACTGCCTCCCCAAACAACAAATCTCAGTATTAGATAGGATGCAGTCATGACAGATAAAGGAGAATCATATTGCTATAATTGTGCAGTGTAAAAGGGGCTTCTGTCCTTAACATCTGCACATAAGGTTGTGAAATACCCTTGCTGGAAATGCTAGAGAGTTGCTGCTGTCAGTGTGGTTACAGTGAGGATAGATGGACCACCAGTCTGATTTGATATAGGAGCTTCTCATAATTTAAGGCAGTTGTTAACATCTTTCTCAAGTGTCACTGTTATCTTGAAGAATGTTGTGATAGAAATGCTACTCTGTTTTCAAATCTCACATATGGGCAGGAAGAGTGTGTTCTTGAGACATGAATCCAGATTCTTCTAGAAGAAACAGCTTCCCTTGACTCATTTCATGACTGTGTTATAGATGCTGCTTTGGTATTTGGCCGGTAGATCTGAGAGATGATCAGATGAATGACCAAGGTAATAAAGTGCCTTTTTTTTAAATACTGGTCCCTCTAGATTTCTCTGTAGTGTTCAAAAAAGCAGATCACCTAATCTGTAGAATCATTGGAGGACCTAGCATTGAATATAAGGAATGGAAGAACAGAAGTGGTTGGAGTGATACATTTCCTTTCTGTGACTTTGAAGCAAGCACAAAACATCTATATGAAGCTTCTGTGGGAGATCATCTGTAAAACTGTGGAGTAAGATATCATGAATATATTTCTGATACTCAGTTCTAACATTCTGCTAATATTCTAGTTCAGATGCAGTCATATCAGCAGCTGTAAGGATATACAGGTAGCAACATGATGAAAAGAAAACACAAATGTTGAGAGTTTAACAGGTAACATTAGAATTCTCCGCCCTTCTGTGTAACATTTTGATGGGCTGCTATGAGCAGGAAAGAGCAGGAAATCTGCATGTACAAACCCAGTTTTCTACACTTAAATCTAGGTTCTCCTCTGTCATTTTGCATTCTTCCCCATTTGGATCAATTCTGATTCAATACGTAGGGCTAAATCCAATTACCACTCCAATCTAAGTAGAAACATCGACTCAATTGCCAAATAATAGGACAACATTTATTTTAAATTCCATTCACTCAGTGGGTCTATTCTAGTTGAGATTAGGAATTGGCCTTAACTCATAGAAATCAACATTGCCTTGCAGAATAACTTCATGTGACCCTTTTGCTCATGCACAGTTTAAAATGTGCCAACAAACTGATATCTTTGGATGCTGAAAAAGGTCATGGCAAATTAATTGTCTTTTCACCCCCACAACCCAGAATAAACAGTAGGTGAAATATTTCAAGGATGGTTTGTCGTGGGGCTATTTTTGTAGGTGCACAGTTGGCTCTCATATTGTTCTTTTTCCTTCACATTTGAAAGCATGACTGCCTTTAGCCCAAGCCGTCTGTTTCCAGTCTTCACTTCTTTAATCATGGCAAATTCTAAAAATAACAAAAAAAGTCCCATCAAGTGATTTGTCTAAAACAAACCCTAGCAATTATTTATTGAGATTGGACTGATTACAGCAAAGGCTTCCGTTATGTGCCAATATGCCCATTATGGACTTTCCCCCCTCTAAAATCCCTTCAGTTAAAAATGGAGTTCATTAAGCAAGACTGCTTTTAAAAAAATAGCTATTATTTGGGGGAAGCGGTGTGGGTTATATGTTTAACACTGAGCACTAATGCTAATGGTTTGAATCCAGCTCAGGTTGGTAAAGAATAAAAGATTACCAGGAGTTTTCCAGAGCAGCCTTCCTAATACTGACCTCTTGTTCTCAAGATATGTTGAGTAAGAACTCCCATCATACCCAGACAGCATGATGCTTGTTGTGGGTGATGGGGATTTGTGCTTTAACAAATCTGGGAGGGTATTAATTTCAGGAAAGCTGTTCTTCAGAATGCTTTCATTGCACTGGGGATGTCTTACAATGTTGCTGCTGTCGGGGGGAATACTCTTAATCATCTTTGCCTCAGAAAGTTAGTCAGTTGCTCAATATTCAAATTGGTCTTGGTTGTTTCTGAGGAATGATTATTTTTCTCATCAATTAATCAATTTACATACACAACTTATAGAAGAAGATAAGTTTGCTGCACTGGCACTGGGATCTTTGTGTCCTCTGTACAGTTTCTGCTTCTTTAAAAGTAATATCCCTTAGTAGCAGAAGATGTTTCATGTTCTGCTCTTTCTCCCCCCTCAATGGCAGTTTTCTCCAGTTATCTTCGACTAAATAGTCCCAGTCAACTGGACTATGGAAAATAAAGGTGCATTTAAATGTGAATCAGGATTCTGTCTTGTTATTTCAACTGCCTATAAACAACACGACTAGAAGGGAGAAGTAATATGTGGATTACATTGGTGTTACGACCTCACAGTCACACTTCCTATGTGTGGAGAGATGAGTTCATAAACCAGGGCAGACAAAGTGTGGCCTGTTGGCTTCATGCAGATCCCCAAGGCTGTTTTTGAGGGTCCCCAGGAATCCAAAATTGTTGTCAGATACCTTCTAGGGAAAGTGAGGACATTTTGCCATGTTTTGTGCTCCCTGGGGAATTTTAAGCCTAGGAGAACCCTTTTTTTTTTTTTTTTTTAGAGGAAGTGAACAGGAGGTGACTTCCTATTGTTAAAAAGGTTTGTCCTGAACCTAAAATGGCACAGGATAGAATGGTGAAAATGCCCCCACGCCCCTGTTTTTAGCAGTGGAGGTGTGGTAGGGGGTGCTGCTGCCCTCCAAGGTTTCCTGTGGAGCTAGCGATCCCCCCGGGCCCTCCACAGTTACTGATCCCATCCATAAACTATGAAGCAGTGATGGAATGGATGATGGTGGTGGAGGGATTCATCTCAGCACTAACTTTGGAAGACTTGGGTTTTCCATTGCTTGAGTTCATCTTGACACCACCAGCCCAGCCTAAGAAGGCAGCACTTTCAGGCTAAGGTCACTGCAGATCAGAAACCACAATGGACACAGTTTCCTCAAAATCATTGAAGCCCAACAGCTCTGAAGCATCCAGGATACCTTCTACTCCAAATGGAAATAGTGGTAACCACCCAAACTAAGATACAGCCCAATTTATGTCTTAGTCTACGGCTGCCTGCAGCTCAAATAACATTTGAACTTGCCTGAGTTAGGCTTCTTGGAGCTCAGGTCTACTTGGAGCTATCCAGCGTGCTAGGTCTCCTGCTGAAGACCACTGTCTGGGCCAGAACCCCCATATAATTGGTAGTGGACCATCTTCTGTTAAAAGCTTGAATCAAACAATGTAGCGTGCATTTGAAAATGTAAATATTCAGATGTAGATCTATAGCTAATCCTAACCAGAGTAGGACCATTAAAATTAATGGAACCTACACAAGTGTTGACTTTTCACATTCTAAATGCTGCAGTGTATTTACTCTAGTTGGAACTAGCAACTGGATTTAGGGTTGTGCCTTTGATTCTGAAACCTTGCTTTTTTACTGCTTTGTCATACCACCATATTTGAGAGAGCTGCAGATGAACCACATAAGTGAGTTGGTCATGAAGTTTGCCTCCCTTTAATAAAACCAAAAGGTTCACCCACAGAAACTGCAGTATAAACTTTATATTCTAAATTGAAAGACCAGCACTTGGGATGGGTTTCTTATCCCCTTTCCTTTGGAAATTTTCTCAAGAAAAAATGGCCGCAGCTATTTTTTGCAGTAAAAAGATACAACAAAACATCTCTCTTCCCCATACAGATATTCTTTTACAAGCCATACCCCTGAATTGATTTTACAGGAGTCTGACTCACAGGTCCTAAGTGAAAAGAGAAGCAGCGGTATCAACATAATTGTGTGTCTACAAATAGATGAATTTCTCTTTTTCTTTTTTTCTTTTTGCAGAAATGATGATAGATGGAAAAATGCATTCAAGGGCTTCACAAAAGTATGGAACTGAAATGAGGGCTGTATATCTTTTTTTCAGATCTTTGCATAAATAAATTGTAGACCAGAGCTTTCCGAACTGTATGTCGCCACATGTTAAGTGTGTCGGCCGCAGCGTGTAGGTGTGTTGTGCAAAGGTAACAGGTCAAGGGGCTGCCTCTTCCACCGCTGTGGTGGGCCAGGTCTGGGTGGAGGAGCTGCTTCTCCTGCCCCTGCCACGAGTTGAGGAAAACCCTGGCGAGGGTGGTGGCAGCATGCCAGGCCTCAGTGGAGGGGCTTCCTCTCCCACTGCCTCCTCCCCAGGCTAAGGAAGACCCCAGCTCGGGTGGTGGTGGTGGCAGCGGTGGCAGGCCAGGCTCGGGTGGAGAGGCTGCCTCCACATACTGAATTACCGTGTTGCAAAATGATGCATGTCCAAAAAGTGTGTCACCAACATGAAAAGTTTGGAAAGCTCTGCTGTAGATTGTATCTGTTCATTATAGATTGATGTCAAGATTCTTCCATTATTTTCCCAGAATGTGCTTTTAAAAATTTGCCTCAATTCCCAGCAACCCTCCGAAGGCTTGTATCTACTTACAGATACAACCAAAAAAGTAAGCAAACTATTATCCAGAGACAAGTGACTTTTCTTCCATGTTTCTTGAAAAATCAAGAAGGAATTGTATGACTTTACTGCATGGGTATGAAAATCTTTTGAGCTGTCCCCATCAAAGCCTTAGGTGTGATGTAGAAGCTAATGCTGACCTCTGGGGCAGCTGAAACAGACTCATGGGGTACACACAGGTGCAAATACACTGTGGGGGAGGGTGAAGATGTGGAGAAAGTCAGTCATTTATCTTGTTTTCAAGGCTTTATTCCTTTCACAAGCTTCTCTCCCCTTCAAATAGTCCTTGATGTTTTTTCAGCAAAATTTCTATTTCTATATGCTATATGGAATTGGTTTGGTATCGCTCTTAAATATTGGCACATATATGTCTCACAGCTTCCATGCTATTGCAACTTATTTTTCACACGTGGTCAAACCTCACCCTCCTCCTTCACATTCTCAAAGATAAACTTTTAGTGACATCTATTTATGAGCTTGGAGCTAATGGCTTGGTTATGGTCATTTCACACCATTCTGCTGTCATAAAGAAAGCTTAATTCAATCCCTGGCAAATAGCAATAAATTCCCCTGTTGCAGAGTAGGCAGTTTCCCAGTGAAAAAGAATGTAAGGCAGAGCAGTGGCAAATACTGCTTAAACAAAATTTAAAATGATATTTACCAGTGTCCTGTCTCCAACTAGAGGGAAAGAGTTCGATGGTTATTACAGAAATGGTAGGCTTTCCAGGTATAGGAAACAACATGATAAAAGATAATAAGCATGAGGTAGTGACAAAAAGCAAGGGTAAAATGGGTATAACCACAGCTGTTTCTCTTAATCTTTAATAATAGAAATTATCCAATACATGCAGAACTGTTCAACCGATAAATACTAAAAGAAGCATAGTAAAAAATAGTGTCATGTTCTAATAGGTTTAGTCTGATCTGAAATTTCATTTAAATTTAGTTCCAATCACTGTTTCTGTCTTTTCCCCATTATTTTTCACCAAATATCTGTACACTTCCCTTTCTTTCTCTCTTTCATCTTCTTTCGTTTTCAACTCCCCTTTCTCCAAACTATACTTACTTTCTTCCTAATCCTGTCCTCTGTCTTTCTCTCCAACTCCGCCCCTTCCAAAAGAAAATCTACAAATGATGGATTTTTAGCATTTTAAAATTGTTAAGTCCCATTAAACTCAAGCAGGCTCCTCTCCTCCTCCTTTGTCTTCCCTTCCTCCCTCAAATATATGATTATTATTATTATTAGGAGTATTGTGATTACTACAAGAGCAGAGGATTCTGCAATCCTGATTCGGGAAGGAAGGAAGGAAGGAAGGAAGGAAGGAAGGAAGGAAGGAAAACCAGGTAGATATGGGCATTAGTTAATGGGATCAACCCTTCAAAAGCAGTGTTTTGGGGGGAAAATGCACGGGAAGCTTTCTTTTGCTTTACAAAACCTCCCATGTGTTAAAATCAGTGCTTGCAAAAAAGTTAAAAGCAGAGTTAGGGAAAGGGTTTTTTTTTTCTTTTCAAAGCAAAGCTTGCAAGACTTTCTGTACTGGTAAGAGCAGGGCTTGCAAGATCTTAAAAACCAACATGACAAAATGTTTCCCCTGACCCAGGGAATTTCCTGAATGGGAATTTCAACCAGAATCTCCCAAGTCCCAATCCAGTCCAGCAGTTTACCCACTATAGCGTATTGGCTCTGTAAATAATTTGATATAGTTCTTTGTATGAATGTTCTAAGCTGATCCATACCATGAATCATACTGGTAAACATATGTCTTAAAGATATCGTAGGGTTTACTTCACAACTATTCATTGGTTTTTTTTTCAGAATAGAGATGAATTTGAATAAATCAAGATGTAAAAATAAGAAATGGAGGCTTGTTTTTCTCTGAAAGAATTGTCATCCTGATGCACCCACCCTCACATCTTTCCTTTGCAAATTTCCATTGGGTGCTATGCCCTGTTCCCTGTGGTGTCCAAGGAAAGGCCAAAGTCCCCACCACAAGCCTATTAGAAGGCCACAATCCTGCGCTTATGGTCCGTAAACTGGAGAGAGAACAATGCCTCTGTTCAACCCCAGCTGTGTAATCTTAGATAGAGTTCAATATCCAATTGAGCGCGAATAATTCCAATCTGTCAGTGTTGTGTGCTTTACTCCAGAGCAGAGAAGTGTTGTTTTTGGAACTACATTGAGCAGCCACTGCCATTTTACTGTCAACTGACAGAAATTAATAGTGAAGGCCTTATAGAGCAATTTATCACCAGTCATTTGAATTCACACTTTCCCAAGTTTCGTATCTATGGACTAGGGAGCGCCAGCCTGCCTATTTATGTCAAAATGTCAGTGGATGGTAGAAATTGACCAGGGAAGACTCCGGGGAGTAACTGATCTTAGTGATACAGAGTTTGGTTAAACTCCTGGAGGACTAGTTTTGAAAGGAGCTGAAAGGCCCCAGAGCAGGCCTCTGACTGATCACAGAAGATATGTAAACACAGATGCAGCCGGCAAGAGGAGGACCAAAGGCATTGTAATTAGCACATTGTGAGAAAAGTACCAGGACAAGCTTTTGGAAGTAAACAGTCTCTTTCTCAAACTAAACTGTACAATGTGAAGGGGCAAAATGGGAAACAGGGAGAAAGTTCACTTGAACTCTTGCAAAATTATGCATTCTAGCACGAAGAAAAGGAAGAATGTGACTGCTGGCTACCAGACTTATTTTCCAAGCACAGTTTCCTGTGTGTGTGTGTGAGAGGGGGGGGATGATATTAATCCAGGGCTATTTCTGCACTAGACTATTATAGTGCTATTATTCCACTTTCAACAAAGGCCCCTCAAAGACCTCTCCCTAAACTGCAAATTCCAAGGATTCCATAGGATGTTGAAAGTGGAATAATAGCACTTTAACAATCTAGTGCAGAAATGGCCCAGCTTCTCCAGTGTGGTGTTCTGCATTTGTTTAGGACTACAATGCTTATCAGCCTGAGCCAGCATGGGCAATAGTATGGGATGCTATTGGCCATGCTTGTAGGATTGTAGGATGTCCAAGAATGACAAAGAAGGTCTCTAGAGGGGGTTATTATTTGGAAGAGAGTAGAAAGACATGTCACAGATAGACTACCTGGTTTGATTGTTTATTATTCTGTTCTCTACAAAAGTTTGATTAATTGAGAGACACTTGCAGAACACTTTAACTCAAATGGACTTAAGCAGGCAATATTGGTTTTGCCTTATTCTTACAATTTTGACATGGATTTGTTTATTGCATTTTATATTACCCTTTTCTTTCAAGGAGCTCAGTAAGCCCTTCTCTAAGTTGAAGGCTAAGAAACAATGCCTGACTCAAAGTTACCTGATGAGAACTTCATGTTTTAGTTGTTGTGTGCCTTCAAGTTGTTTTCAACTTATGGCAACTCAAAGATGACCCTATCACAGGATTTTCTTGGCACAATTTGTTCTGCAGGGGTGTGTCCTTCTTATCATCTGAGTCTGAGAGAGAGAGTGACTTGCCCAAGGTCACCCAGTAGATTTCCACTGCCGAGCAGGGATTCAAGGCTTCAGAATCATAATTTAATACTCAAATACAGGCTCTCTGAAAAACTTCATGACGGAGTGAGAATTTGAACCCAAATCTCTCCAGTCCTAGCACAACATCTTGATTGTTGTTTTTTTACCCCTTATATTGACTGTTGGAGTATTTTTTTTAAAAAATATCATTTTTAGAGTCCTTTAAAATGTTCTTCTGCTGTTTTTCATACTATATTATATGTCTACTTTTAATATAAACAATATGAAGATCTCACAGTATCAAGCAGTGGACAAATATTCCAAAAAACTAAATAAATAATCATTGCACTACACTGGCTCTCCTAATTTCTCTTTCCCACCTAGCATTTTTTTTAAGCTAATGAGATGGCCCTTTCCATAGAATGTTATTGTCCCACATTGAGGACAGGAGAAGAACAGGACTCAGACAACGCTTATGCATGATGCCATCTGTGTCCTATTATTCTCCCATCTCCAGGTGGTGCAATCATGCTGCAAATCATTGATGGGTTTTATCCATTAATGACCAGGAATTGTATAGCCCTCTCACTACCCTTCCCCACTTACCTGAGCTGTGGCGGGTGAAGAAGCACAATGGTTGCACTTCCTGCCCCAGTGCAGTCTGAGACAGTGGCAGGCTCCACTATGGATAGTAGAGGTATAGCCATTGCACTTCCTCCATTCCCACAGGCAGCCGGCACAGAAGGGAGCGCTGCTGTCATGCTCCCCTCCCAGGAGAGGCTCTACCAGGATTCCTGTGGGACATCACCGGGATCTGGTAACCTGTGGAAAGGGCCACAATCTTTTGCACGCATACTCAGGAGTAGGTTTCATTGTGTTCAGGAAGACACTGCAGGCTGCTATACAGTTCTTATTTACCTATGAGTAAGGCCCATTGAACTTAGTAGAGCTCACCCCATGTTATGGGGAGTTATGGTGATCTTAAAGCAAATGTATCATGGGGTTCCTTGATGAGATTTGTTCATTAGGAATCTGCCATTCCCTTCCTCTGAGGCTGAGAGTGTGTGACTTGCCCAAGGTCACCCAGTGAGTTTTCACAGCCAAGCGAGGACTCATATGCTGGTCTCCCAGAGTCCTAGCTCATTACACTATGCCCTCTCTCATATATACACTTCTGTGCATCTCCCACTCATATCTACAGGGCTTGCACACAAGAAACTACTACTGATGGGTTGTAGCCTTATCCTTTGTCAATTTATTGGTATCCTCCAAAACTCTCCCTCAACCCTCACAAGACTCTTAGAAAATGACCAAGTGCATTCAGCAAGTTTGAAACAGAGAAAAAGGTGCTAGAAGCATGGAGCACTTGCTATGGTTGCTGCTCTGGGAACCTGTCTTCTAAGGAGGTCAGCATGACCTTTTGAAAGAAATGTGAGAAATGCAGGAATATGACAGACGCTGACATTATGAAAATCAGAATAAACAGGTTCTTACTAATACCTAAATCTGGGGAAAAAGTCAATAAAGAACTATAAACAAGGCTAGCAGGGGTCAGTTTCGTAGGTGCAAGCAAGGTGGTAAGTTGACTAAAAAAGAATGCGCCTATACAAAAGCTGTAGAAGATTTATCTTGAAATGCATCCATATTGCTTACTTCATGATTTAGCACTGTTTTAGAGAAACCTGAAAGATTTTACAGCCATGTGGAAACTTTTAAAGTACATTTTCCAGTAGCAAGTTTTCTTTTCAGACATTTATCTTGTGCTACTTCCTTTCTTTGAATGTAACTTTTGATGCTGTTTGTGTGAGGGATAACAGCAAACTGTCTGGGAAAAAGTTCAGATAGAAGTATGGGGGACATGTTGTTTAAAAAAAGAAATATAGTTCCAGTTCCAACAGGCAAGAAGCTAAACTTTATAGGCTCATATTTTTTAAGGCCTTCAATTTTCTGGTAAATGACATTTTTGGATACCCACCACAGCAACAGGAGAGTGAATATGCAGTATAATATACAGATTTTTCCTTTAAAAAAATAGATTACATAGAACATATAACAATCTTGAAATTCATTGTGTACGAGGCACAAGTGATGTCTTTTAAAAAAAAGGCCACCAGTGAAAACAAGAACTTTTTTCTTTTCTTCTCTGTTAACAATATCTTAAGCACAATTGAATGAGATCCTTAATGGGTGATGTCCCACCCATAAATGCAGGGGTCTTCAACTCTGTGGAGGTGAGGGGCCAATTCCCCCCCCGACACCCCCATGCCCCTCTCAACAAGCCCAAATACCTCCATTTTTCTCTGCAGGCTTTATCAAATGGTGACAGGTCCTCTCTTTCAGTCACCATTGTGAGAGTACTACAGAAGAAAACAGTGATATTTGAAGGCAGTACAGGGTTCTGGGTGAGGGTGTTTCCTCATTTTTCTATGCATTGGAGGTGCTTTCTGACTGATTTTAGGACAAGACTTGCACCAATTTTTAAAATATTTTTTGAGAGATTGGGAGGCTTTAGAGGACTGCTATGGGGCTCCAGGGTCCACAAAAGTAGGGACCAGAGGCCATACTTTGGCCACCCCTGTCTTAATGCATATTTTTGAGTGCTGTTACAAGTAAGATAATATGAAGCACTGTAATATCAATTTGTTTATTTAAAATATCACTATCCTACTGTTATGACTCACAAGAGCTTCCAAGGTAGCTGAAAACAGGAGAAAGATTAACACATGATAAGTATATCCTTTTTGTTTTTTTAAAAAATGCAGGAACAGCTCAAGAAGGCATTGGCTACAATTGTGCTGTAAGAAGCCCATTCCCCAAATTAGATGGTACTGTGGTTGTTCTTCTATGGTTCACAGAACCCATTGCGGTGGCAGGGGAGGGGGCACAGGGGGCACCCAGAAAATGTCCTACCTAGCAATTAGGAACCTCACTAAGCACGGTCCACCAAGCTGGTTCATCCTTCTGAATCAAACTGCTTGTAATTCAAGCAAAGATTTTATTTGGTTCCAATCACAAGGAATACTTGTCCTGAACATCACGCATGAGGAAGGCAAGTACACCCTCCAATTTTGCCATCAGCACCCAATTGCTACTGCATTCAATCCACCAATCAAGGACGCTGTCACATTGATCCAGGCAGAGTCCCCCATCATGGGCTCTTATGTGTTAAAGTTGGAAGTATAGGAATTAATGTTATTACAACTGATGATCTCCTTTAAAGATCCGTGTAGGACTCCATAAGTCAAATACTTAAGCAAGAGTGTGCATCCTATTTACATCCCAGCAAAGCTGGCTGGGCAGAATGGCTAAAATTATGGTCTGGACCTGTAAGTCCTTGTAGAGGGAAACAGGTTTGGATAGACTGGATTGCGCCTGTAGGAGCAAGCATGTCTTTGTTAGAGGAAGGGTCCAGTTATTAGGTAGAATAGTCAGGCAATAGCTTTGTTCAGTTGTGATATGCTATCTATGTTTAAATATTTGAAGGAATATCCTATAGAAGATGGAGCAAGTCTGTTTTTTGCTGGTCCAGAGATTAGGACACAGAGCAATGACTTCAAACTTCAGGAAAAAGTGATTTCATTGAAACATTAGGAAGAACTTCCTGATGGTAAGAGCAGTTTGACAGTGGAATAAGCTGCCACAGAGTGCAGCAGAGACTCCTCCTTTGGAGGTTTTTAAACAGAGGCTGGATGGTCATCTGTCGGGAATGCTTTGACTGTGTATTCCTGCATGGCAAGAGGTTGGATAGGACGACCCTTGTGGTCTCTTCCAGCTCTATGGTTCTATGACTTAGTTCTGGACAGCTAATAGCTCCAAGGTTGACTGTAAAATCATCTGAATGGAGAACAACTTCACACTCTTCCCCTGTTCTAAGCCACATGTGGTTGAACTTACTTTCAAGTCAGAGAGTGTGTAGTCTTGATATTCCACTGGTAGGTGTTCAGGCATCACATTACTTCCAGCAATGCCTATTGGGATGAAGACAAAATGTTGGGTCACAATCTCTAAAGAGGTGAGATTGGAAGTATTTAAGACATATATCTCTTGCTTTATGTCAAACTTGTTTCTTAGGATGTCCTATGTGCTGCTTACATAACCTTACTTTTTACTGATAATCACACCCAGCAATGAGCTAATAGTAGATAATAGTGTTGCTGTGGTGGTAGTGGTGGTGGTGGTGGTGTGCCTTCAAGTCATTTATCACTTACGGCAACCTTAAAGTGAACCTATCATGGGCTTTTCTCGGGGTTGAGAATGTGTTATGCACCCATGATCAGTCATTGGGTTTCCATGGCCAAGCAGGGAATCAAACCCTGGTCTACAGGGTCATAGTCCAACATTACACCATGTTGGCTCTTACATAATAGCATATTTGTGGTTAATGTGATATAGTGGTCCTCATTGCCAATTATATGAAGACCATTCCTTTTCCTGTTCTACCATCTTCTCTGACCACTCACATTTTCAGGTTATTATTATTTTTAACCTGAAATAGCTGATCAGGTAAAAGATAAAGCCACGGGACATAAATGTTTGCACCGTAGCGGATGGTAGCTGTACTTAGCACATTCAGATGCTTTTTAAAAAATTCTTGTAATTTATGATGACAAAACAAATACTCTAGCTGGTTAGTTCACTGTTCTTGAGAAATTAGCCAGCACTAAAATAAGAGCCAGTATAGTGCAGTGATCTGAGCACTGGACTATGACCCTGGGTGCATCACATACTCTCAGTTCCCAGAAAACCCTGTGACAGGTTTGCCTTGGGGTCACCATAAGTTGGAAATGACTTGAAGGTACACAACAACAACAACAGCAGCAGCAGCAACAACAACAAAAGAAGTACCTGAAGAAGCCAGAGGGAACATTCACATTACACAATTATAGAGCTGTATTCCACTCTAACTGCCATGGCAACATCCTATGGAATCCTGAGCCCAGTACATTAGAGAAGGCTATTGAGAATTATCAGTCATAGAACTCTAGTAGCTCAATAAACTATAAAGCCCAGGATTCCATAGGATGTTGCCATGGCAGCTGAAGTAGGCAACAGCACTCTGTGTAGTGTGAATTAGCCCAGGGACTTTGTAATCCAACTCCTTTTCTTCATTTATTATTCCAGGCTGTACATGTGCACCAAAGAACTTTTAGTCATCCAAGGTTTTTGCTTATTACTCCCATAGTCTCTATTCACTCTAGCCAAGAGTAAGGGATTGTGATATATGTAGTCCAAAATATCTGAAAGACCACAAGTTCCCGAGCTCTGTTATAAAGATTAATAAGACTCTAATCATCTGTATTAACTATTGTTGAACTTTTAATACCACCAGCTTTCAAAGAATTCCAGCACAATGAACTCCAAGGTAGAAGGTAAATGACAACAAAGGAGATGTTCTTTCAGATGTTCTCAACCTGTTGCTTTGCATGACTGTGGCCAATTCCACACGGGCTAATAGAAACGGTGCAGAGCGTCCTCCAGGGAGGACGTCTGCACTGGGGAGCGACTGGGTCGGACCTACTTAACGTAGATAATATTACAGTGCTTTTGAAAGACCGCTTAAAACAGGTCTTTCAAAAGCACGGAGTGTGCCATTCCATGCCCGCTCTCTGGTGCAGATTTGCAGGCTTGCACCAGTGCGAGCCTGCGATCTGCCGTGGGTGGGCTTTAGGCTGGCGAGCTTCAGCGGTTGGTCGAGACCCTCGACCAACCAGAAGCCACCATTTTCGTCCCCGGAGCAGTGCAGAGCAACGAGCACTCACTGCTCCAGAGCAGCGCGGACCAGACTGGGGAGTCAAGAAGCCTGGTAATAGCGGCACAGGGCGATTCCCTCGCCCCGTGAGGAAATGGCCTGTGTGTTAAGTACAGTGCTTAGTTTATCTCAAGACAAAAGTAATTTTCCCCCTCTTGATATTATTCTTCCACATAAAATTCTCCACTTTGTGAACTTTTCACCCTAACTAGGAATGAAAATAAATCTCAAAAACACAGTAGTGCTTTATAGAAGAGACTTTCCAGTTTGCAACACACCCTGTTCAGTATTGATTTGGCAACGGATGGTTGCTACTGGTTTCAAGAAGTAGCAAGAAAATGTTGGACCTATTAAATCAAACTTTACTAACACACAGGCAGCATCTCCTTTTAGGTTAAATTCCAAAGAATTGTGTGACAGTCCATTATACTGTACTTCACATGCTACGCCTGAGTAAAAGGAGTATTATATAACTTGCTTCTGCGGTCTCCATTCTTTGAATGAGGAAGCGAAATTTATTACTCATTTAGGCTAACTCTAGCCTTTCCAATAACAATAGGCAAAGAAATTCTTCATATTCACTAAGAAACGTAAAAATAAGTCCAGACTCTTTGGCAAATTCCCCTGCACACATACCCCAAATTCCCAAGCACTCTGTCTTCAGAATTTATTATGCAAATTTACCAAAATTATGTCTTATTTCATCATCATCATCATCACCATCATCATCATCATCAGTTTTATTTCTTACCTACCTCTCCCCAAGGCTTGAGGCAGGGTACAACATAAATTAAATTACAATTAAAAGCACATTGTAGGTTAAAATGCACTGAAAATGCACATAAAACAATTTAAAATACAAATATATTGTAATTAAAATACATCATAATTACATCATAATTAAAAATAGACTGGGTAGGCCTTCCAGAAGAGATAGGTCTTTAGTACTTTTTTGAATTCAGACAGGATATATAAAGATATGATATAAATGTATCAACTTGCATGCTTTAATCCAAACCTGATCTTTGGGAAGGAGATCAGGTTTAGATTAAGTGTGCAAATGGATATATTTATATAAAATGTAGGCAAGCAGTTGAGGTATGCAAGCTTTTAGGTTACACAGAGCTCTTAAATCAGGCAGTATAGAAAATACTGGAGGCTAAAGTGTTGTACCTACTTACCTGAGAATGAGTCCTATATGCTGCTTACAAAACCTTACCTTTTACTGATAACCACACCCAGTAATGAGCTAATAGCAGATAATAGCATTATGGTGGTAGTGGTGGTGATGGTGTGTCTTCAGGTTACTTACAACTTATGGCAACCCTAAAGTGAACGTATCATGAGGTTTTCTGAGGTCTGAGTGTGTGTGATATGCTCAAGATCACTCTTTGGGTTTCCATCACCAAGTGGGGAATCAAATCTTGGTCTCCAGGTCATAATTCAACACTCAAACCATTATACCAGGCTGGCTCTCAGCTAATAGCATATTTGGAGTTAATGTGGTAGAGTGGTCCTCATTGCCCATAATATGAAGACCATCCCCTTTTCTATTCCGCTATCTTCTCTTATCACTCACATTTTCAGAGTATTTTTTTAAAAACTGAAACATCTGATTAGGTAAAAGATGAAGTCAAGCGGCATGAGTGTTTATACCATGAGAGATGATAGCTCTACCATACCATATTCAGATGTCTTTTTAAAAAAAACTTGTAGTTTATGCTGCCAAAACAAATGGTCTAGCTGGCTAGTTCACTGCTCTTGAACTGTACCCTAGTGACCATGCTATGGGGATGTTGAAGGCATAAGATTATGATCGTCTGAAGATGCCATAAACTGAATCAGACTTTCACTGTTGTCTGCTCTGACCAGCGATGTCTTGGTAGGACAACCAAATGCTTTTTCCATGAACAGTGTCTGGTTGAGAGCCTTTTAACTGATGAAGATGATAAAGATTGAATCTGGGACTCTCTGCCTATCAGACATGAGCGATATCAATGAATGTTCGCTGGATTAAAACATTTAACGTTCTAACTGCATTGTGTACCACCCTTGCCCTATTTTCTTGTCTTGTAACTACAGATCACAGTGAAGAGATTCTCTTGTTTCCATATCCTAGCACCTCTATTACAAGATATGCAGTTTTCATAAATTGGACTTATTAATGACTGGAGAACATGGTTGGGGTCACACTGACCACAGACATGTTCGGCTCATGAAAGTTCAGGTATGATTATGCAAAAAACCTCAACGCTGATGGGTTTGTGCTAATCCTTTCACTGCTTTAGACTCTTGGCATTTTTGAATACAATGAAAGTTGACCTGTCCAGATTGGTGAGCAAATAGAGATCAACCTTCAGTCTTACTTACAGAGATCTTCCCTATACACCCTATCTGGCCAAATATCAAGAAATTGTCATGACTTCCATCAATGTTTTTTCATTCTGGAGTTAAAGCAATCAGCCCATTCAAGACCCCTTTGTCAGTCATGTGGGAAAGACATTACGGCTTTGTCAATGCACCCCCTCAGAGTGTGAAATAGAGTGTAAAACTCTAGCTTTGACCCTAGCCAATTGTAGTACATAGTGTGTCCCAGACTACCATTCCTCCATGCTAACCTCAGATGCTGTCTGAGCCCTCTTCTTCTTCTTCAAGACTTGTAACTATCACCCTTTTTACTCCTAATCTCTCTCTATCCAGCCTTTCTCATCTCAATTTCCAATAGCTTTGTATGGTTCTTAAGAGTGTCTGATTTCTCCTACATTTGTAAATTCAAATAAAATACTTTAACTGGAGTCCACTCTACAGTTAGTACTGGCATATTTAGGTGGAAAGATCCTGCCATTACTCTCTTCTTGCAGGTCTTCTTTGAACTATAATTCCCCCAGATTCTAAGTACTTGCTGGCATTCAGATGGACTCCAATGTTCCTCACCTCTTAAGGTAACACTCTTTATAGTGTAAATTGTGCTGGTCACTTCCATTTTATACATTTTGAGAGCAATTTAACTTGAGACATTAGGGCATTTCTTGGGATTGGGCATACACCACATGGAGAAATTGTGAAAGCCATATATGTCTTTGTGTAAGAAAGAAACACTTGAGTATGACTCTTGAAGTCTTGAAGGTGTGGCATATAAGGTCAGTAGATTTTAATGTCTACAACATAGGAAGTGGTATTTCCTTTAGCCTGCAATCCTATACTGGTTCACCTATGATCAAAACCCATTTACTTCTCAGTAGACATGGGCCCTTTCTACATGAGGAAGTTAAAATGGGCCAAGGCATCCTGTCATGGAGGTCGTCTGCACCTTGGATCGGACTAGGTTCAGACTGTTTACCTTAGTTCCGCACCTTGGTCTGATCCAAAACACCCCCAAGTGGTCCTCCAGCATGCTAAGTGAAGACCAGAAAAATCCGGTCTTTCAATCTTCTGGGGCACATCATTTTGTACCTGCTCACTTGTGCAGATGCGCAGGCTCGCACCAATGTGAGCCTATGATCAGTGGAGGGTGGGCCGTGGGCGTGGTCAGCATCAGTGGTTGGTCTGGACCCACAAAGAACAGGAAGCCGCCATTTTCAGCCTCAGCAGTGTGGATCTACGGACCTCGCACTGCTCCGATTTGCCCTGCAACAAGAGAGGAGCCCTGCAGAAGGGCTTAAGGGAAAACCCACATTGCTTTGAAGAGAGAAGAACCAGTAAGTAACAGCATGGAGCGATTCACTCGCCCTGTGCGGAAAGGGCCATGAACAGGATTGGACTATTGGATTTCTTCTAAAGAATATCTATTATGTTTCAATGATTCTGTGAGGATGAACAAAATTGAGATTACGAGGTACTAAGTTGCTGAATGTTGTGATCTGATCAATGTTTAATCAGAAAGAAGGATGATAAATTTCCATAGTATTTAATCTTCCTAGTAATTATGCTTCAGTCTGCAGCTTCACTGAATGAATAATGCCAATCAATTGCCTGGCTCACCTATTTAATGGTAATTTTTGAAGTGTACTCAAGATTTACAAATTATAAATAAAAAATATGAACAAAAAGGGACAACTGGAGCAGTTGAAGTTGTGAATGCAGTTTGAATAGTGGCATACTAAAAAGAAAACCATTGTCAGCTTTTTATGTAAGTTGTCATGGACCCAAATAGATTTAGAATTAATGTGCTTCAGTTACCAAGGGCTTCTCTTTAGACACCTTGCTCTAAGACTAGCCATAATAAAAAATTTGTAACAAAGACGTGATTTCTTCATTTCTGCAAGAGTTCTCTTTCCTGGTTTTAGCCATATCATTCAGGACTGACTGAACAGAAAAGATGAGGCAACATTGATTACAGTAGGTCAACGAATTTTCAAGATGAATAATCTTACAGGGGAATGCAGTGAAACGTTGTGATCTAGTAAAGGGATTACTTTAATGTCTGTATCTGTGTATTGAGGATGTTTACTCTTTAGCCCTAAAACATTCCTGGGGGAGATATTTGGGGGATTTTTGGTCATTTGAAGCAGTTTGTGTATTTATTTTTTTACAAATAGAACTCATAAGTAATTGGTAACAAATTATCTTTTAAAAGTAACATTCTAAAATCTAGAACCATGGGTAATGATTTCCCTGTATTAAATATTTCCCCATGTTTATCAGTGTGATGTAGTTGTTTGAGTGTTGGTCATGGACCAGAGACTCTTGGGTTCATGTTCATACCTAGGTATGAAGCTTGTTGATTGGGTATGTGCTTCTTACTATCTCCTTGCCTGGCCTACCTCCCTTTTTAAGGTGGCATGTAAACACCATAAACACAACCTCACTTGATCATACAATGAGCATTCAATTATTTCTTGAATGTATACCAGCTCTGTGCTGACTATTGTCATGATGGAATGCTGCCTCCAATGTTATTATCACTGTATCAATACCAACAAGAGGAGCCACAACTGGTCCTCATAAAGAGAGAGAAAGAGCACCCAATTACTGTAAAATCCCAGCTCAGGATGCAAATACCATTTTGGAAATTGCACTGCAGTCAGTGTAGTGTAATGATTAGACTGTTGGCCTGGGACTTGGGCGATGGAGACTCAAGTGCCCATTGAGAGGAGAGCCACACATGTCACCTTAAGTTCACTGGTGGAACGCTGGAACATAACTATAGCCAATAAATAAATTTTGCATACAATTTTTTTTAGTTAAAAAAAATTGTTCCTTATTTAGAACTGATGATCTGACTTTTTGACTTTCGATGTCATTTTGTGCTCATGACATTTCACATGTGTCTTACCTAGTCTCCACCAGCCAAAATGAGCTGTGAGAAATAAAAAAGGGGTGAAAAAATATTAATGCCCAGTACTGCTTTTTCCTCATTAACGTGCTTTGGTTTGTCTGAAATCCTTTGAGGATCTGGCACTGGGGACATCCAAATCCCAATGGCAGATCCTCAAAGGCCTTCAGACAAATCCAGAGGGTCTTCCCCCTCCCTGTTTCTATTTCCTTGAAGGATCAAATTAAAGAGAGAAATAAATAGGCATGCAATCTCTGCTTCCCAGGTTGTTCTGGTTTCAAAACCTCGCTGTCTCCTGCTGCCGTGTCTTTCCTTTTGCTTTGGGGCAACATCAGAGCACTGCAGCGGGTGACCCGGCGCACTTGCTTCAAATGAGTGTAAATAGAAGATGATATTACTTGTCTGAATGAAGTGAACTATCCCATGGAGGAGAATAATAGCTGTCGCCTAGCACCAGGGCTCTTTTTCCCCCTCTGAAAAAGATGAGGGAGAACTTTAAAGTTAAGGAGACCCAAAGATGAGGGTGAAAGTTGATTACTTTAAGGATTAAACTGTTACCCTGGTGAAGTCAGCAAATACTGTTTCTAAGCAGTGATTTCAGTGTCTCTCGAGCGCTATGAATCTCAGCTTGGTGATTAGGAATGCGGTGTTTTAAAGATATAAATATCATTTTATGAGACTTTTAAAATGTTATTTGGTGTTTTGACTAAAAAAAGAAAAAAGAAAATTACACTCGACAGCGATGCATGACAGCAGGGAATTTCATGGTCATGTGTGTTTGAAAGCTATATTAATGCAACATAAAATAATCCTTTTGAAATATTGTAAAACTCTTCATTTTCACTGCAATATGAAGAATGGCAGCACTTTTAATAAATATATTGGCACGATACACTGATTTCTTCCCACTTCTGGTTAATTGAATTTC
The DNA here is from genome assembly GCA_948474755.1 of Ctenosaura bakeri. Taxonomy (NCBI): domain Eukaryota; kingdom Metazoa; phylum Chordata; class Lepidosauria; order Squamata; family Iguanidae; genus Ctenosaura; species Ctenosaura bakeri. The sequence continues at coordinate 398,660 of CAOLHI010001323.1, forward strand.
CATAAGCAGCAGTGACTGTGTAATATCAAGCCCTGCCATTCGCATTGAAATTTCAGCTCTTTCTCAGCAAAGTTTGGATTGTTATTTCATTAAGGAACTAGGTAGGCATTAAAGCTCAACCAGATGGTTTATATATTATAATAATCTTCTTCATAGAAATTCTCACAAAGAAAATAATTAAGCATAAACAGACTCTGATCCTCAAAAAGCGCCATGTATTTTAACTTGAAAGCCCATAATAGCTATGACCTCTAACCCTGCAGTAACCATTTCTATCCAGGCTACTCAGAGAAGGACACCAAATAACACAAGTGAATGCAAAGGTTAACAAAGTTAGTGGACCAAACAAACTTGATACTGAGAATGAACTTTCACATGCAGCAAGTAAATAAACATATCTATCCCAAGCTGAATCTACACAGGAGGGTTGAGATACCAAAATATTAAATGTTATTAACTGAGTAATCTGTCTCTCTCTCTCTCCTTTTTACAGATAAGTGTTTACTCAAAAGGTTAGTATCCTTTCAAACTGATAAAATGTCATTTCTGTAAAGAGTTCATGCACTAGAGTATGCCAAACGAGATTACTTTAGAGTCACTTCCCCCAAAAAGGTATTTCCTAATGATGAGCAAAACTTCTGCATTCTAAAATACAAATAGTCTATATTATTTTGGTAAAAAAAAAAAAAAAAACCACATGCCTCTGGCAACACACTGCAGTATAGTATGCCATACTCAAAAGCAGATCTTCTATTTTATATCATTTTTGTAAGCTGTGCAAGAAATCTGAGCTCCCCAACATGCTGAGGAACTTGATTTCTTAAAAGAGAGTTACACTGGTCTTTTATGGTTTCCATTTCTTCCAACTCACTTTATTACCCCATTGATGCTCTTTTAGCAGAATAGGCATTAGGTAATGCTTTGCTAACTGAGTTCAGCAGTGCAAGTCATTCCAGTTTCTAAGTACTATGCTTGTAATTCCTCTAAAATGAAGCCAGCCATGGGCAGAAGCAAAGCAGCGCCAATCCTGTTATGATCATAAGAGTTGGTTCTGCCTGTGGAGGGGCTACAGTTCAATGGTAGAGAATGTGCTCTGAAGGCATCAGGTCACTGGCTCAAGATTTTATAGTTCCACCTAACAGGCTCTTAAGTAACAGGGCTGGGAAGGATTGGTCTCTCTGACTGCAAAGAGCCATTGTTTATGAGATTAGACCATATAGCGCTAGACAAACAAAAGTAAAAAAAGAAAAGAAAAGAAAACTCACTTGGAAAAGCCACTCTTTGGACTACAACTTCCAGAATCCCCAACCTACCTGGCTAACCGGAAGATTCTGGAAGTTGTAGCCCAAAATAGTAAGTTTACTCAAGTTTCAGTAAGAATATAAGTAGAGCTCTGCTGGATCAAACTGATCAGACTAGTTCAGCATTCATTTCCCAGAGGATTAGCTAAATACTTCCCAAAAACCCACCAGCAAGCACAAGAGAAATAACCCTGTCCCATCCATGTCCACTGGTATTCAGAGGCAGAAAGACTCTGATCTAGTGCTAGCAT